>PTEX01000085.1:1423755-1484509 GCA_003342815.1 Eudromia elegans | reverse complement strand
TAAAAAAAAAAATGCCAAAAAAAAAAAAAAAAAAAAAAAAAAGTAAGCAGAACAACCAGACTAGCCAGCCTTTCCCTTCAGTTGCCAATCCTCTTGGGGCAAGGATATTTTCTGAGAGTGAAATGAGGATTTTTTTTTGGTATTAAAACATCACCTCTCCATCTCTGTCATACCAAAATCCCAATTAGTTAACAATACAAAGAAAAAAAGCCCATTTTATCATGTTTTTGGGGCCCCAGAAGTGAAAAGGGTTAATGTATGTTTTCTGCTTGAGCTAGAGCAAAATCCTGTTCAGCTTTCTTTATGAGAGAGAAACCAGTGCATCAATCCATGGCACCTCCTAGTCTGCTTGACATCCTGCTTCTCATAATGAATACATTTCCTGCACTGCTGCATGCTTCTCCCAGTGTAGATATATATGATTAATATGCCTTGTCTTTTATAAACAAACCTAATGCAAAGCCAATAATGTGAGTCTCATTTCTTTACTGCCAACGCACGGCTCAGCTTTGTTTGGATCTATATGCAAAGGAAGAAAGATGAATGTTCACTCAAGCTTGGGAGCTGGAGCCATAACAGATTTATGGGATGAAAAAACACACATCAGTGTGAGCCAAATAAGGCCTGGGAAGATTTCTACTTTGCTTGCCTTAATCTTACTTTTTAATAGCAAGACTACTGTATTGTGCACCCAACCAAGAGATGTCGTACCATGCCAGCATATTGAAGTGGATGCAGACACACTGAAATGATTGAGAGTTTTATCACTGATTAGATTAGAATATGTAAAATTAAGAAAACAGAAGGGATTGCTGTGATCATGTAAAAGGCCCAGAGGCCAGTGGATTTTCCCCCAAAGAAGAGGTAGAGAGAGGAATTACCAAAATGTCCAGTCTTAGTTTCAAATTATTAATGCAAGAGTGCTGACCACAAGCCTTGTGCTGCTGCTTCAGTGGCAATTCCCTTCAGTGCTCAAAATTCATACTAGGCTTTCTGAGCCCACTTGTCTCTTTTAAGGATCCAAACACTGCAATTCCCTTTTCCTTTCAATTCAAAGGACCTATCAGCTCTTTTCATCCCGACTTGGGAATCCCACATCCAAGCCGTCCTGTCCCTCTGCAAGGTCCTGTAGACCCGACTGTCATCGCTGACTTCCAGGCAGGAAGGGCTGCCACTTATGGAGGGCTCCCAACCACTCTGTAGCTGTGATCCTGCGAGGGGATCATCAGATGCAAACTCCAACAGGAAAGATATCTCAGGTTGCTCGTACAAATGTGTAAATGGGGCGGCATGTCTCTGGAGACATCAAAGAAGCATTGTCTCATGGAAAATAACCCAGCTGCCAAACGGCTTGAGACCAACGTGCAGGCCAGGATTTGGTTCATGTAATGTACCAGGGGTATGTGTTCTACCAGCCCAGGCATTTTTTACATAATTATCTTCGTCACACAGCACTGTATCCTCATCAAAAGGGACATCACATTAGTTCAAGACAATGTGTTTTCCAGAAGCCAGTGAAGACTGATGCTGATGTATATGAATTCTATTTAGTCCTTTATTAATGGAATCCCATATCAGTGGCTCCATCATTTTGACTAAGACAACTGTTAGATTGACAGGCCTGTAATTGCCTGGGTCATCCTTTTTATGATTTAACTGGATCATCTTGCTTCATCTCAGAGAGTGAACAGAAATTTTACTTCAGCTCTTTCACTTTATTTTAAACATTATTGATATTATTCCCTTTTCTATGTAATAACTGGTTCTACTTTAGGATGCCTTTTCCTTTTGTCATACCTGGAAAACTCCTCTTTATTTATTGACCCTAGCAGTGAGAATTTTTTTCTTTTCTTTTTACCCTGTAACTTCCCTGATTAACTTTCTTCAGCTTCTGTCCTCTGATTTATACCATATTCTTCTTTTTATTCCTATTTTCAAGGTACCTGAGGATTTTTAATTGATCAAATCCTGCAAGAATAACAAGAAAGTAAAGTTAGTCCTTTTAAAATAAAGAGGTCCATATAGCAATTTGGTGTAAAAATTTGATTTAGTTAAAATTTGGGATTCTACATTCAAGAAAGTAGTTTGGAACAATCCAGCTTACCTGCTTAGGTGCCATTTTCAGATCTGTTTACAGGCCTTTTCAGTTTCTGTTCCTGCCATACTTTGATTTCAGTATCAGAATGAATTTTCCTTTTTTTTTTTTTTTTTTTTACATTCTAGTCTGAATTTGCTGATTTAAAGGCCATGGAAAAATTTCCATAACTTCCAAATTCCTTTGAACTATTTTCTAGTTCAAATCCAGAGAATAATGATTTAAACAAATGGATGGATGGCAGTTGTGTCATTGTAGAAATAAAAATTCTGTTAACATGGAGAACTTTCCACCTTCTCTGAGATTTTTGAAGTTCATAGCCCCTCTGATTTACACAGGATGAAATAAGCAGAGACAATAAGTGAGTTACACAAGTGACTGCAGTAAATCATCTGCAGAGTCGGGAGTGGAAACCTGGTTCCTCCCGGTCCAAAAGGGTACTTTGCTTGCTGAGGACAAAAAAATCACAGATGAAATGAGCATTTATACACTGCCAGTGGCTTTCAAATAGACTTAGCAGAAATTTGGTGTGGGAAATGCATTCTTGAAAATACAAGTGTGCAAATCCATTGGAGAGTCGGTGTTTCTGAACTAGAGAATTTTGTGGTCAGTGAATGAAGGATTATCTTGACAAGTTTGTGAAATACTTGGGGTTTCCAATAGTTCAGAGTGGTTATTTTGAAATTGTTAAGAGTATGTGTTGAGTCACCTAAATTCTGGGTTTGTGAGGGTAAATAGACCTTACCAGAGAGGAACAGTGGAAATTGGAGACAGTTTATATGCAGCATGGGCAAGAATGCCGAAGATAAGGAAGAAATTGGAATCTCTAAGACTTTTTGCTTATTATGTTTCTCTAATACTGCCAAATGTCAGCTTATAAAGCTCCATATCTTGAGGAGCTCCCATTATTTAAAGGAAAGGGCTGATGCATGGGCAGTGACATACTGCACATTAATCATTTTACTTAAGGAAGAGAGCAAATATGCTGATTTGTGTGACATCATGTCCTAGATTTCTCACAAACATCCTCGCAAAAATGAAACCTTTAAACATTTTTTTTTACTATAAAAGGTAACTCATTGTGGATGACGCTGGGAAGGACACTTTGGGAAGGATTTGCAATACTTGATCTTACATTTTTAGTTGAGGTGCCTAAATTAGGGCTCAATGGTATCAAGTCATTTACTAGAGTAGTTCTTCTCTTACTTTGACTGAACCTTAGGAAGAAAGGGTCTGGCTAAGACATTTGAGTTTGATTCCTAAGTTGAGGCATATGATTCATTCTTCACTCCATCAAAAGTGACTAAAGGGGATTAGATGAGCAGCTGGAAGTCTCATCCTCTTAAGGCATTATGGACAAAAGCAGAGGGAGTCCAGGATTAAACAAGGCACTAGCAGGTAAGCAAAGAGTAGCACTGAATGAAGAGCTTTTTAAAAATCAAGGAAAATTAATTTAGGCCAAGTATTCTGAGGAAGAGCTTTAAAGAAGAGATCAGGGTGGTCAAGACAGCAATCATGAGATCTGAGCAGCACTTTACCTCTGAGAAGCAGGGAGTTGTCTGAGAGGTGGAGAAGTGGTTGCAGTAGTTAAGGCAGGAAAAGAGGTTTATTTCTCCAGCCTTTCCTGATAGATCAAGCCTGTATGGAAAAGCCTCTTGTCATTTTTTGTTGTTCTCCCTCAATTAATAGCAGCTTGTATCTGCAAATTTTAAATATCAATGTCCAAAGTTTCATGCAGTACTTTACCTTTCTGGCACTGCATTCACTTGAAAAGTCCCCACTGTCATATTCATATTACTCCCACCAAGACATTCCAAAGTTAGATTTCTTTTGCTTGTGCAACATTTAATCATGGATTTACACTGAGTTTGAGGACCACCTTAAACTTCAGATTCTTCTCTGTCATATTGACCATCCAAATAGTCTTTGTGCATTTAACTTAACATCCAAGATATAGCACAGTGCATTTGTCTATATTAAATTTCTTCCTGATTTCACAGATATCTCCACATTTTTTTTCAGATCATTTTAGATTCCACTTTTGTTTGTCAAAGTGCTTGGATGTTTACTCACGCTTGCAGTTGTTCACAAGACATAAGTATGCTTTTTAAAACAAGTAAGTCAGTGTTTGTATTTTGGGTAGAAAAACCCTAAGGCAGATGCTTGAGATGTCTAATTTAAGATGCCCTTTTCGTTAGATGCTAGCAAGTCTCTGACAATTATCCTTCAAGATGGATTTTCCAAGCAGTCCTACATTATCAGAATTAGAACTTCCTAACATGGTAAGTGTGCTCTAGGATAGTATTTTGTTTTTCATCGAATTTATAATATCTTCCTTTAAATAATTTTCACCTAGTCTTCTACTAAGTTAGGAACTAAATTTGTTTATTTTTAATTATTTCTTCTTGATGTGTCCAATTGGTATGTTGGTATGTTACTTATTTCTCCTTGATCAATTCATTGTCTTCTAAATGTTTGCACATATTTGCTTAGTCATTTCTTCTAGCATCTGCTGGCAAGCTGAAGTTAGGCCTACCAGTCTGGACACTCTCAGACACCAAGTCTGTTTTTCATGGATATATTCTATATTTGTCCCTCTTCAGCTCTCTGCTTCTTTTCAATCCTCCACATGCTCTTTAAGATAATCACTAATGACTCTGTTTATTTCAGCCAATTTCCTGAGAAATCTTCAAGGCCCAAATAATTTGAACATCTTTGCCATTAACAAATATTTTGAAGCCATTCTCTCTGTGGTGCAGCCTCAATCCAGTCTCCTCTGTTAGGGAGATCATGTTAGGGAGATCTAGCCTTCCTTCCAAGACATGCAAAGTGTTCCTGGGATTCCTCAGCCTTTCTGCATCCTCGTTTGTTAGTTTTCTTTCCTCATTGATTTCCTTTTGCTTCTGATTTATAGTGCCATTATTTTCCTTCTGATGGTGATGCCAGAATGAAAGAGTCACTGCCTTTCTGCTCTGTCTGTGCTTGGGATGTGCTAGGTTTTGTTGTGATTCCTACATAGGGTTTGCCCCTAGACTTGTGGTAATAAAAACAATAGAGTGAAGTTACATATGCTAAGGCACTTGACCATGATCTGACAGTGTTAGTATCTCTAAAAATGAGAAGAGATATCTCCTGTTTTTTCCCAGAGCTCATACTCCAGCCTGATCTTTGTCTAGCACTGTAGCGAGGCAAATCAGCTTATTGACCTAGCAGAGGGAGAAAAAAAAAACATTTTCTTCAGTGTTAGTTAATTTGGATAGCTTTGATAAGAGTCAATCTAGCACTAGAGTACTGGAACTGGAACACAGGCATTCATTGCGTGGTTGGAGAAGGACTGGGCTGAAGGAGTGAGTCATGTCTCCCAGTTTCTACATCAGCTTAATCAATTTATACAACCTCACCAAGAGGAGACAGTGAACTCCAGCACGCTGGCAGAGATGGATGATTGGGAATCTCTAACCCTAGCTTGCAGCTGGATATAGCACACTGCCCAACTACCAGTTCAGTGGGTGTCTTCTGCATGCCCCAGGCTTTGGATCAGCCCCAGGGAGTACAGCACGCGGAGCTTGCCTAACCTGCAATCTTCATTTCTGTGTAATGCTCCAGCTGTAGTTCTGCTTTGTATCTCTGCACATAGTGTCTCCTTGAAAGCAGTAATAATAATGATAGAGAGAGCTATGCAAAGCATTCAAGGAGGAAGCTCATTCACTTGTTTGCATTCCCACTCCCCATCGCCTTTTATTCCTTTAAATATTATAGATTACATTCAATGTTAAGAAGCAAATGCCTGATTTTCGGAAATGCTGAGCTCCCATTGTCTTCAGTGGGCGTTGTGGCTGCTCAGCATTTCTGAAAACCAGACTCGTAATGATCAGCATGTTGAAAATATTTAACAGCTAAATCTTTCCTGTCCCTCTCTTTCCACCCACCAACAGGCAGAGCTTCTCCTCATCCCACGTCCTGCTCCCAGTAGAATGACCATCTTCCTCCTCTTCCTCCCACTCTCTTGTCCCTTTCACCTAACATCTTGCATGTTGAGCTCTTCATGTGATGCGCGTCAGGTGGGGTTCATCTGACTAAGTGTGCAGGTACCAACAATGTGGGCATCTGCATTTGGGCAAGTTGCCCTGGGATTTCTCTGTAGTCAATGGAAGATGAGTCAGCAGAGTCAGTGGAGCTTAGGACATGATTTCACATCCTAAAATAGCATTTGGTCAGATGACTCACACTATTAACTCAGTTGACCATATTTGCTATATCTCCAGTGTCTTCAATGGAAGCTAGAAAGGAAGCTCAGATGAGACACCTGTATCACAGGTACTCAAAGTGAGGTTAGATGAATACCATCGCTTCTGTGAATGAATACCTCAACCCATTGCACATTCATATTCACCTCCCTCTTTGAGAATTGTTTCTGTTTTAATGTCTACAGGGAATGACTCAAGTAATAAAGGGTAGTGAAGTAGAAAGATGATAGTAGGTCATAGCAGAAAGTCAGCCAGAACCTTAGGTTGGATAAATTAGAGGAGTTTTAGTGATTCCAATGCAGTCTCTCTCCTTCATATAAATTTTTACTTAGTAGAATAAAAGAAAAATAAAAAAGAAATACAAGATCTGTCAAGACACATCCTAGTTGTTATCTTTCCATGTGGATTTATTACCCATCACATTTTCCTTGCAAATTCACTGTTCCTCTTTAGATTAGGAGACGTTTCTCAGTGGTAGACAGCTCCTGGTCGCAACCCTTTGCTGTTTGCTCTCTGATGCTCCAGCACCTCACTGATTTCTGGTCATGGGGATTGGTGGGAAACTGATGAGGTCTTGTCAAGCTTGACCTAGAGAGTGATTTCTAGCAAATATCTAAATCTCATAGCAAATATCCAAATCTCATAGCAAATATCCACCACTCCCTTAGACATGAAAAGCCTTCAGCCTCAGTAATGTGCCCTGCCTAGGGACTATCAACTTAGGTGACTTTTATTTTTAGTTACAATTTAGGAACTGTTCTATGGGCTAATTCCCTATGGGCTAAATTTAACACTTCTCTTTGCCCTAATTACGAGATAATTTACAGCTTTACAATGTTTGCTTCAAATGATGTGACTTTACATGGCATGTCCTAGGAGTTGAGATGCAGGCTAAAATCCATGTCTGGGAAGCTTAGTCAAGTAGAGAACAGTACTGCAGGAAGATGATATTATTGCAGGAAAAAGATCTGTTGAATCAATGTGGCACATAAAAAAAAGATAGTAAAAAAGAGTAATGATAATAAATTATTATTCTTCAGTACTCTGGTATTCAATACTGCCATCTCCATCTTTTACTTTTCCATTTCATCAGTCATAAGCAGAGATGCTACTACTGCTTTCTATTTAAAAGACAGATCCCACCCTTTCTTCAGCCTTAAGACGTTTCTTGCTAACTCCCTCACTCACATCATCCAGTTCAAAATTTCCCTTACGTGTTATAAAACCCACCATAAAGTAAGACCGGCGTCTGCCACAATTTTCTTTCTCTGTCTTTCATTATTAGCAGTCATTTCCTGGAGTATTTTTGCTGTTGGTGAGTCTTTTTCCCTACAGCTCTGACTATCCCTGTGCCACATTTGTTCTGACTCATTTCAAGCATCAGCTGAAAACAGCTCATCTTTCCCTCGCTTCTGCCTCTTAATTCCTCCTTTTCTCTGCTATCATCATAACCACATTATTTAACTCTAAAGCGTTTAGTGGGCACAGTTGGTAAGAAAGGCTCTGTGTAAAGTAAAGTATTGTGGTAGGTAGATAATTTGTCACATACTACAACAGCTAATGGGCATTTTACATCTGGTTGGTCTGAACTGCTGAAAACAGACTGTGTTATTAAGCCTCTCTTTTTATTAAGATTAAACAACACATTTGTTTCCTGCACTGCAGAAAATGCTAAATAACCCAACTGTCTCGTCATCTTTTGTTCTCTTGTCTGTACTTGTAGATTTGTGGGAGCCTCGTACATACACAAATCACTGAACAATATAAAAATCTTCCATAATGAAACCCTGAGATCCCTTGCTGGTGAAGGTTGTAGTGTCACTCGGGGACTCATTGACAAGGTTTAAGACAAGAGATGGATTCTCGAGAACGAAAGAGCTAACATCTATCAGCCGTAATTGAGCGAATTAATAGCTTTGTGAAGTCTCCTCTTTGGTTAGCATCCTATGAAATGACAACAAATGTGGCAGTTTCACTTACAGCCTCTGCTAGCATTTATTTTATTATTTATTCATTTATTTGCCTTTTCACTACTGTTTTGTGTACACTGTGTAATGGCAGCAGAACAAAGGGACTTCCTCTGCAAAATAACTTTTAAAGATTTTAAGATTTTAAAGCACTTTGAGTACTTTTTCTTCCCATCTCTTGCCTATTTCTGGACATCACTGGCTGCTCAAAATACTGCCAGGTTCTCCTCAAAATAGGAATTTTGCCCCATGCTTGCTAGTAAGGGAAGAACATTTTAAGAGGAGAATGTGATAGCCCTTTGCTGGGAGAGCCAGACAGTGTGTTCTCCCCTTACTGGAGCAAGCAAAGGACCAACCATCAACTGTAACACACTTTTTTTGTATTTCTAAAAGCTGAACAGAGGTTTTGTTTGTGCTCTGAAGTGTAAGTATGGCAGTAAATTTCCAGAATTAATGTCTTCACAAAGGACAGAGAAACCATTCAAAATAAACCCAGCATGAAGACGCTGCTAAAAGCAGAAAGAAGCAGGTGAAAGCTGTTTGGGGTAAAGAAGTGTATGACCATACTCACCAGACTAAATAGGTAAACCAATACAAGAAGGTGTAGTGTGAATACAAATCCAAAGACGTGAACCTCTAGCATGGTACAATATTTTTTCCTATTCTCAGGTGCATAACTTACTTAACTAGTGCTATTTTTTTTCCCAAACAGAAGGATGCCCTCAGCAATCAGGGTAACTCTTTGATTCTGTCTTCTTAAAGCATTCCTTCAACTTCAAAATAATATTGGTACATATGTTTTTGCACCCTATCTAGTTTGATTTCCCCTCTCCTGCCTAAAGAACAGTAGTGTTTGTCTCATTACACTGTTTACAGAGTAAACCATGGTCGTGTTATTTGTTTTTACTTTTCTGGCCTCTGGAATTTCCCAAGTCCTCTAGATCTATTAAAAATAAATGAAAATGGATCAGTCGACATGGAAAAAAAAAATCCTGTTTTGTAGAACCTACTCGATTTGTTACTTAGGACTTTTTTTGAAGGAAAAAAAAATCTAAATATTTCAGTGTTTTCCCTGCTGAACCAAATATTTTTCATCTACCTGTCACAAGTCAATGTGTTAGGTCTATATATTTTGTAAAATCTACATAGCTTTTTATTGTAAGGACAGATTAAATATTTATAGTAAAGGCTTCAGGGATGTATAGTCCTAGTACAAAGTGGACTTTTTTTTTGCCAGGTGAATTCTTCCTCCTGAGGTTAGAAGATGGTTCATTCTCTAATTTTTCTAGGCACCTTCAGTTTTGTTTTGTTTTTCTGCACCTCAGATTTATTATTTATGGCCATGTTTGTTGTATTTATTCTTTGGAGAAGAAAAACTCTTGAAAATAAGCCAATTTAGAAAAAAGGAAACCTGCATTGGTGGGCCAGGGTCTGCTAACGGGATGAGGAGAGCTCATGGGCGTTTAGTCCACACAGACATTATTTATTCATTATTTAAGAACATAAATGCATCAGTTTCTGTCTTCATTTCAATGAGTTTGGTCCTTCCCACTCCACGTCCTACTGGAAGGCTGTTCCAGAGCTTCACAACTCTTATTTCAGCAATGTTCTTCTAATTTCCAGTCTCTATGACTCTCCTGTCAGTTTATAAGCATTTGTCCTTGTGACAACTTAATTAATACTCTCTTGTATCCCTCTCTGCTGTTCATTCTCCTGTTTTAATTATAGAGACCGGTCATATCTTTTCCCAGCCCTCCTTCTGGAAGTATAAACCATCCATGGACAGTACAGACTCACAAACTATGAATCATGTTGTCTCCAAAATATTTCTCATGGTTTTTGGACTTGATTTCGGTAAAATAAGGACTATCATCAAAATCTTCTGGGCCACAGAACAGTTTTAGGGCTTAAAATTCACAATATGGATTAGTGATAGTGATGCTGTTGCTTTTAGGCCTTCAGAAGCTGATCGTGTGATCACTGTAGAAAAGTTAACTGGAGTATTTTCTCCTGATACCAGCGCAAACTGGGCCAGATCTGCATCTAAAACGAGTAAGCTACATGGCTGGTTTCATGGGATAAACACTACAGTGGGATGCCAAGCTGGATCCGACCCCTTGCCTATGGGTACCGTGAGAGAATTTAGGACGTGCCAAAAAGAAATGTACTGGTCCAGAGCATCATTATGCTTGTCCTCCATTGTCAGTGCCTTGGTTTCTGTGTTAAGGAGTTAAATTACAACAGCTACAGAGCTGCTCCTGGAATTGCCTGGGGTAGTGCACATTGGTCCCGTGTAACAACTCTGTTTCCCATGGTTTCCAACCCAAACTGTTGCTCAGCAGCGACAAAGCTCATGGCTTGCAGAGGAGAGTCATTGTGCCTTCTTCCGTGCATCTCAAGACGAGTGCACTTGCGGCTCAAATACAAGATGATATTCTCATTTCACTCGTTACAGCAGCCCTAAGGCAGGTGATATTCCAGACCAGCCTGGCCTTTCTGCTATGACTAACGTTGCACTTCCGTAGTGTCTGTAAGCTGCAGGCCATCATTTTCTCTGAAATCTGAGAAGTTCCCTCTGTGCTCTCACCTTCCCCGTCAGCTTGCTCTTGGCAAAGTTAGAGTGCATGAAAGAGAAGAAGATTTGCCAATTATGTCCTCTCTGTCTGCTGTTCTGGGGGCAAACACACATCTTACGCATGATGAATCAGAAACCTGCTTGCACTTTTTTTTTTTTTTTTTTTTWMCCAWTTTCTGAATATTCTTGACTGATCTGACTGATTAAAAACTTTGGAAGGAGGTTATACTCCAATGTGAAATGTGTTTGGGCTGCAGGGTGAAATGTTCCTCTCACTGGGGTGCTGTAAAATTCATTAGAACACCCCATTTGGTCTCTGCGAGGGAAAATCAGGCCCCTATTTGATCCTCAGAGCGTTAGTCACTAAAGGAGATGTGCAGTCTCAAAATGAAATATTTTTCAGGCACAGTTTATTCTTAAATGAGAATCAGAGGCAAAAATTGAATTTGATTCATTTTAGGTTTATTTTACACTTTTGATCCTTGATATGTTAAATTTATGGTTTCCTCAGCTCTGAGTGAGTAAAGATAATGTACAGGAGTCTGTTAGGACCTCCTGAGTCAACACAACCTTCCTTTGGGACCAGAACCCATGAAAGACTGTGCCACACTTTACTTTTACTTTATTAAGTATTCCTTTTAAAGTCATACATCTTTCTGACCTGCTTTGATAAGCACTCCCAGGTGTGAGCCCTGGGCTCCCTCTCTGCAGAGAGCAGAGTGAATGATGAAGGTCACCAGCATCTTCCTGGCAAGGGACTAATTGCCTCTGGTCTCGGGGTGAGCCTGCAGTGCGGATATCGGGAGTACTGGAGTATGGGGGTGAACCCTACCAGAGATGCCTGCTGCTCTTCTGGAGATATCCTGTCCGTGCTGAAATAGCCCAGCAGAGCCATGCTCTGTCACACCACAGTGTGTCCTCTCCTTAGCATATTTTCTGCATCAAGGCAGAAGCAGTCAGCTGGGGCAAGAACTTTATGAATGGCAGAGAAATTCCCCATCAGCTATTTTTGGGCAAAACCAATTCTCCATGTATTCGAGAAGCTCTGAGCTTGCTAAACTTCCTACCTTTTAACTGAAAAAGGCTCTAAATATTTTCTCCTTATCATCAGTGCAGCACAAGGAGCAAATCCAGTTTGAGGCTGAGCTGGTAAATTTTCAGGCCAGTTTATGCTGTCTGTTTTATTTTATTTTTTCCCCACATATGGAAAACTTCACTTTTCTTGCAAGCAATGGAAGTCCTGCTTTTTATACCATGAAAAAAAAAAAAAAAGTCTAGCCCACAAAAGTCCCAAGCTGAAGGACGGGTAATTGCTGTTGCCAAGTCCATATCCTTATGGCTCCCCATCAAGTAGGCCTTGTACGAGCAGTTATTGCTTGTCACTGAACAAGAAACGGAATGGCTTTGTCTTCAAAACACTGCTGCAGTTTCCATCAGAGCTGTGCTTCTGACTCAACACACTGTACTTAATACAATTTATGGCAATATTTCTCCCTCAATAGCTTTTTGTGTAGTGTGTGCAACCTATTCTGCAGACTGCTGGTTTCCTTACTTAGCATCTATTTTACGGTCTGCATTTTAAATTCCTTTAAGTGCAGGCAGTTGAAGAACAAGTTTCTGAGAGAGAGAGATCGCTAGTCAATCCCAATTTCCTTATGCAGTGCCCATATACTCTTTATAGGCCAATACCTTCTCCTCCAGAGACTGCGGCATTTCAGAAGTAGGCAGAACAATCCAAGTCTGTGTGAACTGCCTGAAAATGATAACATTTTGTGGGATTCTTCCATATGTAAGCTATAGTATCAATACTGATATGTCAGCGACTTTCAACTGAGATCACAGACCTCTCGTCCTAATCACTACCCAAATCCATAAGGAGGATTTCTTCCTGCTATAGAAAGCTTGGTTGTAAATAGCGGTGTCGGATAAAGGATGGATGAATGAATGAAGGAAGCCACATAAGACACATTTACACTGTCAAGTAATTCCCACATCTTTATTCCCTGTTCATCCATCCGCACTTCATAAATATTAATTTTCCTCCATGCACCACCTCTGAGACATGAAACTGGTCCATTCCAGAATAAAATCGGGATGTTTTGGGGCACACTTCATATCTGGCACTCCCCTCTATCTGGGTGGAATCACATTAGATTTAGCTCCTTCCACCACACAGAGTCCTCCAAAAATACAAGAAAATTGCACAGTCCTGCTTTGATGTCAAGGCTTCTTGCAACCCATCCCTGTGGTGCCATAAACATTTACCTAGCAGTCACCAACAAGGCTCTCCCCATTTTCTGCCTGCTTTGAATTTGGAGGGTGGGTAGAGGTGGGAAGAGGGGGGAAAGAGGGAGTAAAGAACAACACAAAAAAAACCACAAAAGACACACCACAAAATTTTAAATTAATGGATAGCTGTTGTGCAGGTGAACCCTGGAGGTTGTATAGCAGAAAGTAGCCCATATCCTTTGGCAGGAATGTCACCAAAGTCCTCAGAACAACCCATGAAATTAGGACGTTTTGATCAGCAGCACCAGCAGAAAGAGTGGGAACATGCAAACACTGGGTTAAGAAGTCAGCATTAAAGGTTTTGTTGTGATTTTCCACCACACCTATGCTGCCAGCCTCATGATTTTATTATATTGTGTATGTACATTATGTTGAAAGCCTAGGAAATACTTAAATCCTCCTCCTCCCCCCAGAAATACTATTTTATGAATGTAAACGGTGCATTAGCTTCTCTCAGCTCTCTGTACTCTGAAGCTTGCAAGTCTTTAATGTCTTGGCTGAAGACATTAAAGACTTTAGCGGTGGGAGTTAGTGGTGGTGTGTTCTGCACCTTGTTAGATCTTTTCTTGAAATATTATAACAGGCTGCACAAGCAAAAGATAAAGCTTAGTCGGGTGACCTAGAAAGAGACCTCTTGTCTGCCTACTGGAAAATCTGTGAGATTTTTATTCACAAAGGGTCTTCTGGTTAATTATGTGTCCCATGACACTATATTATTACTTTTAATAAAGCCTAGCTTCAGTCAGTGATATACCTGAACAACGTAACCGTATACGTTTTATAGATGCTATTGCTCCTTAACATAAATATCATCAATTTGGCTTTTCTTACAAGGAGAATTGACACCGGTGAAGGAATTTTCATCTGTCTCCCCTGTTTGTTTAAGATACAGGGAGGCAAGACACAGAAAATGATCCCATAAACCACAGGTTAGAGTGTCTGCTCAATAGCCTATGGCACAAAGTTCTCGTCTCTCTTTCTGGCCCTTTTCCTCCTCTTGTAGGATTATTCTCTGTATTCTTAGCTCTCCCACCAGCTGAACCTCCCCTCCCTCTCTTCACCAACTTTCCCTGTGCCAGTCATCATTCTGTCACGCTCATTCTTGAAATGAAATTGCCTGCTTTGTTGGCAAGTCTTCTCAGGCTTCTCTTCATTTTCTTTGCTTGTTTCTGCCGCCTCCTCTCCTTCCTTGTTTTATTTCATTTCATTGGATTTCATTTGATTTCTTTTTTGCGGCAATAGAGGCAAACTTGAACACAGTATTCAAGGCAAGGGCATCTTGTTAAATAATATAATGTCATTGTGCTACTTTCAATATTATTCTCAGTTCCATGCTTTATACATAATTCAATTTTCTTTTCTTTTTTTCTTTAGGGGGGAGGGGGAAATATTTTCATGGAGAAGTCCACAATTGCACTTGGACTGAAGAATTCGAGTGTATCAAAGACACACACGGCAAGCAGCTCTATACACACTTAGAAATACAGTTTATTAGACAAACCTTTCATTCCTGTTTTCCATGCTAGCATTTGAAGAATAACTGTCTAGTTGTAAGAAACTCCGTAAGATTGGGGTTTTTTTGTTTGTTTGTATTGTTTAATTTTGGAAGCCTAAGGAAGGAGGAACTTTCATGCTGCTGCACTAATCTGAGCTTGAGGCAACTCGGTTCAGATCCTTGCCCTGGCATGGAAAGATACTGAGCAAGTTGCTGCTCCTTACTGCACTTTTGCTCAACATGACAAAATAACACTTCCTGACTGTGAGTCCTAAGAGTGTGAGGTGTAATTCTGGTGAAGTTTGGTGAAAATAGGAAAAGTCTGACTCAGTTTCTCCAACAACCATGACACTAGGAACATGTTTATTCTTCTGTGATAAAAAAGTGGCACAGCCTGCAACCATGAAGGTGAAGTTGGGGCTCTCCTAGAGCAGCATGGCCTATCTCTGTTGCCTACATGTACCATGTGGCTTGCGCAGCTCCTTAAATGCTACCCAAGCATCAACTAGGAGAGCACTAGGTGGCACAGCTCAACACTGTGTGATGACTGACAACTTAACATGGTGTTTTCTTGCGACACTAATCCTGATTTTTGGTGCCAGAGCAACCTTTTCATGGTGGGATCACCCCTTCGGATGCCAGGTTAGAGCAACGCTAGGCTGACACCTTTAGTTTATCCCTCTTTCCCCAAGTCTGAGCTCAGTGGCAAGAGAGTTAAGTCTGGGAGAACACCAGGGGCTTAATAAGCTCCTCTAACACAGGACTATGGCTATACTCACACTACTAAAAAATACGCTGAAAATTTAATTTTATGTATCCTCACAATCCAGTTCTTGAGTGTATGCTCTACCCCTCCACTAATGGAGGCCTATGTTGCTGAGGACAGTCTGAGTGGCCCCATTCCTGCACCTGATTTGTATGGCTACAGGATACAAGGTAGGAGGCCAAAAATGGTGCTTCTAATAGGGACATCACTCCTCATATGAGGAAGTCATGATTCAAGTAAACTGAAAGCTTTAATAAGTAAGTAGGAAATATATACAAAAATAGTTTAAAACTTAAGAGTAATTAAAGTAATCCTGCTAGTCTTAGTGTACCCAAAGCAGAGTCTAGTTTCAGAGTAGAAGGACCTCAAAGCTCCCTGAGGCACAAAATGTTAGCCTAGAAACTAGCACCAAAATGGTTTATATTCTCTGGGCTTTTTAAAGGTCAGGAGCTACCTGTTTGGGGAATCTACAACATACAGTGTGTGAGACTATAAATATCCAAGATAATTCTTAGTCATTTTACTACAGGTTGGGCATTCCTCACACAGCCTTAAAACTAGTACTCAAAATAGAGAAAATAGATAAATTTACACATATGTATATTTCTGGAGAAAATAAAATAGGAAAGTAAAAAAGAATTCAGTGATTTTCTTTGGAGTTGGTTGGAGATGATATCTACAGCTAGAACTGACTGTGCATATGTGTATTTATCTGCCTGTCCAGCTATCTTTTCAGAAGTATCCTATCTCCTACTCTAAAGTCAACTTTTTCCCTCTTGTATAAGTGACTCACCTTGAACAGTCTTGCATGGGGATGAGAGGAAGGATACCCAAAATGCCAGGCATTTACAACCCTGTAAACGTAACTCTCTTACTAGTAAGGAGATCTGATAGGATTGAGGATCCCAACAGCTCTTTATGAGCCTTCCTTTATTTTTTAATCAATGAAATCACCCCTGTGTGATCTGTGGGGCGAGTGGCACCTCACTGGCACCTCCTACACCATTTTATTCCATTTAGCAAAGAAGCTTTTGTCAAGTCAATCATCTGAGAAGAATTTCCAGCTTATCCCTTTGGCTCGGCAACTTGGGACTTTTCTCCTGTGTGCCTCTTCATATTTCACTACCCACAACTGCAGCAATTGATATCCCCCTTTGCAGGGGAAGGCTGGTATTTAATTTCCATCTCTTCCTGAAATGAATCGGTAGCTTAACTGGCTAAAATGCATTTAAGCAGCAGCTCGAGTTGCCCATGACTGGAGGCAAGGACAAGCAGTCATGTTCCCCAGATATCTCCCCTCTCAAGCAGCTCTCTAGTCTCCAACTTGCCCCTCTTACTCCAGTGTCTTCCCCATTTCTGACTCCTCTCTACTTCTGCCCCTCATTTTGTGTCCACGGTGTGCAAATGTAAGGCATCTGATGATTTTCTTGCCAAATAACCCCATTTTTAGAGTGGTGTGGACTATCGGGTGCAAACTCAGCTTGCTAAAGTACAGCAAATAGAGTGTAAAAGACAGAATAAAACTGATACAACATCATCCAATTCATCCAGTTCCTGCTGAAAGAGGTAATTACTGTCTTTAGATGCCTTTGGAAGTGCCTGGTTAATATAGGAAATAGAGTCCTAGAAAGAAAGGTTGTTAAACCACAGGGTACTTCACTCATTTATTTCTTATCTTCATTTACCTGTGAAAAATATGTAATTTCTTTTAACTTGGTAGAGATCTTGTTTTAATAGTCAAGCATTGCAACCCAGATCTTTAATTTTTGCAAGATATAAAAGCTGTTTTATTTGCAACTGCTTACATGTTTGAGCCTCCTCATCCCTCAGCTAGTTTTAGTGCCACTGTGACAACGAAAAGGGCTAATTCAAGATCTATTCTTACATTTATAGCATCATAAAGAATGTTCGGAGTAAAGACTTAATTTGCATACATCATAAAAAATAAACAAAATATTTTGCATTAAAAAAGTGCGCGTAGCAGTGCTTTGACTGAATGAGGAACCTTGGGAAACATTGCTTTGAGATGAGAGAAAAGGGGGGAGAATTTCCCAAATGTAGGAATGAAAATTATTTTTTGGGAGGAAAATCTAGGCTTGTGATATCCTCTTATGGCATGGTCTGGTGTCCATAAAGGATTTTCCGGGAATTTTACATAAAAAATTATGGCAATTATCTCTGACAGACCACCCTGATTTTGTTTTGTTTATCCATCTTTGCTTCTATACCATGTTAACACAGCAGTGCAGGAGCAGCTAGTGAGGTGCTACCTAAGGAAACGGTCATCTTCATGGTTCTGGCTATAAACCTTTGGGAGTAATTGCAGCAGAGCACATGACACTAATGGATTGCATTGTTATAGACTGCCAAACAGCACCAGGAGCACAGGGGGACCTCAGTGATCAGCCTGTGGTGGCCACAGATCCTGCAACCATCGCTTTGCATGGGTGAAACCATAAGGAGAAAGGAGCCCTCAAGCCTGGTTCTCCTTAGCCAATCTGCATTCCTGAATATCTTTGGTCTCCTTCTCCTGCTTCCTGACCTCACTTTCTCCAACTGTTCTCACTTTTTTTTTTTTCCGTTTCCAGGATTAGCTCTCCTTCCTAGACTCTTCTTTTCTTCTCTTTTTGCTTTTTTTTTTCTTTTTTTTTTTTCCCTGACTGCTGAATCATGACAGAGAAACAGAAAATAAGAATATCTAAAACAAAAGAGATCATCCTTCCCCTAGTTATCCTGGCTTTTCTGCTACACATAATGCAGAAATGATCGAGCCAAATAAAATCAGCTGGTGAGCTTTCTATCAGTTTCTTCCTCCTATTCACCTTATTAATATTGCAGCTGTCACACTGTATAATCTCACGCGTTAGCTTTACCTCGGCACACAGCACTCTGTCGATTCATTTATTTTAATCAAAATTTTGCCTCATGATATTTTTTTTTCTCCCTGTCTATGCTGGAAGAGAGAAAATGAAATTCCAACAGAAAACACACACAAATCGTTAATATTTGACCTCTGAAACGAACTCATTTATTAAACAATTTTTTTTTCATCCCTTCTGGGTATTCAGAGACATAGTTTCTTTGTGTGTTACTTTGGCAGTAATACTATAGCATTTCCCCATGGGCTTCTCTAAGTGATCTCAAGTGTGCACTAATAGCCCTTTGCCTTTGGCTTTCATGAGTGGAGCACACAATTAGTCACAGGATCCCCTCTGGGTGATGTGATTTTTTTTATTTTTTTTTATTTTTTATTTGTTTTATTCAGCTCATAGGAAGATGATTTGTTACTGTGCTTCAATATAAAGTATAGGACCCTTCTGTTGCTGCTTTGGAGTTTTAACAGATGGAGAATATTAAGCCATTATATATATATTTATATAGATGTATATTGGCAGGTAAAAGGAGTGATCACCACAGAGCAAGGCATCAAAGGCTCTAAAGGCTGTCTGTTTTTTCATCCTGAAGCGTGGTTGCCTCCGGATGGTAAATAGTGCAGAATGACTTTGACATACTGGTTGTCTACTTGCATCATTCTGGGTCATAGACACCCTGATAGACAATTTAGAGGCTGAAGGGCCTGGAAGTAATCATTGAAGAAAATTAAAAATCCAATCAAAGCAACATAATAATAATAATAAAGAAATAAGGAGCCAGTTGCTGCGTTGCGCTAAATCTCAATTTATGGTGTTTCGGCAAGCTACTTGGCAAAGCTGTAGAGAACAAACCTCCATTTACTGTTGGAGAAGGGGATATTTCTGCTAGGGGAGGACAAGGGATCTTGTCTTGGAGTGACCACGGTCTCTTGACCAAATTCAATCTCTCTTAGACAGTACGGATTTAGAAATGCTAGAGCTGGCAGCAAGAATAACTTCCACTGCTTCAAGGTGGGACATGAACTGTGGAGCAGTGTCAGCTCTTCACAACAGCCTGGAATGTGACACATGTCTTATCCCTAAGTGCCAGGGGGTACCACAAGGCTTTTCCCCTTCAGAAAGAGGTAGGAGCTGGACCTATGGGAGAAGATTGGCTGTTTGGGACATGATGACATGATTTTATACACTGTATTCTCTAAATGCCAGATACCTTCACCATATGGAGTGTCTGGGGAGCTATCGTCCGTCTCACCCCTCTGGACCAGACGAAACCCCAGTCTGAGCCCCGGTGTCCCATGAGACCAGTGCTGCACTGTGCTGTCTGGATGATGGGACACTCACTGGAGAGTGGGCGACTGGGCCAGTCTTTCCTCAATTTTAGACCTCTTGGGTCAGGCTCACACCCTTAAAGAAGAGACTCATTAGCAGGCCATCTGTGCATGGCACTGGGCCCATGCACAACCATCAGGGATGATTTCTAAATGTTCTTGGTTCAGCTTTCATTGTATCTCACCAGCCTACTCTTTCTCTCCACCCTATCCTACACTAACCAGTTCGTCTTGAGCTCTATTTATAACCTGTGATTTACCTACATAAGTATGTTACTTTCTGATTCCTACCAGGCATATGGAACAGATGTCCCTTTCCTAGGGATTTAGCAGCAATTACAAATAATGTAGTGTAAATAAGTTTTCCAAGACCTTCAATTACATACATTAGCTTGAAGCTAATGAGACGTGGGATCAATTTAAATCTGTCAGCCTATAAATTCAGGGACAAAGGGGCCTGGTTAGATCCATGGCTTTAAGAATTGAATATGAAGTCAGTGGAACAATTTGCACGAGATATTAGAGGCCAATCCAAAGACTTTACCTGGAGCTTTGCCAGAATTAGGATCATAACTCAAGCTTTCATATTTCTACCCCAAATACTACCTTGCAACGGCAATACTACTGTTGCATTGCTGTTTAAAGGGTGTGTTATTTTAGACCCACAGGGGAGTAAAATATTATTCAAGGATCAACTTCTCAAAGGAAAATCACAGGACAATACAAATGTTATGGGTCTGCTCTTGGGTATAGAGTTTATTTTTAGTTGTGGTCTACCCAGTTCTTTTTGTTTGCACCTGTATCAGGTGCTTTAGTTAAGAGTACACCTGGAGACTGTGACTCCAATGTCTCCTTAGAGCCCTTCAGGTTAAAGCTATAAGAAAAAGTTAGAGCATGGTAGCACTGTTCATTTTAGCAACTTTATTTATATTTATTTAGCCCATTTTTTAAAGTTGATCTTTACAGTTCCTTCTATTTGCTCTACTTTTGTGATGGAAATCTCAAAATTCTGTTGAATATCTATGCCAATATTCACACACTCATGAATATGTTCATACGTACATGCAAACAAATATATATACATATACAAGTGTATACATATATATTTTCATCCACAGATGCTTTTACCTTAGTAGTTAGAAATATCTAAACCTAGTAGCTTTGTCCATGACTGGTTATTAGTGAAAAAAGGGAGAAGAATGAGTTGGTGAACAGAAATACTTCATTAGCCTTCTCTATTCCTCTTCTTTATGGAGAATGTGTCTACCAATCTACCCCAAACTTATCTGAGGAATATGCAAGATAACTGATATATATTGAATATGCTGATTTCTGTTAATCTTGAGTGAGGCTACAAAGGAGATGAGACAGAATTAAATACATACCAGAGAGATTAAAAACATTCTTCTAGTCCAGGAAGGCAAAGCAGCCTTTGAAATCTGTGGGAGGTATGCCTGTGTCCTCCAGCTCAGAATTTGTATCAGATTATTTAATTCATTTTGAAACTGTAATTTAAAAGGCTTTCTTAGTAGTACAGCTTTAAGCAAGTAAGTCAGTGAGCAGTCTGTAGCAGGAATACTGTGCTCTACTTCTGCTCATTTTGTCAAGACCAATAATAGATCACCCACCCTGCAACTCAGTATAAAGTGAAGGAACATTTCTCCTAAAAGAGGATGAGTCCAATACTCTAAAACTCTTTTTTCTTTTTTAAATTTTATTTATACTCTAGATAGACGAAGAGATAGACAGATAGACAGGCTCTATTTTTATAGAATTAAATACAGCGATTTATCTATATATATCTGTAGCAGATATTTACATATCTATAGCAGATATCTACATATACAGATATAAAAATGAAAGGAGGAATGTTAATTTGAGAGGATATTCCATGGACACACCCAGGAATGTAAAGCATCCTGGAAAATTCCAAAATGTGTTTTTAAGTATGACCGTTCTATGCAAGGTGCTCAAATTGACTTTAGAAATATGTTGTTATTAGCAGTTCTTAAAATAAGTAGTCTCAACCAGAAGCCATTTCCTAATGGAGTTTCGTAATTGCTTGTTGGATATTTCTGGGTTTCAGCTCAAAGCCGAAATTCTTGTTGCTAACAGAAATAAATAAATAAAAAAATAAAAAGTGTAATAACCAGTAGCTGCAGCCTACTGTGGAGGACACCGTCCAAGTCAGGAGAATATGTAATGAGCAGTTTTGATTCACATTTTCTTATTCCAGAGACTATAATTCTAGTCTTTAAAAGGCTCCATGCACCACTTAACTCAGTAACTGGCAAGAGGAGATAGAAATACAACGTTCTGCAGGCAAAGTTGCACATTGCAGAATACTCTGTGAGGAGAGCAGGTGCTTTTTGTCACATATGCATAACTTCCTTCTGGTTTTCAGAAACCTTGTGCTATCACCCAGTTGGCAGAACCTTGTTCTGCCTCATGTGAAAGTCTTGTAAGAGAGGGAGTCAGGACAGAACAGGATGGGGCCTCCACGATCGCTCCAGTCATTGGAGTCACTTTGGAGTCTTGTCTTCCAGATAATGGTGCCCCATGGCTGGAAGAGTTGCAAAAAATGCCCATTTTTAGGACAGCTCCCAACAACAATGTGCTAAAGCAGCCCTCAGAAATATCCTTGCAGATCAGATGCATCTCACCTAACTCTAGGTGTTTTCAGTGTAGGTGTCTGTACTTCATAGCTGTAGATTTTTAGGTGCCCATTGTAGTGAATGACAGATATGGGCCATCGAATCAAACATAAGCATTTATGTAATTAAGCATGAAAAGAGTGTGCTGGCACTGTTCCCTTAGCTCCAATGGCCATACAGTGTGCTTAGGTCTTTTAAAAGGAACAAAAGATATCATGTATTGCCATTTTAACTGCTATCATTTGTTATCCCAGACATAGGATTTCATACTAAAATGCGTAGAAGAGCAGATCTTTGTTCGTGTGGCTTCCAACCACTTTTCACTTTTCAGAGAGGCTAAACTTCAAAGGAAGTTATCTGACATTAAATGTGTTCTGCTAATCTCAACCCTTTGTTTTCAGTGAAACTCACAGGTATTAGAAAAGGAAAGACTCTGTAGAACTGTCAGTCCCTTTTAATTTACTCAACTTGCTATACTCATCTGTAGCTTAAGCTCCAACAAGAATATATTTAAGATATGAAATCTTGCTTTTTAGTTCACAGAATGTGTGGAGTGTCTTTTATTGACATTATCTGCACTGTATCTTCAGGGAAGATAGTAAGTCTGTAAGTGGAGAGGTCTGTGAAATTCATATCCAAAAATCAGGAAAGCAAACAGAGAGATAAAACATTCTTGACAGAATAATACAATAATACAAAATGAAAAAAAGTTTTTTTTTTTCTTTCAGTCAGAACACATTCATCTGGGAATTTAAAAACAGAATCGAATATTTTAGGCTTCCTGATATTGGTTTATTCTTTATGGAGTGTTAAATTATGGTGAGATCATGAATATTTTAAATGATTCATGTAAGAGTATATTAGAAGAAATAGTATTTTTAATTACTTTTTTTAGAATGGTTTGTTTTATCTCACCTGTGCCAGATCAGGTGCCAAATCTCGGCTAATTTAAATTTTATTCTTCTGTGAAGAGGGAGAAAATTTTCTTTTATTCTAGATTTGGACTCTAATGTGAGTGTTGGAGACACACTTTCCAGTTACTAGAAGATGCTATATATCCTGCTGCATCTTAGGCAAAGCTATTTACCTCTTCCTATATGATTTCTTTCTTCTTTTTTAAAGAATAAGGTTACAGTTTCTCTGATTTGTCTCCTACTCATAATATACTCTCATAATTATACTCTAATCTCTTTGGAAAAGGTGTGACAAGATGACACATTGCTTAGCAAAAAGATGGTCAATTTGGGTCAGACTTATCATGCAAAGCTAAAATCAAGCCAAATTTGAGTAATTTTTCCTTCTGTTACAGAAGTAGGATGACATCCATAATGTAATTTTAAATGATTTTCTTTTAGTCTAATCAGGCCTCAAGAATCTCACAGCAAACACGGATCTGAGGAAAGCCAGCCAAGCATGCAGATCAGCAGTTGCCGTAGGAGAAGTTTTAGCCACCCATCCTGTTGGAGGAAGGATGCTCCATTGATTGATTACCTCCCAACTTAACTCCCTGGCCAAACTTTCCAAGAAACTCCTGCAAGTTCGAAGTCCCCAAGTTGTCATAGCGTCGTCTAAATGTCAGGCTTTGCCTTTTGGAGATGTAATCGAAATGCCTGCTCCCTTGACATCTCAAGACCTGGCATATACTGAGCAACAAAAGGTGAAAGCAGTGTTATAAATTGAAAGACAGAAATGTAGAAAATACTGTCTGGGTGAGGCTAAAGCTCTGTCTTTAAGGGGGCAGTAAGTTTTCCTGAGTTTCATTTGGGATAAAGGGGGGCCACAGCTTTTCAGAGACAAAAGCTTAAGTAGTTTCAACAGTCCTACTAAGGAAATAACTAGACTGCACAGTGCTCTGCTAGACTGAGATATCTGAGCAAATTTAGTTAATAGATACAGAAGAAACAGAAGAGCTGCCTCACCTTATGTTCCTGTCTCGCACCACTCCTTTCTCTGTATAAACACCTCAATAGGGTGTTTATAGGAATACAGGCATCATTCATGGTCGATGGGGTCCATAAGACTAAGATTTGTTTAAGTCCGTAGAGAGACCAGGAGATGGACAGAAGAAAGAGGAACCTCCATAATAGAGCACTCCCAATCTTAAATTAAATACTGGGGACAAGTGAGAGAAATCACCCTCTGGATGTAGCATTTCTGCCTTGTGCATAGTCATAATCGTGCAAATTCACATGTTTATAGCCTGATTTAGTTCTATCTTGAGCAATGTTCTTCCTGAAGTCAAGACTTTTTTCATTACTTAAAGTGAAGAATTTAGTTCAGTATGATAAAATTAAGAAAAAAAAATGATGTAGAATGTTTTCTAAGAATTTCTATCCTTTTCTGGCATGAAGTTCAGAGGTGATTTTACTAGATTTGTTTTTTCCTCTGCAAATCAGTCTAGTGTTTTTTTTGTTATTGCTTGGTGGCGATGGTTTGTTTTGACAAGAAGAGTTCTGGTGTTAATGCTTCATCTCATTTATTTGTAGAATGATTCCACTTTTCATGCACTTTAATGTCTTAAACACTGGCAATATTCCTTGAGGATCTGTGTATAAGATGATTGCATTAGAAAAAAAAAAGTAAGAATAAATGTAATAACTATTGAACTGAATATTTTCAGCCTTTAATCTGACATTGATTTAAGCCTCACAATGAAAATGTAAGCGAAGAAACTCAAATGAATTTGCTTACATAAAACTCACTTTTTATTAAAAGTGATAAGCTAGGTCTGGGAGAAACATTCTACGTAATTACTCTTTTTTTAAGATTTTTTTTTTTTTTCTGGCTAATCATGATAGTTTGCAGCCAGGGCCTTAGCAGTGTGTCAATGAGAGATGGTGGAAAATGGAGGGCACATTTTGGGATATGGTCATAGGGATGCAGGGGTCCCACCTCAGCATGGGTCTAAGGCCTGCTCAGCCCTATCCAGAGGGATACATTAATTATTTTTCAATAATACTTCATTTTCTGCAAATGGAGTCACAAGATATCTCTTTATTTGGCTACAACTGCTTTCCCCATAATTTTCCACTTGCCTCTCTTCTCAAGGATCCTAGTCTGATTGTAAATGGATTACACCCCTTACCACTTGTATGCAGCCATTTCGGGGTGGAAAGTAGGAGCTTTTAATTCACATACCATTCCATGTTGAGAATATACATTGGAAACTAGAGGTTAACATCATGTGGCAGCATATTATCAGTTTATTTCTATATAATCTATTTTTGGAAACTGAAATTGTTAAGTCAGATACAAAAATATTTTTGTGATAGCAAACAAGAGTTTTTAGATAAGGAAAATTAAGCTGACGGAATGTATATAAAAATCAGTAAGCCCTTTGATATAGTATGACATGGAAAGTTAATGCTTAATTTGGAGAAGCTGGAGATTACAGAAAACATTTAATGTGGAAGGCAAAGCACTGATCTATGGGGAGATGCTGAGATATAACCAGTCGTTGGATTTAAAGTTTGTAGTACAAGTTGGGTCCAATCTTATTTACAATTTTCACAATGTTATTTTACTGTGGCCCACAGTGAGCAGGTATTGGCAGTCTGGAGGAAGATGAGGATACCCCTGAGGAAGAAGAGTTTCATCCATACTAGTGAAGCAGGAGACGTATTGCACAGCAGAAAGGACCAGGGTACTTGCTCAAGGGCTCTTTTGCACTGTAAAATGAGGTCTTATCAGTTAAAAGTGAGAAGGAAGAAGCTTTCTGTGTACCAGGCTGAGGATATGAAGTCATGAGAAGATGCATGTGGTTATAGGATGGGGTAGACAAGGTGTTTCAAGTGCTGTTGCAAGTAGTACTGCAGTTGTACAAGATGCTATGGGGCCCACAGGTGGGATGTTGTATGCCATTCTACCCTGCAAAAGTGTGATGTTCAGATATGACAATTTACCTCTTTGCTTAACAGAATAGTCAGGGCAGAGCTCCCGTGCCTGGGCAGAGCCAGGATTGACTGTCTTTACATGGCTCCATAGCCTGGCAAAGTTAAGTCTGAACTGTTTAATGCTAAGAAAAATACAACCATCAGAAGAAATATAACCTATTCATGAATAAATTCAGATTAAAATTCGATCAGGACCATCCAAGGGAGACCATCTGAATAGGGTTGTGGTGGAACCAGCTCAGCTGCCAGAGAGAGATGAGGATGCATTTGCTGACAATATGTGACAGAGGTCCCTTTAGTTAGCCAAAAATGCAGGAAGGAGCCTTCCTCCTAACGTTGCTGTTGGAAATGTTTGCAAATGTTTGATCTGTTCTGCTGCTGGTTGTGACAGACCAGACTAAAAAAAGAAAACTAAAAAAAAATAAAAGAGAGAGAGTTGTTGGTGTACAATGGAGTTTGGATCTGGTTTGGTTTGTTTCTTTGTGTCAGACAAAAAAAAAAAATACTTTTAGTAGAACAATCTGGCATCTTTTCTTCTTCTTTGCATAATTTGTTATGCTTGGAATTCATCTTACTCACAGGAGTGTCAGGTTTGGAGGTGGTTTGTTTATGATGCTTATCTCTGTGTTTTCCCAAGTTCCCATGTACTTTTGTTGGTTCGTTGGGATTTTCAGTTCACCCTGCTTACCTGCGTGTTAGATTCCACAGCTAATACTTAGAAGAAGGCCATTTATTTTATTTAATGATGCAATTACCAGGGTATCTTGTTTATTGCATTAGTGCTCACATCCACGTCAGACTTGTCTTCAGGAGAATTAGTATCATTTGTCTCATTCGGGACCTGTAACTTTATGCCTCAATTATTCTGCACTATCACATAAGTAACGTTGCCAGGATCTCTGTTAGATAGGGACACCAAATGACATAGGGAAATTTAATACCTTGGCATTTTCAGTAGCAGAGCACTTGGTCCTATTATTAATCAAGGCCCCAGAGTCTTATTTGCCTCCTGATTAAAGTTTTCAGTGAAAAGGAATCATGCAAGCTTTAAGTACAGTATTTTTAATTAGGAACAAATTCAGGATATCACTTTGCATTACTCTTTCAGTACGTGTAATTAAAGAGCTGATCTGTAACTAATCCACTTGGAAAAAAAAATATTCTTCTTTAAATCCTAGCAGCCTACTCTTAGAAAATGGACCAGAAAAAATGGGACAGAGAATCCATCACTCAGGATTTTCTATGGGAAATGTCTTAAGGTCATTGTTGTTACCCAAAGGCTGAATATCTTTTATGAAAGTTTGGTTTGATTGCTCCTCTTTGTATGCAAAGACACAGCCCTTTTGTGTAAGCCAGAAGCATTTGGATAGTCAAGACACAGTTTATGAATCACATGTAAAAAGCAGGAGGATTCACTGCAGCTAAATTTAGCCATATAAATATGAGACATTTAGTTTAAACTAGATCATTTAGTCTCCTTCTGAAACCTTCTGAAAGAAGGACATCCCCACTTAGTGATTCATCCATCCCAACCTGAGATAAGTGTTTGAGATTGGTTAGAGATGCAGTCTATGGGATAAAACACCAGGCGATTAGGATCCCCCATGACATTTGATGAGGCAAAGAAAGATGGACCTGCATAATCAAAAGGTTGGGAGGTGACTGAATGCTTTAGAAGCTCAGCAAAGGATTAGTTTCAACTGCCATGAGAAGTCTATCTGGTTGGCACAAATCATTAATTTGTGCAGTCTGCACTGCAGCTTTCTTTGGCCTGATGCTTCCTTTAGCTTTTCCTTTTCTCTTCATCATCATAGTCTTCTTCCTCCCCACAAAAACTCCTTTAAGCTGAACCATGTATTTTGTGGGCTTTCATGGTGGAACGAACATCATCATCGAGCAGAACTTGGTTTCCCAAAAGTGGTATGGATTTTAGTTGAGGTAATGTATTTAAATATCACAAGCCCACTTTTATGGAACGCATATACAATAAAACATTTTTTTTTTTGCTAATTTATATACTGCTCCTCACCCAAGATTCTTTTTTTTTTTTCTAATATCAGTAGTTCATTGCTATAGCTTTGAATTTTGGAAGCTGTAACAGGAGTCTTAATGCATAGTTCAGAGGTTCTGCAGGACAGGAGGGAATATTAGTTTAGCATGGTCTTCCAGGTAGGTTCAAGCAGCTTAAAAAGCTAGAACATCTTATCTTGCATTTAACACTGCTCAGATGAGCTGCTTTAGATGGACACATTAGTGTTCCTGGCTCATTCCAGCACAAGAAAGACAACAACTGATCTGAGGCAGCCATTGGCAGGACTTGAGGAAAAATAAACTGTCTGATTTCTGTGGAAAGAGCACAAATGCAGATGTTCCATAATAGATGTTCACAGAGAGTTGAGACTCAAGACACTGACTCACTGGAAGATGATGGAGAACATGAGAATATACTCCGAATATAAATGCATATCATGTAAAAACTGAAACTAAATTGAGGCCTGCTTATCTGGGAAGCAGCCCTCACTGTTACCATTTCCAGTGGGTCACTTGGGCTAAAAGGGCCTTGAAAGGAAGGGATATATTTGCTTATAGGTAAATTCAGGCAGAGGATCTGAGATTTGGATTTGAGCTCCTAATACTAGATTTAAAAAGCTGCAACAATGCACTGCAATGTGCTGATAGATTGCACATGCTCACCTGGTTGTTCCAAAAATTGGCTAATTAACTTTATCGTGGAAAACTATGACAGTTAAGTATTGTCTCTCTGTCATTATAAGTCTCTGATGGAACATACTGAATGTTGTTGGAGATACACAGTCACAGGCATAAACTAATCTAATTATACCAAAACACTTCCATGCTGCTGACAGTTGCTGCAGCTCGGATACTAAATTTCATTGGGAGAATTTAAATCATTTAAAATTTATTAGGTTTTTTTAAAATTTAAAAATTTAAATGATTAAAGTGTACCTTGTTTCCTTCCAAAAATCCAACTGATGAGAAAGGTAAAGGCAAAAACATTACTTACCTCGCTAGGAAAAGTGCCCTCAGAGGCAATCATTCCTTTTTAATTAACTAAAATGACTTTAAGGAAATCAGGATGACAGCTGCAGAAAATTCAATGAGGGCAAAAATGTACTGAGACATTACAGTAGTGGATTAGGAATTATCTCAAATTTATTTATTTGCTTAGAATTTCTGTGTAAGGTTTTTCTAGGCAGGGCTTGAAGGCTTGATTTTGCTCATGTAGTTGCAATGCTGTTGTTATGCCAGGAGTATTTTAAAAACAAACCCTAATTCAGAAGACATAATGCATTGGTGTCAACCAGGACTGACCACTTGCCTTCGTTGGCTACGTCTTTTCTCCATGCTGGTGTTTTCATCATTTTTGATATGAAAGTACAAATGAAATTTGCATTAGCACAAATTGCTAAAAAGTGTTTTGAACTCTTGTGTTGTGAAGCTCAGTAAGGAATGTTACTGTTGCGGAGAAGCATCTTTGAGGCAAAGAATCAGAGAACTAAGAAGAATAATTAAATTCTGATATTAATATTCTGCCCAAAAATACACAAGGAAGGATTTCATGCCAGACTGGATAGAATGTAAAAATGGTCATATTGGATTAAATTAAATGCTCTTCTAGACTTCTACCTTATTTCCAAGGTTGATATTAAAAGATGCCTAAAGAAGAGCCCAATAACAGGGACAAGCATGTCATGAAATGTCCCTAAAACAGTTGTCAGAGTTTTCAGTGCTCCCTTGCTCAAAGAACATCGTAACCAGGGATCCCACCTGTGTGATTAATACCTTTTGATGGACTTTGATTTTCTCTCCATAACTTTGTCTACTCATATTTTGCATGCATATTTATGCTCAACACCCATGCTCTACTATAGTAATGATTTCCACATTCTTACTTAATATTGCAGAAAAAAAAAATCCTTGAATTTTTGACTTACCACCTAATACTTTTACATATCACAGTTCTCATATCAGTAATCATATATTGGAGGGGTGAGGAATCTGCAATGAATGTGGAAGGCAGCTGATCCACACAGAAATGTGAAGGTTTGAGCAATATTGAGATAAATCAGCCCGCACCTCTAAACATGAAGCTGAGGCATTAGCAGGTAAAGAACAGCAAAATGCCTGTGTAAAATGGAGCTTTGGTCTGTGGACAATCTAAAAGGATGTTCCCTAAGACACAGAACAATGTTTCCCACTCAAAGGTATCTGAATTTTTCACTGTATTCTCCTGTTCCAGCTGATTATCCCTGTGCTGCCACAAAAATGGGAGTTAAGTGCTAGGTGCTTGCCCACGATACAAAGGCAGAAGGTCCCACTAGTGCAGAAGAGGAAGGAGAAGAAAATAAGTGATCCTGAGGACAAGAAAGAGATGAGTTGTAATATTCATTGCTATGTAGTTAGGGATGAACACTAAAGAAAATGATCCTACTATCATGTAATTTAGCCCATATTATCAGAGGCGGTGAGGACATGAGCCAAGGATTAGACTGCCGAAGAGCTCAGTTTTGTGTCTGCAAATGTCTTGATGTGTGCCCTTAGGTAAATTCTCTCCCTTCTCTCTTACAGCTTCTCTTTCTGTATTAACAGGATAATAATATTTAGATGAGCTTTGCGAGGACTAATTAGTTAATGATTATAAAGTGCTTGAATATGCAAAGTGCAGTGGAAATGCTAGGGATTATTATCATCTTGGAAACAATGAAGAATGTTTATTAGTTACTTATTGTGATTATTTCCTTTAAATCTCTTTATTATCGAGTGTATAAGAGGTTGTCATCCATAAAGTGGGTTTTGCAAAGGGATTTAAAAGAAAAGAGAGGAGGGCATAATTAGGAGGCACAGCAATGATTTCAGCAGAGTTTTAACATTGCAAGCACACCGGTTACGGTGTGAATGTGGCAGATGGTTGTACAGGATGGGGAACAGTGTCCCAGATGAAATGCAGCAAATGCACCTTCTGATGCATTTTATTGCCAGTGCTGCTGTGTGACCTTGCACTTCTTTTCTGCTGGGTACAGTATTCCTTGTCTGTGTGATGCTCTGCATGCTGCTCATCTGCTGTTGGCCAAGGGTTCTCTCTCTACCACCATAATAAGAAGACAGAGGGAAAAGGAGAAGCAATGCACATGTTGGTCTGGCCTGTGGAGACCAGATTTGTCCAGGAGCTGGGTCAGGATGTAAATCAGGTGTTTTCTCTTTGACCTTGGGTAGTTGGCAGAGTCACAGAATCACAGACTAGCTGATGTTGGCTGCTACCTCTGGAGATCATCTGGTCCAAACACCCTGCTGAAGTAAGGTCACCTAAAGCAGGTTCTCCAGGACTGTGTCCACTCAGCTTGTGAATATCTCCACAGATGGAGACTCCACAAGCTCTCTGGGCAAACCGTTCTAATTCTTAACCTCACAGTAAAAATAAAAGTTGGTTTTTTTACATTTAAATAGAGTTTTCTTTGTTTCAATTTGTGCCCATTGCCTCTTGTCTTTTAAATCATCACCACTGAGATCTGGCTCCATCTTCTTTACTCTCTCCCATCAGATATTTATCCACGTTGATAAAATTTTCAGCTTTCTGAGCTGTCCCTTCTCCAAGCTGAACAATTCCAGGTCCCTCAGCCTTTCTGATAGGGCAAGTTCTTCCCAACCATCTCTGTGACCCACTATTCATTGGAGATCTGATATGAATTCCCTCCTTAGCCAAGAACATTTCCTGATATAGCTACTTATTTCTTTTTTTTCTTTTTTTTTTTTCCCCCGAGTGTTGGGATGCAATGTTGTTATTGTTCTTGTTCTTGAAGGATGCTGTCCTGAAGGATGTACCAGCTTGCCTGAATTCCTTTGTCATTCGGATGTGCCTCCCATGGGATCTCATCTACCAATTCCCTGAATAAATCAAAATTTAGACTCATAAAGTCTAGGGTCTGCACTCTGCTCCTCTCCCTCTTTTTCCCCTCCAAGTCTTGAACTGCACTATTTCATGTTCACTACAGTCCAGATGAACACTGATAATCACATTTTCTTCACCTTGCCACACTTGGAGCCAGAATTGGACCAGTTCCTCCCAAGCTGGCTGAACACTGGACACCTTGGATGTGAAAGCCTGTTTGCAGGATATGCAAGAAAAACTCTTGTACTCAAAGTTGTCTTCATTGGTCCTGCTAGCAGAAGGATCACACCGTGCAGGAATGAGTGGGGGAGTTCACTTGCAGCAATGCACCAAGCTAGTTTACTCCCTCCAGCCCCGGGTCTCTGCAGCGTTTTCCATGCCATGGTGTAGATGTGTTCTACATTTCCTAAACATCCTAATCCTTCTGCAGCACTCTGCTATTAAAGCCCCTAAGAGTATGTCAACGCTTAACCTGTAAAAGCTCCTGCTTATCTTCCTCCTGCCCTCCCAGGATCCCAAACTGAAAATTGCTGACAAGGCTCAGGATTAGATAAACCGGCTCATGCGGTTGAGAAAAAGGGAAGAGACTTAAGCTGACAGCCTTGATCTCCTCCTGCCATCCTTCTCCACCAGACAACCATGCAGAGCTTCAGGTTAAGTTGTGCATGGAACTACCTTTACATGAAGGCATTTGTGCTGCAACATCACTCACACGAGCCTCTGAGGGAGGAAAAATGGATTAACTTCCATTTCTCCGAAGTTTCCTTCTGCTGGTGCTGCCCGGCCCTCTGCTCTCCTGCACGCCCATTCAGCAGCCTGTCAAACGGTGACAGCGTGATCTACAGGCAGCTTCCGAGAGGGAGACTAAGCTTATAAGTGCCTTAAAATTTCACATGGAGATGGGTTTTCCATTGTAATAAGAGCTGACGTTACCTTTTTATAATCAAAATGCAAACTCCCTTCCACTGCTCCACTGCTCGGGAGCACAATTGAGAGTGACAGAATTCATTACACAACAGAGACAGATGGAGGACTTTAAAAAGAACCATACATCAAGTGCGGAGGTCTGCGAGTGTGCAGATAGTGAGTAAAAAAAAAAAAAGCTTAAAAACTTCAATCTTCTCCATGCTACTGAAAATTACCAATCTTCTTATCTTGGCAAAACCTTATTATGCAAATAGTTGTCAAGTGGAACACTCAAATTGGCAAAATTACTTTATTGTAGCACTTTTTACCCTCCCTCTAAGAAAAGTCTGGTTTGCTCCTGTGATAAGTAAATGACTGATTACTCTTGCTGTTTTGGAATAGCACAGAGTGGAAAGTGATGTAGTAACACCCTACGTGGCACAGGCTACATCTAAACAGAGTGATGGTACCCTCTTTGGAATGAAGCATGTCACTTAAAAACAGCCCGGATAGTTTCCTTCCTTCTTCAGCTCTCCGGTTTTGGAGCCTAGAGGGAACATGAAGTAGACTGGGATTTCCCAGATTCCAAATAATTTCACCCTTTTACTCTCACTGTCATACACTTCAACTGTTTTCAAACACAATATGGAACTTGCCAGCACTTCTTCCCTGCCCGAAGCAATATTTCTTTCTCTCAATGCTTTTTTGTGTGTGTTGCAGTGTGAAATAGTTAAGTGTCTCAACTGTGGGCTCAGTGATGGAATCAATATTGCCAGGTAGGCCTTGGTTAGACTTCTTGGCATTGCCCAAGGGGTGAATAATAAAGGACATCAGATACAAAACAGACGTGACATAAAACATCCTGAAGGGGCCATCACACTTTGAGAAAGGGATTCTGTGACTATTTATCCTAGGAAGCGGTTCTTGTAAAAGGCCTTGCTGGCATAACAAGTAGCTTTGCAGTCAAGGGAATTATCTACAGGAGCAGATGGGGTCGCTGCTGGGACAGACTAGGGCAGGTTGCACTTCCTGCCTCCAGTTCCCAGTTCCACCTCCCATGGCAGGTGTTGGGAAGTCTGGAGCTCCGATCGCTGACATGAGGCCTCAGCCAGCTACAGAGTGAGCAGATGCCTCCTTGGCTCCAAGTGATCACTGAATATCATAAACAGCAAAAACAGCAACCACAGTTCCCTTTTTTCCTCCTTACACATCAGCAGAGCTTCTGTACGTCAACAGTAGAATGAAGGAAGAAGAAAACAGACTTTTAATTTCTCCAAGTTTGGAGTTGAATAACAACAGAAAAACACGTCTGACACTACAGCACCCTTTTGGAGGACTAGCAATGAAAACTCATCACGGGGCAGGCCTGCACAGGCAGCATGCCTGCACAGAGAGAGAGATGCTGGCTGCGTGTTTGCTCTTGAAGTTGTTTGCATGTTGTTATCGTTGATTTTCCTATCCATCCTTTTCCTTTCTTTTTTTCCTCTCTCAAAATATGATAAAAGTAGTGAAATATTCACTGACATAGACTGGACTGGACCAGCCTGGCCACTGGCTGTGATAGCAGTGGTAGCAGAGACCTCGTGGGTTCCTTTGCTGCCTGTGCTACATAGCTATGTATCTTCACTGCCAAGAATTGACCTCTGCTTGCTGTGTTGGCCACTCGTCGTATGTCTTAGAGTGCCAACCCTTATCAAAAAGCTTTCCATCTCAGTGAGTGTGGCTGTCCTTTCTCCAGAAAAGCCTTGTTTTAGCAGATTTTTTCAAACAGGCGCTCTGTGTGCTCTCTCTTTTCCATCTTTTATTAAGTTGATTTTCCGTCGTCTTTGTGTGCATGGAAGATCCTACAGCTGCACAGGCTGCATCCATACCTCGCTATTAGAACAGACCCTGGAATACCTAAAAGTACAGTGTGTTCTGCATTTTCACCATCTATAGCTTTTATTTTCTTTGGTTTGTTTTCCTTTTAAGTGAGATGATGTACCTTGCAATGATGGAAGGTCTTGCAAGTGTGTTGCCTGTATTGACTGTGGAGGAACCTAGATGACCAAATCACACTTGGTACTTCTAGACAGTTTGAGGTAAATGAAATTAATCCCAGCCTGAAGCTAAAGCTCTGCTTTTTAGAACCTTCCTCCATGCAGAGTGCTGTATTTTATTGTATATAGATCCATCCAGGTCCAAGAACCCAAACACAGCATTTTTTGGAGCAACCTATAGCATCTGTGTCAACCCAAATACCCCAGGGGCAGTGAATACTCAGTTTTTCCCTGGTTATAGTATTGTGACTCCTTTTACACAGGAGCTCAAGCGTTCTGGTCATCCCTAATTTGTCATAGCCACACACATTTTCTTAACAACATACATTGCAAGATAAATTATCAGCCTCACAAACGTCTTGCTACACACACAAAGCACAAGTGAAGGTAGAACAAAGACTTATCTCCTAGACACATTGCAAGAAAATGCGTATCTGGGTCCTTACAGAAATCAATGGGGCTCGGTGTGGTTGAAACATTCTGCCTGTGCACAGTTCTTGGTGATGTCAGGACCTGAACTGTGCGAAAGTAAATGTGGAGTTAGCCACATTGTTTTGTAAACTAATAAAAGCTTCATGTAATTGTAATTCCTTAGTAAGTGAATTCTCTTGCTTGTACATTGTCATGGTTTTGTCATCTCTTCCCAGTGCAATGTAGCCTTAAAAAAAAAAAAAAAAGGACTTAGAAAATGTAGCATTTTAGACAGCACCTCTTAATAAATAAATACATTTCACACAGACCTATCTACATTGCTTGTTTTCAGAACTCTTTATCTGAAATGCAGTCTAAATATATATAAATGCATTTCTCTCAAATCCTATATTTTATGAATATATTTATATGGAATGCATTTGCCTAGTTTTGATAACTCCATTTGGAAAAGATGCAGCTTGTATTCAGGACAAGTACAAAATTCAGGCAGTGTAAATTCTTTCCACTTCACACAGGCACACAACCCTGCTGCCTCAAATGCTCTTTTTCCTTTCTTTGAGTTGAAGTGGTGAAATCCATGGTTCTGAGTCTATCCTATGTCTCTGTTCCTTAGTACACTTCACAAAATTTTGCATATGACATTGATAATGTAAGAATTTTCATGAGGAGTTGGATAATCTTGTCTGAGTGCTTCCATATCAGCCCAATTACTCCTGCGTTTAGTCTTATAACTGTGTGTGTGACAAAAACATCTACACCAGTAAAGTGTCTAGGCTTAACTAGCAGATCAGACTCAGAAATAATACCGTTTGATCCAGTGCTTAACCAAGCTTGCTTTTAAACATTGCACAGTTGGGTTTTTTTTCCTAGTCATGCAAATATGTATGGATTATATTTTTTTGCCTTCACTGAAAAATAATTTTCCAACCTTTAAATCACCTTTTATGTCTCTTTACTGACCCATATTGTATTACATAACATCCATTATAAACCAAGCCTATCAGAAATATATTCATCATTTTAATATCCATGTCCTCAATGTCTCGTCATGTTATGAAATCTCCTCCTACTGCCCACAATGCCAGGCCAAGGATTGCTTCAGACCTGTTGACACATATTGACCAGTAGCTCATCTTGAGCTTTATAGCCACGATGACTCTTAAATCCTTTTCAGTCTTTTCTTCCAAAATATATTTCCGTTCTCTAGGTCTGGATCTATTTCTTGTTCTCAGATGTCTGAGTTTACATTTAGCTACATTAAAATGCATTTATTTCTTCTCGTAATCACTGCCATCAACTTCAGTTAGCATTTTCAGATCCCTGGTACCGTGATCAGTAATATCAGACCTGGTGGCTATTCCCGAGAACATGTTTGAACCTGCTGTTTAGTATGTCTTTGCACAGCAGCAGGAAGTGGAAAGGTTTATCAGTGTGACCATATCCCAGGAAAAGAGTCATCCATACCTACTGACGGCCTTAGACCTCTCTTGACTTCCCTGATGTGGAATCCTTAGTGATGTTTGTATTGGTGCAAGTTGGAAAATACTATATTTTTTTTTGCTAGATTGTTGTGGACTATAAAAGTCAAACACATGTCATTACGAGAGCAATCAGTTCCATAACCTATCAGAATAAAATCCATTCAGATCAAATATTCTTTAAAAAAAAAAAAAAAAGAATTGCCTGGTATTAGTTACAGTTCTATTCTTTAATTTTTAATTCTTTATCTGGTGAGTGCTTTGTAGTTGTATTATCTGAATGAAGATAAGCATGCTGCAGTTATTCCTGCAGTTATCTCTTGCCCTTCTCTGAACAAAGATGTAACATCAACATTTGTTCAACATTTTACCTTTTCCACCTTATAACAGCATTTATTAACATTTGACACACCAATAGTCTTCAGTCTACTTGGAACCCTTGGGAACAAGCTGTCTAGACCTGCTGATAAAAGTCTGAAGATATTTAAATTCCTTCTTTATTCCTAATATGGTCCATCAAGGGATATGAATACAAAATCCTTCATTACCTAAATCTGCAATAGAAATACTGAATATTTTTGTGCTTTCCATGTTGTTATTAGCAATTTTTATCTTCATCCTAATTGGATTGTGACAATACCAGGATTTCTTTTATTCTTAGTCTACCCATCAGAAGTCTTCCAAATTCATTTCTTTACCCTAGCCAGCAATTTTTTCCACTGCTGCCTTTAAATTCTCTGTTTATTTCTATTATATTATATATATATACACACACATGTATATATATATATATTCTGGTGTGGGGAGGGACCTTCATCTTTTAAGTGAGGCCTTTGCAATAAGTCTCTCTGTCAGCTTCTATCATCAAGGTTATCTAGGAGTATTGTGGATCAGAAGGGGTTTGGATCTCCCTTTTTGGGAGGTAGGCCTATGGATATGGTATTAGTGATATATATAGTAAGAGATAGGGTTTCCATTGTAGGAAGATATACACCCTGCTATGTATAAATGCAAAGAAGACTAGAGGACATTTTCCCCCCATTCACAGCACAATTCCCTGAGTTTCTAACCACCGAATCACAATAAACTTTTTCCTAAAGCTCTTCATTTTTTGACTGAAATATCAAGGCATGCTGATCAGCTAATAGATTTAGTTCTTTCTATTTTCATTTTTTTTTTCTTTTTCTCCTATTTAATTGCTTTCTGCAGTTAATTTTACTTGTAATTTTCTCAGTTTGGGGAGGTGTGTGCCTCTGTGGATTGAGAGTTTTTTTCTGTTTCTCATATTGTATGTAATCAAATCATGATCACTCATCCTTAGAAAACTACGATTTCCAGTCATCATTCTAGTCATCCACTAATTCATCTATATCCATCATAATCAGGTTGAACAAAGTCATTTTATCTCAGGCTCGCTAGTCTCATATAAAAAGTAGCATGAATAATTTTTATGCATTACTAATGGCTACTTGTAAGCTTAATTATATTCCTACCAAAACTGAATTTTCCCTTAACAATATAGATTTTGTTTCTAATAGTCTAATCTTCTCTCACCAACAGACAGGTGCTTAAGAGTGACTTCATTTGTTCTGTCAGCTTTTATTTCTGATAGTTTTAACAAATCCCTGCCCATGTGTCTGCTCTTAGGCTTTACATTATCACTTCATATCCCAAATTCAGAGTTATTCCGTAAAAACGGCTCAGAAATAATTCTGTAATTCTGCATTACTAATAACAGTGTCTTTGATACATAGAGTTCTTATTGTCTGTGTCTCCATCCCTTTCACCTACTAGAGCCTTGTTAATGGGGAGGTGCTTAATGTTAGAAATGGCTTATTTCCAGTCTTCCAAAAGAAATTTAATAATTTAATAATTTCAGTTAGATACACTTTTTATGTGTAAGAATTTCCTATGTACATACTCTTTGTCATATCAGGTCAATCATCTCACCACTGTAAGGTCAATCTTTGCAGCAGATCTGGCTCAAACACATCCTCACCTTGCATTGCAAGTGTGGTTGGTCAGACCATATTCAGCCAAGAAAGATTAGCCCTCCTTTGCATATATTAGATGTATTTTTTCAAGTAAAACAAAAGTACCATGAAATTAATGGACGTCTGTAAAGCCAAATGTCTCCTTTCTGGAAAAGTGGAGGGTAAAATCCCAAAATCTTTTTCATCCTCTCCGACAGCCAGATGGAATTTGGGTCCATTGCCTTCTTCTCCCAGACTAAGGAACGGAATCATGATCTGCCAAGTGACATTACTGTAAATCTGTGCAGCAGAAATACATATCAAATACGCAGTGATGTTTATTTGTTCTGATATTAGACCTCTGATCTGTCTCTGGCTTTTTATTGACATAAATCTCTGTAACTTGATCAGAACCTCTCCAGAGCAGTTTGCAGCTCAGTGCTGCCTGGTAGTTGTGGTGACTTGAATCCTCTTAGCTGAGCTGATGGGGAGAAGCTAGGTGCACGATTGCCTCAGTTCCTTGCTAACAGATCTGAATAGGGAAATCTATTTAAGAACAATGCCATCTTCTTTTTTGGCTGTCGAGATGAAGATTGTTAGTTAAACCGTGGATTTGTAACTGCTTTTTCCTGATGTGTATTTCTCTTGCATAGTAACCCTAAGTTGAACTAGGAGTCTATGGATAACTGGAAATTTTATTTTCTGCTCTGTATTATTTTTCTCTGGAACGCTTAGATTTTTTGAGGTTGCGGTTCTGCATCCTTACCTATGACTTTTGTATTCTTGAGAAGACGTCTGAAGACATAAATCTCCTACTGCAAAGAAAACTAAAGAAAACACAGAGCTTGAAAAGAAGTCAGAAGCTTTCTTTAAAAACATCTTCCCTCCTTGTACCTCCACACCCACACACTCCCTCATTGACTCATAGCAGTTACAAGGTGACAATCAGAAGATCAGCACCTGAGCCCAGCTAGTGAGATCAACAGGAGAACTAATCACATAAAGATGCTAATTGCTTCTGTAGATTGATTCAACCTATTTTGAGCAGCTTAGCTTGGTGTATCCAAAAAAGTCTCTAGTTGCACCAATTTGTACAGGTGCCAAGTTTGAGTGGGCATCCTCACCTCAGAAAATATTTCTAAGTCACTGCAGATATGTCCCTCTTGTGAGCTATTGTTCTAACAGGATGTTATAAGGATGATATTTATTCTGCCTTGCCAGTATGAACTAACACCAACGTAAGTAGGTACTTGTAGGTTTGAAAGATACAGTCACTTTATTTATTTATTTATTTATTTATTTATTTATTTATTTTAAAAAGAGGTCATATTGCCACAAAAGTACCCAGGGAAATAGGCATAAGTTTTTCTGCTATTTTCTACATCAGATCTCTGAAGACTCTGTGATCTGCTATTAACTGTTATTTGCACTGAGGGATTGAGCTGTGAGTGTAGACAATTCTAGAAAAAACAAATACTCCATTCTCATAGCCTTGTTAAACAAGCAAATAATGAAAAATACCTCTCTCCACCATGAATTAATATTGCTTTGGCTCCACTGAACAGGTGCAGCAAAAGATATAGGAATATTTTTCTTCTTGGAAATATCATCTGCTTTTCCCTGCAAGACGAAAAAATAACAGAATGACACTCACCTGCTTGCCATCTGGATCATCTTCTGAGCCTTATTTAAACAAATAAGGGAAACAGTTCCAAGATCTTTGCATGAGAAGAATGAGAAAAAAAAAAAAAAATGGCAAAGCAGGAAGGATCAAGATATATGGATTAATGCCCAGAACAGCATTGGAGCTTCAGCTCCATATTCTTTGGATAGTCCTATTTCCAGCTTCTTGGCTTTATTTATTGTTTTGGTGCCAGTGAAAGGTCCAAGGCTTTAAAGGTGACAGGGCTTTGTAGCATTGGCGTGGCCCACAAGTTCCTTCAAGCATGGGGAGCCTGATATTAGAGGACAAATGAAAGCCAAGAGTGATCCAAGTCTTTACAATCCCACTGAGCACACTTTAAGTCAGCTCACCATTCACTTTGCTCTGGCACAGCTCAAACAGACTCCCACAGCTCACCTGCTTGGTATCATTTAACCAAGGCATTTGTTAATCTTTTCTTCCTAGTAACTTAAGAACTTCTAAAAGTTGTTGGACTGGGACTCTGGAAAAGAAATGCCCTTGTTCACACACAAAACCTGCAGTACAAGAACAATGACCTACAAAGCCTCTTTTCACCTCAATTGTTGTTGTTGATGATGATGATGTTCAGGGTAGAGGGAACAATCTAATATTCACAATCTGTTCATTTCTTGGCCTCCTTCTACTGAAATGCTCATAGCAGCTTATACTGGAATATACTTATACTAGGATACATGGATTTTGGTTCTTTTCCTTGTTTACTGGCAAAATCTTCTAAGATTTGTGGTACTTAGATCACCCAAGATCATGGGATATTGAGAGCAAGGAAAGATACTAACAGAGTACCCACTTACTTACAAATGACAAGCCTTCTGACATGGCACCTGAACCTCAGTTGGAAAGGGTATGGTTAAAAGGAAAAATAAGTTTAAGAAAATAGTTCCAGATTCAGGTTTTGTCTGTCAGCAGTGATGGCAAAGCTAGCTGGTTAAGAACAAACTGTTTGTAATGTTCATTTGTGTATCTGCATTTTGTCTGTATATTAGGAAAATCCCCAGTAATTTATTCACAAAATTTAACGTATCATGAGATTATATTTTCTAAGATTGCAGTGGATCATAAAGTAATAGTCCCTTTGTTTTGGACCAGGTGTCTTTAACTGACGTCCTCTGCTTCTAAGTAACACCAACCTGCTACACTTATGGAGCCAGTTTGTATTACAAATATTACACAAAATAAAACCATATGTTTAGCTGGTTTTGCCTATTGTTTGAGGAAGCTTGATTTCCAGAGAGGGAATCTTTCTAGTCTAATATAGAAGTCTATATAGAAGGAAGACTAAGGAGCCAGCTAGGTCTTAGCTATAACTGAAGATAAAAAGCTGGGGAATTTGATACCCTGATAGAATAAGAACTTCATATTCCTTGCTCATCAGTATCTATAACTTGCTCTGAAAAGAGGTCATAATAAAGTGATCCCCCACCTCGCTTTGGTTAATGGATGATTCTACCTAATCAGGCCTCTATGACTGACGGTAAGAAAATGCCTTAAAGGCAGGAATTTGCACCTCATTATTTGGATACTGCATATTCCAGTCTTCTCACCAATGTTTTCCAAAAAAAAGAGGAACCAAATTTGTCAGTTACAGTGCTTGGTTTTCCCTCAGAAGTTTTGTCCTGTATATTCTATCCATTTAGAGATAGTACCTATTATTTACACAATAAATTTACATTCCTGATAGAGATTTTCTCTAGCCAGCTACTGGAGCCACTTTTGATAGAAATTTTTAGAACTCTGTCAAGAACAGTTTAAAATTATACTTTAATTAAATATGTAGTATATGTAATGCTTCTATTTTTATGCTTTCTCCCATTCTTGTAATGGATGGAATAAATTATATTATCAAAAGTTAACCAAAATAATGGCATATGGTGAATGAAAAATATTAAGTGACCCTAGACCAGGTTTAGCATTTCAGTTCATGCAACATGTGAAGTGTTGTTTTATTGAGCCCTTTGTCATTGTGGCTATAGCCAAACAACAAGACATGTACCTGAAGGCTGCAGTGCAGCATATCTCTCTGACCTCTTATTTCAATGGAAGTAGCTGCTTCTTTCTCTAACCTGCTCTCTTCCTCTATACCTGTGTGAAAGAATCAGCAAATATCACTGTTTTGACACTTTCTTTGGGAAATTTTAGGTCTCAAAAATGCAGTAACAGTAAAATTAGTCTGGAAAATTCTTCTAGTAGAAATTACTCTGGGAGAAAAGCCATCTCTCCAATCCTGTAGGCCTACAGCAATCCACCAACTTTTTCAAGCATCACCAGAGCATCAGCTGTCAACCCAGGCCATTCAATAAAGTCATCTGTGATTAATTATTCTTAAATGACAGCAGCATATTGAAACAAGCTGATAGCTGCTGACAGTGGAAATCCAATTAACCTGAATTACTATCTTGATTGTGGCCCAATTAGTGTCAGCTGTGCCATGTCAGAAGTGAAGGCTTGGCTAATATAATTGTTTAATTAATTTACTGCTGAGATTAGTTGATGTGGGATTGCCCTTATGCTGACTTCTTTTCTTCTTTTCCTTCTCCTCCATTGAACATCAAATTTTAAAAAGAAGAGTAATCAGCCTGTTGTCTACAGCTTTTTGTTTAAGGGGATAAATGAACCTCTGTTTTCAAATGGGATTTGAGAGAGCACAGGGGGAATAGCAAAGTTAAACTTTTGTGAAAAGCCTGATGCTGCCCATTGCCTTACTGAGTTTTGTTGTGTCCCACTGATGTGTTTTGAAGGGATCATGAGTACTTCTCCTCAATGCCTTCACACTGAAAAATAATGTTGATATGAGTTAATGATTTCTCTGCCATTTAAAGTGTATGCAGTGAACAACAGGGAGGTGGGTAATGCTGAGTGATGGATTTATTTATTTTTTTTAAATAGAAAGTTGAAAGTATGTTTACTGAGTTGTAATATCTGCCTGGTGTGTTGAGATTAGTTCATGGCCTCAATGTAGAGAAATTATTTAGAATTTTAAGAAACATTCTGTGACCAATTTCAATGATGGCTTACAGAAAAGGATCTCTTGGTGATTTTTTTTATTATTTATTTATTTATTTTTATTATTTCTAATTTTTCCAACTCTGTGCTGGTCCTTTTTCACCAACAATGATGTGTCTAAAAGAAAAGTCTCCCTATATTCAATACCTGAATGGCAGTAAAAGAAACAGAATTACAACAGATTGTTCTTAGGCCTGTGGATCACAGTGAACTCATGAAGAAAAAGCTGGAGTCTGTGGAGTAAATCAGGAGAAAACTTTCCTTGATCTCCACCAGAAACTTGAAAAAAAAAAAAAAAAAATATATATATGTTTTTAATACAGACAGACTAAGACTGATTACCAAATAAGAGGATTATAAAGATAAAAAGGAGCTCTAATGGCATTAAAAAGATGAACTCAATAAGTTAATATGGTAAGTACAGAGGCTTTGACAAGCAGAAGGAAGAAAACATGCACATACAGATATCTCTAATTTTTCTTCCTTCTGGAGCTCAACCTTTTTAAGCCCTTGTCATAGATGCCAGGGAGTGACGGAATGGACAGTTAGAAGCTTTGATCTGGTGGGACACTCTTAACAAGTTCAGAAGTTCTCCTGACTTATTCAGTCTTCAAAAGTTTCTGGTTTCCTGAATGCCATCCTTAAAAAAATGTGTATATCCATAGGCAGGACCTCTGAGGAGATTTCTGCCTTTGAATATTTCTCCGTATACCCCCCAATACATAACTTCCTATGGAAATTTCAGTTTGGGTAGGAGTATTCAGAAATACTTTCAAAAATTTCTCAGTCCTTCAGACCAGTTGATTGGTTCAATTTTCAGAATGGCAGTTTGGGAGGATTTGCATACAGGCCTTATTGGGTAAAATGATTAATAACCTTGTCTTCTTGGGGCCTAGGAGATCAGCCCAGGACTACCCCCAGAAAGGCATAGATGAAATTAAAATTTATCCTGGGAGCCACTCAGAGACCGTCTCAGTATTTTTTTTTGAGAAAAGCGTGTCACAGCAAACTGAACAAGCTGAAGATTTTTAAACTTAGTCTAATGCAATTTAATTTTTTTTTTTTGACTGTGTATCTTTACAACGATACTAAAGAAGGTATATAACTAAACTTTTGTCACAGTTAAAAATTAGCTAGAGTTGCATGGCATACTATCTTTTATATTTGCTGCCTCCTTTATACCATGCTGATTAATCATGTTGTTACATGTTATTGTTAGAAATGTTTGCATATTGCTTTTTCCCTGCACAGCATAAATAGCTGAACAGACATGACCTCACCATAATTTTGGCAAAGTGGTTTCAAATTGACACCATGGTGGGAATCACAGATACAGGTTTTCTAAGGGGGGGAAAAAGGGTGGATTTCAGTAATTTTATTGTGCTGTCTTCCCTCCTTGTGATATTATAAAACTCAAGGGCCAAAGCTATTTATGCTTTTAAATGTAAAGATTCATAGTATCATTTAATTCTTTATTTTGCAGTTTGTCCTCTTATTGCTGCTATTAACAGACATGTTTTGTAGGGACAAACGTTGACATTGTGCTCTGTTATTCACAGCCTTCCATCACTTTGTCCATCACAGTTAAATTATTACTATCCAGTTGGCATAAAGGGACCTGCGTTGGCATCACTCACTAGTCAGTGTGTAGACCTAGAGCTGTTGAATGACACACAGGGTCAGATTTCAAGGGCATTTGTGAAGTAATCCTGATATTCAAATATTTGTAAGAAAACAATGTTTTCTATTCAGAGACCCTTACATAGTTACAGACAGCACAGAAAAGTTTGATGGCATCATCTATGAATGCTGTAGCCTCCTTCTGAATATTGCCCTTTTGCCAGAAACTGATGGGTAGTAAAAGGTTTAGTCCCATTAATGTTTTAAACTCTCATATTGGACAATGTTCATCTTGTATTTTGCTCTGAATTAAGCAAAAAGACTAGTTTAAGACAACTATTTGCTTGAAATTGTTACTTCAGAAATGAAAGGGACCCTTTTTTCCCCTGAAATATGAACCCCAATATCATACTCATTATTATATTATGTGATCCAGGAAGATGTTAAAGCTACTAATCTTAGAATGGCTGAGCTGATTTACTTAAAGAAAGAATAAAAACCGAAAGTGGGTATAAAAAATGAGCATTGAAGTGATATTAAGAACAACAAAATTCCCAAGATAAACAAGACTCTTATACTGGAAGATGGATAGTCATCACTGCAGGTGACCCTGCTTGAGCTCTATGTACAAGTAATGAAATAGCTTCATTAATCTTAGAAAAAGAGACTTAGGTACCGTGAAGTTAAGGGACTTCTGAAAGATCACATAGCAATTTAATGCAAGAAAGAGGAGTAGGTGTTAGATCTGCCAATACTGATGTCTGCTATTTTAACTTTTGTTTTTGTATTTGAATGCAAGTCGTAAACTTTCTTCTATGTTCAAATTTCCCAGGATTTCCATCTGCAAAGCTAAGCAGGAAACCTCAGAAGAATATTTTGTTCTCACTAAATTTTGCAGTGCTTTCTGCTCTCTTGTGGAGGCAGAAGTGCACTAGTTCAGGCAACCTCCTGGAATTACGTTCATTTGATCCGTCAGAAAGCTGAAAGCTCGTAGGCCACTGTGAAATGGAAAAATAATAGAGGTGAAAATACCGTTCAGAAGCTTGAAGAGCTTGTTTATATTTAATTTAAAGTTTATAACAGAAATTATGTCTGCCTAACCAATTTTTCATGACTTCTAAAGAAAAACATGTGTCTTTGAAATTTCATTCTATCCCACACAATATAGCAGTATGGGGGCATTGTTATTTCTTCTCAGTTTCACTGGAGTTAAACTATATGCAACCTTAGCCACTTAAGCCTTTCGTCTTACTTTTTAAACCAATGTATTTAAAGAAGCCATTCTTGCTGTTCTTGGCATTTTTTTTTGCCTGATTAAACTCTAAGAAGGCCTTGGACTACTTAATTTCCACTGTGAATACTCAGATGACATCCCTATCCCTTCCTCAAGTGGTTTGTGTGTGCTTGCACCTTCTGTACACTTCCTGTTTGAGTTTTGCCAGTTGCTCCTTGTTCATCTGTGTAGGTCTCCTGCCCCCTTTTCTCAACTTCTTGCTCTCTGGGATGCACAATTCTTGAGTTTGGAAGAGGTGATATTGAATTTTGAATATTGAATATTATCCGGTTTTCTGGGACTCTTCTTAATTTTATGGCCCTATTCCATGAAATTATTCCAAGAAAGTGCCTGCAAAGATGAAATTGGCAGTGTCATTGGTGCCCACATGGAAGAGATCAGAGGTGTGAAGTCCATCTAGAGGCCAGTTACCAATGATGTCAATACTGCTCCATCTACACTAATGAAGAGGTTGAGCATGATTCGTGACCTGGATGCAAAAATGGGAGGAGCAGCTGATACCCCAGAGTGCTGTGCTGCCATTCAGTGGGTTTGACAGACTAGAGAGATGGGCAGAGGGCAGTGCAGAGCCCTGCAACACGGAAGGATTCCTGCACCAGTAAAATCTGAGGTTGACCTGCTTAAAAGCAGTTCTGTGGAGAAGTACCCGGGGCTTCCAGTGGACACTGAGCCAACAGTGTGCCCTTGTGGTCAAGAGAGCCAAAGATAAGTGCATTAGGAAGAGTGTTGTCATCAGGTGGAAGGAGGTGATCCTCCTCTTCTGCTGAGCACTGGTGAGACCACATCTGCGGTAATATGTCCAGTTCTGGGCCCTGCAGTACAAGAGGGACATGGAGCTACCAAGCCTGTCCAGTGAAGGGCTGTGGAGACAACTGAGGGATGGAAATATCTCTCCTATGAGGAAAGACTGGAACTGTTTATGTCCCTACATGAACGTGATCAGACAAATCTAATAAAACACTACTCAGCAAGTAGCCTTTCTCTGAACACCATAATGTGGCTGAATTATTCTCCCTCCTCTGTGTTCCTTTTTACCTGTGTTTCTGGGGTAAACGTAGTGGAGTTTAGGTCCGTGTGAGTCTGTCCATGCAGGCTATAAAGCATCTCCGGGCAGTTTCTGCAAGAATATAGGAGCATTTCCTTTGGTTACCTGTGCAAATTCTGCTTTGGGAAATTGCAAGCTCTCTGGTATTTCAGCTACACACAATAGTCATTACCTGCTTTAAACTGTTGGTGAGATTTGCTATGTGGAATTCAAGCAGCTGCCAGAGGTAGGTGGCTTCATTCCAGTGCTGAGGGAAAAAAAAAGAAATAATCCTCTTTACAGCAAATTTGTAAATCTCATTGGAGGCCTGCCGCCTTGAAAGACATGATAGAAATGTGAGTCATTATCGTGTGTTATTGTAAACGATGTTTCAGCCATTAAGAGAAAAACAAATATATTAAGGGTTTATTAAGATTGCTAATTCAAGCATTCAAGAGTTAGAAAAGGCAGCAATTAAATCACTGCTATAGCCTCACCATCAGCCCTTGACTGCTCTTAGGGAAAACAATGTAGAGAACGCCCTGGTCTAATCCTCACCATGACTGGAGACTGTTCAGTATTGATGGGGTTCTTCAGAAAATTACCCTGATTTTAAACTAGTCACAAATGTATGTGAAATGAGGTTTTGGATAAATCATCCCCAAGAGGAGCCAGATTTTCCTAGAAACACTAAAGCTCCTTTCTCCCTACTCCTCACATTCCCCAGGGTGCTTGCAGAGCATGTAGGTGCTAGAAAAAAAATTGTTTGCATTATCTTTTTCTGTCATGGGAAAACTTGATCTTTTTTTATGTATTATATATATATAGAAATAGTTTTATACATATATATTTTTTTCCATTAGAGTTTGCTGAAACATTTTTCACTTCAGTGAAGAAACAGAAATATCAGCTTGAGATAGACTTCAGGTGTGGAAAATGTCAGCCAGAATGGTTATCACCGGCTAAACATCTAAGTGGCAGAAAACACAATTCTACCATAGGGAATGCTGGACAACTTTGCCTGTAGGTGACCACTAGTTCCACTGAGGATGTCTGCAAAGAACATAGGTGATTGAGAAGTGAATTGGGAGGAAATTTTGAAGGGAGTGAGAAGATTGCACAGAATTAGTGCAGAGTGGCAACAGCACAGACAGAGCAGCAAAACGAAAACTTGAAATTGGTCAAAATGATGCAGTGATGACGGCAGAAAAGCAGAGTGAGAGAGCAAAGCATTAGTCCCCTGCTAGGCTGAGCTGTCCTTTTCCTGTTGTTACCTCTTAAGGTTTCCTCTTAAGCAGGCTGGCTGTTTCCCTTTCATTTAAATATAGCAAAAGCACTTAATAATATTGCTGGCCTTTTCTAACCAGGCTGCACAAGCAGTGATATTTAATAGCAAATTCACTGCTGCAACATTAGGAAGCTTTTCCATAAAGGTCACCAAATTTGGTCAGTGTGTTTGAATTTGTATACACGTTAAAGGTCACATTCGCTAGTTCTCTTGCAATAATGCTATCTGTTTACTATCATATGGGAGATGATTGTGCAGTGACTTAGCCAAAGGAATCCTATCAATATAAATGGAATATAGCAACAAAAATAATAATGATAGAATCACTGGCAAAAGTGAATGGAGAATTTTTTCCTCAGTATGTTTACATAACACTTGAAGGTAAACATATAGAATCATAGAATGCTTAAGGTTGGAAGGGACCTGTAGAGGTCATCTAGTCCAACCCCCCTGCACACGCAGGGTCTCCTAGAGCATGGGACACAGGGTGGTGTCCAAGCGGATTTGGAAGATCTCCAGAGAAGGAGACTCCACCACCTCTCTGGGCAGCCTGTTCCAGGGCTCTGGCACCCTCACGGTTAAGAAATTCTTCCTCAAGTTCCTGTGGAACTTTTGGTGCCTCAATTTGTGGCCATTCCCTTTAGTTCTATCACTGGCCACCCCTGAGAAGAGGCCAGCCCCCTCCTCCTCACTCCCTGTCTTGAGATATTTATAGACATTGATCAGATCCCCTCTCAGTCTTCTCTTCTTCAGGCTGAACAGGCCCAGCTCTCTCAGCCTTTCCTCATAGGGCAGATGTTCCAGACCCCTAATCATCTTTGTGGCCCTGTGCTGGACTCTCTCTAGCAGCTCCACATCCCTCCTGCACTGGGGAGCCCAGAACTGCACACAGTACTCGAGGTGCGGCCTCACCAGGGCTGAGTAGAGGGGCAGAATCACCTCCCTCGACCTGCTGGAGACGCTCTGCTTAATGCACCCCAAGATCCCATTGGCCTTCTTGGCCACGAGGGCACACTGCTGCCTCATGGTCACCTTGTCGTCCACCATGACGCCCAGGTCCCTCTCTGCGGGGCTGCTCTCCAGGAGGTCGGTCCCCAGCCTGTAGGCATGTCTAGGGTTATTCCTCCCCAGGTGCAGGACCCTACACTTGCCCTTGTTGAACTTCATGAGGTTACTCACCGCCCAGCTGTCCAGTCTGTCCAGGTCCCTCTGGATGGCAGCACAGCCCTCAGGGCTGTCAGCTATTCCTCCCAGCTTAGTGTCATCAGCAAACTTGCTGAGGGAGCACTCCATCCCTTCATCCAGGTCGTTAATGAATAAATTGAACAGGACCGGACCGAGAACTGACCCCTGGGGAGGATCCACAAGGCTTGATTTTTTTGCAGTTACTCCAATATTTATTTATTTATTTGTTTATTTTTAAACTTGAGAATTCCCCAACCTTCAGCAGAGTTCCTGCTGGTGAATATTGGAGTGACAGTACTTGCAGATTCACAACATCATCTCTGCATAAACGTGTCCAAAAGTAATTAAGGACCTGGGCTTCCAATTCAGCAGACCTCAAATTAGCTTTCAAAAATGCATATTAAGTGCATAGAAAAAATCCTTTAGTGCAATTGCAGATGACCTCTGAGGGCAGGGGAAACGAAATGGTACAAATGTTTTTAACGTCACAAAAGCCTCTCTGTGGAGATTTGCATATAAAATGTACCATTTTGTGTCAAACAGGTTTGTTAATCCTACAGCGAAGAAAACTACTTGAAAATTAATCAAGGTGATTTTTTTTTTCATTGCCCAACAGAGACCTTTAAAAAGGGTCTGACCTAACAACTCCAGACTGCTATTATGTGAGTTTGAGTTTTTTAAATTCATTTTGTGTTTATTTGTTTACCCAGATGGGTTTGCAGGAATCAGATCTCCATAGTGGATATGTCTACAATGGATATTGCCCTGGCATGATTCCCATGCTGTCAGAAAATACTTCCTCATTTGTTTTTTATTTAAAACAGTGTATTATTACTGCAGGAGACCTATAAAATGCCACACCATGGACCCTCTGAATTTGTCCTTTGTCTCTGCTCTGAAGTGCTGTAGCTTGCTCTACGAAGCCCAGAATAGACTAAATGTAATAGTAGGCATCTGCTTGAACCGATATACGTGTTTTCAGGATTTTTAGCCTCTTTCTTTAGTAGAGCCAGTTTTGGAAACTGCTTTGCCCTGTGTTCTGCAGAGAATTAGAGGAGCACGATGCTGCTTTTCCACAGGTGAATCAAAATCCTTCCATGGTTTGACTCCATGTGTTCTACTCTATATAAATATAGAATTATTGTTTTCATCTGGACCCACTTGCTTTTTTATTTATCTTTTCCCTAGCCAGCGCTTGAATCCTTAGCTACAAACATTATTTTTACTCCTTGTAGCTGTGCTTGCTTATGAATTTCGAAGCTGCAACTTGCTTTTCTGGGCCTAGGGCTGCAATGGACTTTAATGGCTTGTAATTACTTAACTATCCATTGTGACATAATTAAAATGCCTTTTAACATTTCACGTTTCACCTCAGAGAAAGAAAGTTCTTCTAGGCTGTAAAACAAGACCTGCAGCTCCTTTGAAACAGTGAGGGGAAAAGGCATCTTTCAGGCTCAGGCACATCCACATGTGCTGTCAATACAAAGTAATTTTTACTTGTGTCCCCAAATAACCTTGTAGATTCCTGCCCTCCTTTTCACTGCTTTGGATTTCACATGTTTGTTTAAAGAGCTTCTGTCAGGGTTAAAAATTCTTTTTACCAATACTATGTCTTACTATTAAAGCCTGAGCCTAGCAAAAGTGACTGCAAAAAGCCATTACTTCTTCCAATAAATTCTTATTTATTTTTTGACTCTATTTATTTCCCCCCAATATTTTTTTATTTTCTTTTTTCTCTATATATATATCTTGGACAAATGTATGCAATGAAAATAGATTAGCTCCAATTTCATCAAAGAAAAATCTATGTGTCATAGGAAATGGGCTTACAACAGTAAGGGGCAGAGCTACAGAAGCAGAAGAATTCAGTACAACAGTATGCCAGCTAAGGGTCAGAATATAACAGAATTAAAATGAAAGCAGAAAAAGTTAAAGTTAAATTTCTTTTACACTTTCTAGTAGAATAGCTATACTTTCCAGGTAAAGAAAAGGATGGAGCAAGCAGCTTTATCTTCTGTCATCTTCGGGAATGTATGGAAAAACCAAAAAGTCTCTGAAAAAAAAAAAAAGCTGCTTTCTCAATTTTAATTGATAATTCTTAGAAATAAGTGGAAACATTTGAAGATTCAGTTTGCATCAAGAACAATCTCTCTTGATACCTCTACTCTGCTAATAGCTCTATACAACATGAACTGAGAGGAGGCTTCAGTGCTTCCCCTGCTGGAACCCAGCAAAGTAGAAAAAATTAAGGAAAGGCATTGATGTAAACAGTGAGAAAGAAAGATTTCTAGTAACTGAGGGAAGGAAGAGTTGGAAAAAGAGTCAAGAAATTGGCTGATATTTAGTCTGAAGCATAGGAGAATATCTTAAAAACTAGGTCCTAAAATAAATGATACGTTTTGGTTTTTCCTTTGTCCTTTCTTTTTGTGGTTGTAGCTCTGCTAGCTCTGAAGTTGCTAATTCCAAGACAGAAACCTGGTAGCATCTGTCTCGGGGCAGTGAGGAATTGCCTGGGGGAGAAGAGGTCTGACTATAGGTTTGCAATTGGATTACCACTTCCACGTAAGAGCACATTAACTTTGATTCAAGGGATCATAATCATAGAATCATAAAGTGACGTAGGTTGGAAGAGACATCTCAAGGTTCTTATCTAAATTTCCACTCAAAGCAAGGCCAGTTAGATCAAGTCGTTCCTTGCCCAGCCTAGTTTCAAGGGTGGATGTATCCACATCGTCTCTAGGATCCTGTTCCATGTGTGTGTTTTTTTTGTTGTTGTTTTCCTTTCGTACATCCATGATTATTTCTAAAGGTAGGTTAGGCATACATCTGTGAATTGCATTAATAGAGATTTTTTGAGACACAGAGTGGCAACAGGAGATACGTCCCTTCCAGGTCTGTCTCCTGTCTGGTAGCATTGACTGCTTTACTGGAGACTCAAGCAAAATTCTTTCCAAATTTCCTTTCCTCTTCCTTTCCCTTAAAATCTCCAAAATAAGGAGTGAAAAAGGCAAGAAGGTAGGAAATCATAATAAAACACCAGAGCTGACTGAGGCTGCGCTGGTTCAGCAAAGATACCAAGAGCTTTTCATCAGTGTAATGGAAAAGCTCGCAGCTCTTTGCCTGAATCAGGCCTGATTGGTCTAACTTCATGCTCAGCTCTCTCCAGAAAGAGTCAAATCAGTCCAGCCTTTAATGTCACATGTTGAACTGAGTCAGTCCTAATCAGTACTGAAGCTGCAAGACAATAAAGCTACTAGTGCTGCAGATGGTAAGATGTTCTTTGAGTAGCTACTGAAATGAGCAGTTCACTGCAGAGCATATATGGGTAAGAGGCAGATGGAAATCACAGAATCACAGAATGGTTAAGGTTGGAAGAGGCCTCTAGAGATCATCTACTCCAACCCTATTGCTCCAGCAGGGACACCCAGAACATGGGGTGGCATCTAGGCAGATTTTGAAGATCTCCAGAGAAGGAGACTCCACCACCTCTCTGGTTCCAGGGTTCTGTCACCCTCACAGGAAATAAGTTCTTCCTCACATGGAGATGAAACTTCCTTTGTTTTAATTTGTACCCACTTCTCAATGGGTTTACCTTCCATCTTCCCATTGAAAAGTCTGTGTGTTTATTTCTTTTTTCTTCTCTTTTAGCAACGTGCCAGGAAGAGGAAGTGCTGCCTTCTCTCTGTTGCTTTGACTGTCCTGCTGTTCGTTGTCATAATCATCGCTGTCTCAGTCAAACACTGATCCGGACACAGTTTCCACAGGTAAAAACCTTAAACTACGCAATAGTTGAGAGGCAACTAAGAAAGCTGATGATGATAAGAAAAATGTATCTAAGTTTTCAGGTTCAAGGCTGACGTATGAAAATAATTTACTTTAGGGGGTATGTGACCTCAGAAAAATCATCCTTGGTAGATCCTTAAGGGATATGCTGAGGTATTATTCAGTCTGAACATCTTATAAGCCATCTCTCTGCTATTTGTGCTGTATTCATTTTTTTTATTACTCTTTTAAAAAGAAAGGATAAGATGGAGGAAAAAATCCTTTTCATTTAGAATGAATCAAATAAGTTATCTCATCTTTAGTTTCTGTATTTCTGTCTCATAGAAAGTATCCCTGAGTGTCTGCTTCTTCAGAAGGTTGGTAGACTGTTCAGGGACCGATTATCAAATTCACAGAATTTCTACCAAATGCCTGCTGCAATAGGAGGCTTTTTATTGTTTGAGGGTATTTTATTTTATTTTATTTTATTTTATTTTATTTTATTTTATTTTATTTTATTTTATTTTATTTTATTTTATTTTATTTTATTTTATTTTATTTNTTTATTTTATTTTATTTTATTTTATTTTATTTTATTTTATTTTATTTTATTTTATTTTATTTTATTTTATTTTATTTTATTTTATTTTATTTTATATTTTTTGTTTGTTTTGTTTTGTTTTATTTTATTTTATTTTATATTTTTTGTTTGTTTTGTTTTGTTTTGTTTTGACTGATAAACAAGGAGCCAAGAGTTTTATCAGATATCAGATATCAGATATCAGATAGGACCACTTCTGATTTAGAGAATTCTCATGTCCCTCATAGAGACCTGTCTAAAGCACATGGGACATCAGCCCTCTACCTAGTAAATACCATAATATACTGAGGTTAACTAGAACATCTTTGGTAGTTTAAGCAGAAATTACTTAGTTTGAACAATCCTCTGAAACTGGCCTAGGGAGAACTCGAGAGACCGATGGCTTGTTCGCTGAACTCTTGCGAGATGAATCTTGATAACACCGTCCTTCCATCTCAGGACTATCTGCCCTCTTCTGTGCCTTCTTTCTAAATTGTGCCATGAAATTTAACTAGCAGAGGTTGGTTCAGATAGAAATACAGAAAGATAATTCTTCCCAAAACATGTGCTTCAGCTGTGGAACTCCTTTATGGCATGGTGTTACCAATAACAAAACTGAGTATAAAAAGAGGTTGGATAAATCCCCCCAAAAAATAATCTGCTGAAGGCTATCAAATACCAGCTCATCATTTTTTTTGGATGAGGAAGATCATGAAATACCTCTAAATAGTTTTATGCACTTTCATTCTTCCTTAGGCAGTTGGCTACTGGCCAGTGCTGAACAGATATGAGTAAGGTGGACCTTTCCATGATCCATCATGGATACTCTTATGATTTTTATGTATATTAAATATATGCCTATATTCATTCTATATATATTTTTGCCCTTCTTTTACACAAGAGACACTGCATACAGTTCCAGATGGTGATTTGTCCTGGTGATTTAAACCTAGACTAACCCCAGGAACACTGGCTACACTACTCTGATTTGAAAATGTGATGCCTCATGGTAATTTATAGCATAATAAAAATGGGTTTATATATACTTGAATATTCTTAGCCCCCAGATCACAAATCTTATCAACAGTTAACTAAATCTAGATATATTTTAATTTAAGTCCCTTAAGCAGATAATGTCAGAGAACCAGAATATTCTAGGAATAATAATACATTGGAAAACTAGAGTTAATCTTCTGTTAGCAGATCCACATGTAGAGGGAAGTGAAGCTAGAGATCTTAATAAAAGCCCTAGGAAAAGTGTAATGCTCTACTTTCTGTCATCAGTTGGGAAACTAATTACTACACTTTTAAAATATGAGCTACTTCCCAGCAGTATAAGTACAGGCAGAAGCTGCGTAGAGTTATATTGGAACAAGTATGGCTTCTGATCATTATAAACTATTCTCAATGTAGACTGACCCCAGACGCTGTGCAGTAGATTTCACATTTATGTTTTGAACATTTCAGAAAAGGGACCTTTACAGAATTTCTATACACTTGGAGAAGACTTTTTTTTTTTCTCTTCTGAAATGCAGTGCAAATGGATTTTAAAATATCAATGGATTTAAAGTTTCAACTACCTCAACAAACTGTTATGTAAAATTGCTTTATACACTTTTGGGAAATAGGGAACAGCTTGGTTTTAATGTATAACAGCTCTACATGACAGTTCAGAAAGAATAAATAGAAAAAAAATAGTTGAGGAAATGGTTGCAAAATAGTCTGAATTATGCCAGGACATATAACAAAATGAAAGCCCAACTTTACTAATGGTTGGCCAGAATTTCCATTTAACCTGTCACCCAAGAGTTTGTTCTGTGCTGAATCAATAGAGTCAAAAGAAACCAAACCAACCACCCTGCTGAAATGGCTTGTGCCCCATTTAGGTGATGGCCTGGCAATGTTTCTTCTTTAGCTGTTGTGAGTGCAGCTGTGAAATCTGACGGTCATTTATCAGTGAGTAAAGAAAATAAATTATGCTAATGTTATCTAACTCACCATCAGTATATAGGCTTCTTCTTTTTTTCTTTCTTATTTTTTTTTTTCTGTAGATACTTATGCTAAAATAATGATTGTTCTCATAAGGGCAAAAAACGCACTTTTTTATTTTTCTCCACTCAAATATGACTTTGGCAGACGAACGTTTCCTGACATCAGGAAACAAATCATTTTTTCCTGTGAGTTTCCCAAGCAGCGACGGCGTCAGGGCTCCTGGCTCGGTGCGTGCAGAGAGACCAGCTGTTTCAGAGCACTCTGAGCCCTGGCTTCTGCCTGGCGAGGACCCTGCCATAAGTATGTCACTGCTCCCTTGGGGCGGTGCTGTCTGGGGAGAGAGAGAAGAGCATCTACGAGGACCTGGAGAAACTCCTGGGGACTTATGTCTGCACATTTGTTTGTTGCCACCTCGGGAAAATAGCCTGCAAACTTTTGGGTCACATTGCTCATATTGTAAGAGTGTTGCAGCTGCTCTTTTTGCTGTTACAGTTCAACATCAGTAAACATCTTAAAAAAAGATAGAATCGCCCTTTTTTAACAATGCCTTTGTCTAGTGTCAGGATTTCATAGCCTGGATGGATCTTCTATGTCCTGTGTCTTTTGTGACTCATTTGGGTCAGGGCAAAAATACACAAAGTGACAATCAAGAGTGTTGAAATCTTGCATCTTAGGTATTTTCTTAGTTGAGGGGAAGAAAAAGGTGACAAACCTGGAGAAAAGTACTAAATGTACTTGAAGGCGAGGAAAAAAAAAAGATGACTATTCTGTGCTCTTTTGTTGCAAGATGTTTTTGAAGCACAAGACGTCTTCCCCATTTCTGAGATTCCCATGAGGCAGATGAAGGTTTCTGAACTCAGTACATGGACTGCATGATTATAGATCCTTAGACCCTATGGACTCACTGAGTTATCCAACCTTGGAATTCCTCAGTGAATAAAGAGCAAGAGTGCAGAGGAGTGTACTTCTGCCTTTTAGCTGATGCCATAGCTCGCAGCAATACATGGGATAACCTGAAAGAAATAGGCAAGTGTGCAAGAGTGATTATTCTACAAAATATTCTCCCAACCTTTGCCAATTAGGTTTCCTGATCTCAGAGCTGTTATTGCCATCGCTGTAGTCTTCTCCCTTTAACTTTCTTAATTTCTCCAATCACTTTTTTGAACAAACGTGACTTTTAACAGGTAAACTATCCTGAGCAAGAGGTATCAGTCTTTACTTCATTTGGACAGTTTCTCTAGACCAGAGCTCTAATCTGTATGGAAAAGCAAGAATTAAGTTCTGGCTATCTATTTCCTGAGCCTGCAACTTGTATTCTTTTGATTTTTAGTGACTCAGTCATAAGAGAAAATGGGAAAAATATTTTGACTCTGGTTTTTTTTCCTCTTTTTTTCTCTTTTTTTCCCCCCTTCATTCACGATTTTTCTTGCCTATTACTGACTGACTTTGTGATTAAATGTGATTATGACCAATGAAAAAGCATGCCACTTGATTTTTGTGATGTTATTTTTTTCCCCTTTCTCATCTTGAATACTTCATGCTCCCTGTCCCTGTGTGCTGGACCCCTGGCTTCTTGCAGCATGATAAGAATCATAAAATATGCACTCTTCATCATTTCTTGAAAGGAGAAAACCCTTTGTGACATCCAGACTGAAGAAACAAAGAACATCTTCGTTTGAGAGCTTTCAAACTTGGAGTTGGACACCAGGAGGGCAGAAAAGGTTTTTATTTTGCAGGATTTTCTGATCCCAGTCTTAGAGAGCTCCATTTTATGTTCCTTTCATTCATAGCAGTGGATTTCTGAGTAGACCAAAGAGCATGCAGGTGGACTATAGAGTATTCTGTGGAGCCAAGAGGGAGGAGGTGTTTCAGAGGCAGGACATCAGTCACACATCAACAAATGCAATCAGAGCTTGTACCAGCAGTGATCATAAGGGCTGCAGTTCTCACAGAGGACAAGATGCTTCTTAGAGCTATTGGCACTGAGAGCAGCACAATTCCTTCTTTGGGGGCATGTGGGCATCCTCTTTCAACACAAACAATGGAAAATCTGTTTTTTGCTCTGTGCATCTATCGCCTCACAATGGCACACACACAGAATCACTGAATCAGGCTATTAGAGAACAGCAGTTCTTACTCAAGATGCAATTTGCAATAAATCGGCCACATGTGCATTGTAAATGAGGACAAAACATAGACAGCATTGTTTCATGGAATTACGTTTGCCTTTTGAATCAATATCATGGGGTTAGCTTTACTTATTGTCCTCTTTGGTTATACCACAGATCTGTACATGCCTTAATAACTACAAGAGTAGCGGAGTTTTTCATCTTGTTTTGACCTCTTGCACTCTCTAGGATCATCATATTTGACAGCTGTCAATCAAATTCTGCAATAATTCACCCCTCTGCCCTCATAAGAATCAGTAACTTTGCAGTATCTTTTCTTTCTGTTTCTTATTATTTTGTAAAGGATCCTACACTTACGATCAGACAACATTCAATTCTTGTCTTTTAATCTTACATTTAGACTTAATGGTTTAGATCCTGGTGTCCTTGCTCAAGTTTTGCTTTGGCAGGAAGGCTGCAATAGATTCAACAGCTTGATGTGCTTCATGCTTCAACCAGTCAAGAAAGGAGATCTGAATTTTCACTGATCAATTTCCTGAGAAGTTTTATCTAAGTAAATAAGAGGACTGATATGAAAAAAAAAAGGCCCCATTTCTTAAATAAAGTTGCTATTAATATTCCTTAGATGTTACTGATTTCAGTGGCCAAGTCTGCATTTGTAAACTAAATTATGTCCATGGAAGCCAGCTGAACACTTAGATTTGGCCACATAGAGGAGAGAAATGATTGCCAAGTGTGTGTTTATATATACATAAAGAATAAAAGGTCATTTTCTTATGAAAGAGGCTTCAGAATAACATAGGACAAGAAAGGCATAAAGCCAGGAAATAAGCTGTTTTGTTTCTTAGTTCTTTGAGTTTCCCCAAATCTCATAATCATCTTCCAAACTCTAAGACATATGAACATTTTGATGGAAGTTTATTGTGGCTGAATGCATGTGAAACCAAAACTTGAAAACTGTCCATCAATACTATCATAGGTCTTTGTGTCACATAATGCCAAGTCATTAACTCTGATAGAAAAGAGATAAGGCGGGATATATTCTTTGCATTTTTTTCCCCCTTGCTTTAAACTGAGAGCCCACATGCCAATAACTCCTGCAGCTCAATTAAAATGTAGTAGCTTGAATTCACTCTTTTGAATCCAAAGTCAGTGGGAATTTTAAGAAGGCAGCAGCTTGCTTAGTCCTGTCTTGAGTTTCTGCAATATTTGTTTACAATGGGCAGGAAAAGAGAATAACCCCATAGTCCTCAGAATCATCTTGCAGTCCTGACCCTTCAGACTGATGGCCAATTCCTGATTTGAGCTGCTGAAAGCAAGATGTAAACATTAACTATTTGTGCTTTGCAATGCCTAAGCATGATGACACACCTCTGAGGGCCTGAGAGAGGAGGATGATATTCAGTGCACTCAGCTTCTAATGCAATAACAAACACAAAAATGCCCATATTGATTTGTTCTGATGATCTTTCTGGCCTTGTTCTGTACCATTTATAGCCACTTAAGGAAAGACTATGTGAAGAGGACAAGAACATGGAAGAGCAGGCTAGGGGTGGTCATACTCTTCCTGATCCTTCATGGCTCTGGGATGAGCACAGTTTCACTGAACTCCATTTGGGAAGGTATGGGATTCTCCTTGCTATAGCACCAGGAGGCTCTTCTTGTCTGGAGATCAATTTCTCTTGCGTGGGGGTTGATCAGGAGATGGGCAAGATTTCTGTGCTTATCGTCAGTATTTCAGTCTCAGTGAGTTCCATGATATTTGAAAGTTTTTGTATGTGAGGGAAAAAGAAGGAGAGATTTTGAAAAAGGCACTGCAGTTCTGCAAAATAATAAACAAAGTTTTGCTTTCCGTAGTCATGTTATTAAAGTGTTGCAATTGTGGCTTTTTTTTCTTCTCTCTCTAAGTAACCTAGAAATACCATCTTAATTCCATGCTTTCTAAGAACAAACTTATTGAAACAACAAGGGAATTACTACAATGTTTTGCCTCCAAAATCAGTCTCAAAGGCTGTGTCTGGTTTTGGTTTTTTTTTCTTGTTTTTTTCTTTTTTTTTCTTCTCATCTAATGCTATGTATGTACAATAACGGTAATAGAAACTCTGAGAATATCAGGTTTTGATATATGTAGGTGATCTCTCTTTCTGTGTTCTTGAGGTGTTCTTGAAGAAAAGGAAAAAGGAAAAAGGAAAAAGGAAAAAGGAAAAAGGAAAAAGGAAAAGAGGAGAGGAGAGGAGAGGAGAGGAGAGGAGAGGAG
>PTEX01000085.1:1347487-1423670 GCA_003342815.1 Eudromia elegans | reverse complement strand
GAGAGGAGAGGAGAGGAGAGGAGAGGAGAGGAGAGGAGAGGAGAGGAGAGGAGAGGAGAGGAGAGGAGAGAAATTCTATCTGAAGTGGTGTATAGCTTTAACCTAGGAATATCTGCTGAAGTTGTCCCACATAGAAGATGGCCTCATCCCTCCCTTAAACAATAGCTTGTCTTGTTCTCCTGTGACACCAAGGACCTTTCTCCAAGCTAAAACAAGCATAATTGTCTGAGAGTTGTGCTTTAAAGCTGAAGGTGAAAGCAAGTAGAGTGAAAAGGGCTTGCTCAAGGCTTTCTCTACAATGTCATTTTCTTCCTATACCTTCATTTAAAAAAAAAAAAAGTCCAAAATTCTCACACAGCTCCAGACCTGGCTGAAATAACTTAGGGGCTGTCATGTCTTTAATAGCTATCTACCTCCTTGGGTTCATCTAAGTAATATCTACATCTTGTTAATATGTAATCTCTTTAATATACGTATAATCTACTTCTAATTGCCTTTATCTCTGGGATGGGAGATTCTCAAACCATCTTTAAAATAAGGATTATAATTCTGCTGTACTCAGTGAAATTTCTGAAATGTAGTTTCATTAGGCTTTAATAGGAGTTGGAATCTGCTTCACAACAACCTTGCATTTACAGAATATGTTTCAGCTCTCACACTAGCCTTTCTCAATAAAAGAAGTCGTTTGACTTAAATAGTCATTAAAGGAATAACTGTGTCTATTTCCTAAAAACTGCTGAAGAGATGGCTCTTTTTCTTTTGAGTTTGGTAAGGAAGTTGCTTAAGCATTGACAAATTATTAATTCCCCAATTAATAGCCATATTTTTATACTGAAATGACTTTCTTTTTTCCATTACAGTGTCAGATGACCTGGCTATAAAGTGCATAAACCATTTCTGTTAGAACTAGATCATCAGAAATGATGCGAGAGCCTGTGCAGAGAGACACCATATTACAGCTGTGCATCTCAAATTAATCTTATCATCCCAAATTCTTAGAAGATCAACAAAGTTTCACATTACTGAAATGGTGCACAAGGTAGAATAAGGGTAGATCATTTCAATTTTCACATTACTCTGGCTTATTGAATTACCTCTTGTTAGCTGAACAACTATAGCTGTCCGTGGACTGGCTGCTGAGAGTGCAGAGTAAAACGTGTTAATTTTGATGTCGTGTCATGGAAACATGCTAAGAATAACATTGCATCAGTTGCTGCCTTTCAGATGTGAAGCAGTAACTCATTAAATGGCAGTAATTAGATCATGTTGATAATCTGCCTAGTCTTTAGATTAAAAAAAGGGAGATATTGTCTGTGAAAGATTTTCAAGTCATCTGCTTTATCTTCTCTTAAAGTTTGAATGTGCTGGAGTACTTTTAGGAGAACAAATATCTTCAGCCCCTTAGGCATTATTCCAGAGTGGAAGGATTTTTTTTGGAAAAGGGACAGGAAAAATAAAAAAGCCCATTCAGTTTAAGAGTCCAGTGATAATCGTCTTCATTCATCTTTGTTTCTTGGTTGTGCATCTTTTTAGCTACTTAAAAAACATAACTATAAGCTGTAAGTGCCTTATACAATGACAGAATGGTTAAAGTGGGCAGATCGTCTGGTCCAAATGCATGCTCAAGCAGGGTAACTCAGAACAGGTACCTCAGGGTTGTGTCCAGTCTTGAGTATCTCCAGGAATGATAACTCCAGAACCTCTCTGGGAACCTATGCCATACACTGGAACAGTGTTCGACCACTTTTACAGTGAGAAAAGTATTTTTTTTCTGTGTGTGATTTTTAACTGGAATTTCCTCAGTTTCAGTGTTTTGTTTTCTTGATGTTGAGCCATGTCTTATAAAGTTGGTTATATAAGGGGTCATTCTTGTTGATTATTTTTTAAGAAAATTATTCTTATTTTTATAACTACCATTTATATTGTATTCACAACATACAATTAAGAATTCCTATTATTTTTTTTATGTAAGACAGATCCCAATAACCAGTATTTATTTACATTTTTTCAAGTATACAGCATTAAAGATAATGTAGAATAGAAATCTGATGCAAAGGGGAAGCTGTCAAATCTATATTTTAGCTCGTATGAACAAATTTGGATATTTATTGGCTGAGAAAATTTTCTCTTTTGAGATTCAAATACATTTGTGGGGTGAAAGACATGCAAAGGTCCCAGAATTCCTTTATTGATGGATTTTCTCCTTTATTAAATTATGTATTCCAAAGCTTATCTTGTTAATGACCAGAATATGGCAAATGTATTCTACAAGCTTATTAGTATAGAAATAATTGTAAGTGGTTGTTATAGTTCATTAGGGCTTATTTATTTTATAGTTCATTAAGGCCCATTTTATAAGACTAAAATATATTTTAATAGCCATTTTTTCCCTCAGTTTTTATATGTCCCTGCCCCCTACTGCTAGTAATGGTTTCTGATTATCTTCTTTCGTCCTGGATAATTTGCCACTGTGTGCACTGTGAACTGCTTAGGAATGGCTTAAAATCGGTGTTTTCTTCTCAACAGTAGCACATGCAAATATTCAGTCAGACATATATTCGTATATTCAATGTGTAGTATATTGCTTAATACAATAACTTGTGTCAAAGGTGTTTAAGTTATGGTTAAACTGTGCAGCTTGGGGAGCTACGTCTCCAGGCTGCATTTGTGCTCTGCATTCCTCCATAGATATTGCTTATGGACTGTTAACACCTGAGCAGAATGTGCCTTCTGCGCAGTGTCATGCTAAGCCAGAAGGTACCAAACTTGTCCCTGGCAGATGAGTGTTCAAAAAAATATTGTATTGCTTCAGGTGGGTGGATTTTTCATAATTGATATGCAGTTTTTCTTATGGATCACAGAGGAACATTTTCCATCTCTCATGCACTCCCGCTTCCCTAAATGAAAAGAAGCTAAAGAGCAACATTACCATAAATCTAGTCAGATTAGCTCAGAGAGAGGTAATGTACAGCTGGGCAAAAGGGGCATCCACATCACCTTGGATTTGGGGGAAATGTGTCATACCTTTTGTCATACCTTTTCCACTTTCACTTAAGTATTCAGTATTAAGACCAGAATTGCAATATTCCTTATTTTTCAGCTGCCTTAACTTATAATTGTGCTTGTTTGCTATCTGTCCCAGAATTAAGTATAGGAAAGAACAAGCAGAAGACCTTTAACATGTCCTATAGTCTCTTGACTTATAGTAGAGTATCCTGATTAAAACCTTTCCGGTCAAGGATCTGGGTTTGAATTCCCATCTAATAGTGTAAGGCAAAAGCCAGCAGGAATACAGTGAGGGACAACTAAGCTGCATTTTCCTCTCTTGTAAAGTTAGAAGCACTGAAGTGCCAAGGTGTATGCAGTCTCGAAAGGACAATCTTTTCTGTTATTCAATTTTGACATCATCAAAATTGACCTGCTGTGAAGGTAGACATCTTAACACCCTCTTTTTCTTGCTCAAAATGTACGTATACTAGGTTTTATGGTCTGCTGACATCATTCTTTTTTTCTTAATGCTGTGCTCCAGAGCTAATTTCAGTCACATTTTCTATTGCAAGGATTTCATTTCGGCGAAGTCAACATGTTAATCTTTTTCTTAAACTTTTTGCACATCCATGCAGATGCACCCAAAACATTCACCCCCCAAAAAACCCCGAACTTTGGATAGATGAAGCAAACAACTCTGCAGTGAGGGATGAAACTGATGATAGTCTCAGTTGCAAAGAATGAAATCATCTGTGTTTAGCTAAGGGGCCAAGTCCGGAGGAACAGAGCCTTAGGTATTGTGTGTGTGTGTGTGTGTGTGTGTGTGCCCGCCCTTGTGGGCATTTCTGCATTTCTGTTAATGCTGCATGTAGGCATAGAGGCCTCTCTTGAAAAGGGTCTAATTTCTTAGCGAAATATCTTGTAAATTGCATACTGTTGGTTTAAATTGCTTATTACAATACAAAAGGGCTTTAGAATTACTTGCCATTGTAGCGATTAAGCCTTGAATGCTCCCCCTTTGCACTGGAAGCATTTTTAAAAGCCCAGAGGATGGGCATTCTTTCTCTTTGTATTGTTTGTAATTAGTGATCATGGGGACTGCTTTTGTCTAAACACCCAAGAAGTTACTGAGCTTGCTGTCATCAGAATAGGAAATCTCACTCTGAGTACATTATTTTTTCTTTTTTTCTTTCTTTTTTTTCCTCTTTTCGGGTAAGATGTGTGCATCATAGACACAGTAGAGAAAAGACTACTCAGCAGCCAGGAAAACAGATATCCATCTTCCAGAGCATTCCACTGCTTTTCTTCTCTCACCCTGAGTGAGACTGAAATTCAAGACAGAGGCACCAGCTTTGGATATCCGTGCACCTCCACATGAACCAGGTGTTTTGAACTCGTTACAGATCTAACAACCTATGCAGCAGTTTGTCTGGCTACTTTGAACGACTCCGTGCAGTTGCCCATGCATTTATGTCTAATGTCTTTTGAGATGCCCAAGTCTACATCACTCATCAGCTGAGAGTCCAGAAGAGCATAGTTCTCACTTGTCATTGATCTTGTTCCCACACAGATGTACTGTAAACCCCAGAAAGTCTCAAATGGTGCTGGATGGCTGTGTGCAGGCAACTGGTGTGAACCTTAAATGTCCACCAATGGAGTGAATCCCTCTAGGATCCTCTGACTGTACTGTCCAGAATTTGAATGCCTTCACTTTGAGCTGAATCCAAAATTCCAAGCAGAGACATGACTGGGATTCACCATAGGGAAGATAATCTAAAATGTGATTCAAAGGCAAAAATCCCTGTGGGTAAACCTAAGAAAATCTGATTCTTTTGAGCTTTATTTCCATGACTGTGTATGAGATGGACTGAATGTGGGTTGGACTGATAAGGGTTATAGATGCCAGCTGCAAATCTTCTCTAGAAAACACGCTGCCTCCAGGCCCCAGAGTTTTAAACTGAGGAAGGTGTTGGAAATGTTTCAGTTGATCTTAGCCAAAGTGGCAGATAAAAGGACTCAGAGGCTGGTGCTCATCTAATTTGACATTAGATCAGGGCTGCCAGATGAGTTACATTTTTGCCTCACAGAAGAGATCCAGAGTAGGTGGGTCTGTTATTTTAGCAGAAGCTGGCCAGCATTTTTGGTCCTATGAGCAGCATAATATTTTGATATGGTCAAAAAATCATGCCACATGTATGACATGACTTACAGGCAGAAACCAGCAAAACTTTCTCAGGGTTTTCATCATGACCCTGTGGGCTGGGCTGGCAGTTCATCCAGGGCTGCCAATTTGACTTGCTCCCTCCCACAGTTGCATATCTGGATTATGCTAAGCTGGATTATGCTAGATATTGTGTATTTGAGAATGGCTCATGCACTGCATTTGTCTCTAGATCCCCTGAGGGCTTGCCCTCTTCCAGCATATTACTGGAAGCCAAATATTGAAGAAATATGTTGCATATTCTTCCACATACCTTCCTTTGCCTAGGAAACCCCACTTCTTCCCTTGTCCATCTCAGAAAGCCTGCACAGCTGAACTTGTGCTTACTATTTCCTTGCTGTTGAGTTATATCAGTGTCACCTTGGAGTTCCTTGGACCTTTATAGTATGTGATGCTAATACAGTGGGAGCTCTGACTCTAGTCTGAGCCGCATCAGGCATCCAAGGAAATGCTTAATTACTGCTTTCCCCAAAAAACAAAGGCACTGTCAAGTTTCTTATACCCACTTCAAGGAGTCTGAGCAGTGAACTCAAGTTTTGTTCCAGTTGCTATGAACCATGACGCTTAAAGTATGTTTCATCCCATCTCGCTTCAGACATTGTTATACTGGGTAGACCTTCTCACTTGTGGTGAAACTGGTGGAAATGGTAGAAGTTAACCACAGGCACAAGTGTAATTTATCTTCAACATGCACATTAATGGTGGAGAACTTGCTCTCTTGAGATGATTTCCTTTCTGTACCTATACCTATATACCTATATACCATTATATATACCTATATACCTATATATATCCTATATACCATTTAGGTCAGACATCAATTTGGAGGCCACAGTACCCAGTAAAAGTCCCACGGCCCCACCAACAGAGAAGTATTAAGCTCTATGCTGCACCTCTGCTAACCAAATCCACCGCTGAAGTGTAGTAAAAAGTTTCAGCTTACCAGAATTTTGTCATCCTATTTCTGGTTTTCCAGTGAAAGACAAGGTTTTGCTCTCTGTCAGGTACATGTGTGTGTATATATATATATATGCACTTATATATTAATCTCCTTCTCTTGAGCTTCATATGAGGTTTTTAGCTACTAACAGATATATCTTTTTTAATTGTAATTTCAAAGAAAAAAAAAATCAGAGATACTCCTGTTCTCCTTTTTTCCTGCTGGTTTTTTTTTCCTCTTGACATTCAGCCTGGTCAACAAGTCTTGATGTGACACTCTGTAAAATCTTTATCCTGTCAAAGTCCTGCTGTGAGCATTGCCTAGCGCTTCCAACATTAGCATTTAGCATCCATTCACATGTCTGAATCGGTGGGGTTTTCTTATCATTGAGTAGCCCTCCAGCTCTATATGAAAGGGCATGAAGTTAATGAAAATAGCATTAAAACTCTATTAGCATTTACTGAGATTACTAAGCCTTGTTCTGAACTTAATATTATTTTCAACATTTTTTTTTAAATCACAGCACCAAGAACCTGAGTCAGCAGAAACAGTCTTATAGTTGAGCCATTTTTTTCAGATGAGGATGGTATTTCAGAAGGAATTAAAGGTTTTAGCTTTGCATGGTTTGGTTTTGTCATCTTTTGAGGGGGTAGCACCTGGTTGGACTTTTTCTAGTATCCAAAGGAGCCAAAAGATGATCCCTGTCTTCAAGACCACGTAGCAAGGACTATTTAAGTCCATACTGCTTGGGTACCTCTTGTTTTGGAGTTTTGGAGTGCGTTTTATCACCTGTCCCTTGGCTCTGCATGTTGCTGAATTCCCTTGTGACCCTTAGACAACATTATTGTACATTTTTGGGTGTTTTTATGGTGTCTGGAAGTGGACATGGCCTTTGAGTACTCACAGGCATAGTGGGATATGGCGGCATGTCTTACTACAAAAGATATAAAGTTACTTTCACTCTTTCTTTTTTTTTTTCACTGTTAGCCTTTTGGAATAGTTTTTAGCTATTTGGAAAGCTTTAGCTTTTGGAATAGGATATGTAAAACCTGCTATGCTTGATTCATCCACTGAAAGCGAATAAATGAGGGCTCGTGTTACTCTTTTGCATATGCATGGCAGTGATGTTCAGCGAAGGGAATGAAGGGAATTGGGAGGTTCTGCCTAAAGGTTTTGATTCTATCCCTGGGAAACCAGTAGGTGGCAAAGATTGGCAAATGTGTCTCCTCTGATATTAGAGAAACATGATTTTGAGGAGGACAAACAATAAGGACTCAGTTGGACTCCCATCATTTTCTTTACATAGATGAAAAAGCCCAAGGAATGAAGAAGTTCTTATATCTCATGGTGCACAAAACCTTTTCTTACTTTATAGTCTTAGCTTGTGCACCTATCAGATAAGGATTTGCTTGATGGCTTATAAGGAAAGAGAAGTGACTATGCAAGCTTAACTCTTAGTTTTGACACAAATCTTTGACCCATTTTTGTCTATATTCCTCTTTTCTGAATTTGCATAAATGTCTTTTGATTAATTGTCCATTTAGGTTACATATTTTGGGGGTCAATTGTTCTATTAAAAAATGATAAAATTCTTCTCTAGCCCAAAGGTGTGTTATGAAGGCAAATTTACTAAGGTCTTCCAGCTCTGCAATATTAAGGGAGAGAATATAAATGCTTAGACTGATAAGGGGACCCTGAGAGAAGAACCACACAGAATAATCTTTTGTTGTGTATTGAGTCAGATAATTAAAAGGTAGTTACCTAAAATGTCCACAGGCATCAAAGCATAACAAGTTTTAGACAAAGGAAAATAATTGAAATTATTATGGACATAATGAGAAATAGACTATCAGGTTTTACAAAGCTTTAGTTCGGGGACTTGCTTCTCAAGATATAGACAGCAGAATTATATGTAGTCAAGTGTAAAAAAAAAATAAAATGAGCTTTTAAAAGGACATTATGTTATGAAGTGAACCAGCAGCTTGTCCATTCTGGAGCTCAGCACGAAGCCAGATACTGTCCTCGTTAGAATAAAAAGCAATTTCAGCACATAGTGCAAAACACTATTGTGTTCCTCACATTCCTTTCATAAAGGACTGTAGGACGGTGTGCTGAAGTGAAGGTACCGTAATGCAGATGTTAATAAAAGCACTGCATGCCTTTCATACAGCAGGTCTTTTGGCAGCAGTAACTTGTGACTCTGAGCACCCCTCTGAGGTACAGAGCTGTCCATACCCTTGTTTTAGAGGCAGCGAAACTGAGATTCAAAGAGGATAAGGAACGTGCTGGATGCTGTAGAGCAATAGTAGCTGCCATGCTCTCACCTTTCAAGTTCAGACACACTTTACTTGCCCCTCTCTTTCTCTTTAAGATCCGTAATTAGAAAAATGAACCAAAAATATCTGTGACATATATTTGGTGATGTCTGTAGATTATTTTCAGGATGAGTTTGACCCATTAATTTAGTTGTGGATACCAGGAATTCTGCTGTGTGTATTTAAAGCCAACAGATCCTATCCATTGGGGTTGCCGCCTAATTGATTTTATTGTGTTGCAGTAGGTCGTCTATCTTCATTATGGTAGTATACATACTTATATATATTTATCAGCACTCTGTTATTTCCATCTCTGTTACATACTTCACTGCCTCAAGAAGTCCAGGTGAAAACAGTCCTCCTCTCACCACCCCTGCCAAACCACCTACAGGTTTTTTTTGCCTGGGTCAAATATGGATGGTAACTCTCTCTTGCTTGGGGAAGGTGCTGATATTCATCATGGAAAGATTCCTTTATATATTCTCTCACAGAAAAAAAAAAATCCCTTTGTGAGCCAGCTCTAATACTGCCTAGGGAGAGGCAGACTGGGTCAAATGAAGGAAGGAGATGTTCATATTTCTAAATTTGGCCATCTAAAACTTAGATTTTCAGACTGTGTTCTCTAAACTCCTTCTGAAAAGATGCAGGAACCAGCAGAGTCTGATTAGTCCCAACTAGCTTTAAGTTTTATCTTTAATTAGGATTAAATATCTTCAGGAGAAGAGAGAGCGATAAAGACAGAGACACATTCAATCCACTGCCCTGATGGGAGTCATTAAAGGATGATGAAGAAAATGGATGAGGAAAAATAAAATGAAGCATCTAGGCATTTCTGGAGGTAATATTTGTTTCTTATTGTCCTGCAGTTGCCAATCAGGCATTCAGCCTCCATGAACTGGGTTAATAAACTTGACCATATGGCTGAAAAGAGAGTCCTACAAGGTCTAACCCAAGATGCACCTTGCCCAACTCAGATTGTTGTAGTTATCGCTACTTACTGACCTAATCAGGCAGTGACAGTAGTGAAGTGCATAAAACCATCATAGCTTCTCTCGAGCTTTCTGGAATAGCTCTTCACTGCTAAAAGTGAGGTGAAAATATAGAGCTGGACAAGCTAGTGATTAGTGGAGGGTGGAAAACTGTCACATACATCATCTGCAAGCAACAGGCCTGATATTTGTTTACTTCTTGCAATCCCGTTGCCCTTTTGGACCCGTTTCCACAATATCAGTGGAATACCACTACTGTAAATCGTATAGCTCTCTCATCCTGCAACTAACCAGAATACTTCTAAAATGCAGCAAATATATATACCTATGTATATATGTGTGTAAATATATATATAATGCAGAAAAATCTTAAAAAAAGATCAGTTTACTAATATTTCACAATATCATGGAGTTGAAGTAGGAAGGGACCTCTGCAGATCATCTCGCCCAACACATCTGCTCAAGCAGAGTCACCTAGAGCAGGTTTCCATGAACAGGACCATGTCCAGTTTTGAATATCTCCAAGGATGGAGACTCCATAACAGGAGTGCTTATTTCTTGTCAACACGTTCCATTCTTCAAAAACCCTAGTAATAACAAATCATTTTCTGATGTTCAAGTGGAATTTCCCATATTTCAGTTTATGCTTGTTGCCTCTTGTCCTTTTTCTGGGCACCATTGAGAAGAGTCTGACCCCGTCATCTTTACAGCTTCCCATCAGATGTCTATGCACATTGATAAGATCCCCCTTGAACCTTCTCTTCTCCAAGCTGAACAGTTGCACCTCTCTCAGTCTTTCTTCCTATGAGAAGTTCCTGACCCTTAATCATCTTTGTGGTCCTTCACTGGTAAATCAGGGAACTAATAATCACTTGAATACAGCACATCAGTAGCTGTAACATTCTGATGTGCAGCTCTGATTTACGGTACACTATTTCTGAGCTCTTCCGAGGCTTTGCATTTGTTTCTTTTGTATTTGCTAAAATGCCAGAGAGCTAACAAAACATTTCAGTACCTCTTAAGCTGGCTTTCAGTTATATTAAGTAAATGCTTAAATATAGTACTGAATCAGCTCCGTATTCATGGAGTCTGTACTTGAAACTAGGACTGATGACATTTTCACTGTAGGTTGATTCTGCTATAAGCAATCCCTTCAAAGCAATGAACAGGAATTCAGACTCACAAGAAACAAATAGAACTTCTGAAGAAAAAGGTTTTCTTTGTCCCTTATGTTACAAAGATCAAACTAAGACAAAGATTAGACTAAGATTTCTGAAATGTGTTATTTATGCTGTAGTGCTTTTTCTTTGAACTTTACCTTGGAAATGCATTTGTTACAGCAGCTCAAATGGCATCATATAAAGCTCATTTCCAGCTAATGAGAGCAGAATAAGTAATGAAAGCAGTGTTCTGATAATTGTTTATTTATTAATCATATAAATATCAAAATATGTCTGATATTCATGAATGATACTAGGTAGATATGTTCTTTCCCCAGTTTGCTATTTATTTTGTGCCTTCCAGGATTCTGGAAATAGCTTTGTATTTTCTTTTCAAAATGATATTGGAATCCACAAAGAAGGTAACTATATTTTCCTCTTTTTTTTTCCCTCTATTTTAACAATAATAATAATCAGCAGCAGCAGCCTCTCTACCTCTGTAGCACAATTTATCATCTGGAGATCTCTAAATGCCTTTGAAAGTGCATGTTGTTATCTCTGCTTTAGCGACTGAAAAAACAGAGGCACATAGTTCAAGTGATTTTCCCAATATCACAGCAAAACACTGCACCAGAGCTAAGTGTAGCACCACATCTCCTCCTGTGTTTTTCCCAAGTAGTTAGCTCTTTTGGTAACCTCTCCACCATTTTCATCCTGTGTTAGATGGATTTCCTGCACCCAATTGCACTTGGTTAGATGTGGTTTAATGATGAATCCATCTTCTATTTTTCCAAAGATGACAGCAGGGAATGAATCTTTTCTCTCTCAAAGTAAACTCAGTTTAGGATGCAGTTTGGTCACTGTGGGGATGAGTTGCCTGAGACTCAGGGATGAGGCTTTGTAAAACTAGAATCCTTTTTATTCCTCATTAGGTTCCTGTGCTGTGTTCATCACTGCAGCATCTCAGCCTATGTGGTGATATAGACAGTTACTTACTGAAAGGCAGGTGAGTGTTAGAGGAGCTCTACATGAGTATGCAGCAAAGGATCCTGCCTCATATAGGTCTTTAAAACAAACAATAAAGATACTTGTAATAATAAAAAACACAAATCCCCACTGAATGCATGACTCTATTTTCCCATTTTTCTCAGACTATTGTAAGCTGAAGCACAGGTGAGATCTTTCTAAGTTACTAGTATCTTAACCTGCTCTTTACAGGGGCCTGCTGAATGTTGCACCTCTGGGGAATTACACCATTTTAAAGAAATACTGGGAAAAAAAAAAGTATCCTAGTAACTGATATAATCCAATTCTTTTGATATTAATGCACATGATTCTTTCCTCAGAAAGCCTGGTCGAAGAACACTTATGAAAGTCCAGCCACCCACTTTGACAGCTTTCAAGTGTGAAAAGATTGAGTTCTTATCACTCCCTGCTCCATAATAGCTTATTTAACTGATGTACCTGTCTAATCTTTCTGGTTTCAAAACCTCCACAGTACGTTAATATCACTGGAAAAACAGGCTCAAAGAATTAGCTGTAGCACCAATGAAGAGTTTTTTATTATTATTATATTTTTTTCCCACTAATTCTTGGTGGCCAGCCTTCCAAATCCCTTATTACTCGTTCATGGAAGTGTCGCAGTTAAAATACAAATTCCTCCCTCTCCTCCTCCCCCTTGTCAGTGTGTTTCCTTTGAAGTATCCCAGAGCTCTGGGGGTGTCGTCTGTAATAGGTTCACCGTGATCAGCCAGTTTGCAAAACCAGCACACTGCACCAGCAGAGCCAATTCAACTGACCCCTGCTCAGCAATCCCAGCTTCAAAGAGCACCTTGGCTTTATGTTTGGGGAAGGAAAAAGAGAAACAAAGGGTAGCTGGTGTGTTACTCTCAATGCAAGCACATATGTTTCTTTGTTTAGCATTGCTACTGCATTTAGGAATATTTTGATGAAGCCAACGATGCCTTTCTTGAGGTGCATCATGGACCTGTATCCATCATCAGCAGAATCTGCTGTACGTCTATACAGTGAACTCCATAATTTTGATAGGTCCATTTTGTCTTGAACATATTCTCTTGTTTTTGTCCCCTGGCATGAGAAAAGCAAAGATCTGTTGTGGCGTCAACACTAAAAAACACAGCCCAGGTCACACTGATGTGGAGTTTCCACATCCAGTCTGTTTGTGGGGAATGATTTGTTGTCCTTGCTAGCACCCAAACCACTTCCACAAATTATTTTGGGCAGTGCCGGCTGATCCTGGCTAAAATTATGCTGGGAATAATTCTAACAACTGAGAAAAACTCTTGGGTTCCAATGAAGTGCTGTTGATGATCCCAAGGAGTTTTGGAAGTGTATTGGAGGAGAAAATCATGTTTCCAGGTAGAGTCTAGCTCAGCGGAGGCAGTGTCTGTGATTTGAACTTCTGTGAGCCCATAAATACAAAAATAATGCTCATAATGGCATGGTAGATCGTATTATCAGTGATGACTAAATAGTTTAATAATCTTCATCTAATGACTAAGTCCCTTCTCCAGACTTGCTGTCTCCTGTGTGCTAATGCAGCCAGTCATTAAAACAAAGAACAATGAAGTTTTCAGTATAGATTACACTGTTTCTAGCTACTGTAAGTATTGTAACTATTTGTATTAGAAGCAAATTTTTATAGTTTATATGTAGTTTGTGGGGTAGAGTAACAAAACGCTGAAAGTCACAGCTGCAAAGGAATGACTTGAAATTAGTCAAAGTTTACTTGATATTAATTGGATTTCCGTAAGAATAATCTCAAAAAAAAAAAAAGAAAAAAAAGAAAAAATTTCCTGTGCTGTTAGAGCAGAAAGATAAGGCATTCTTAGTCGAATGCATTTTCCTAAATTCACAGATCAAAATTGTACATAGACTGCAGGAGGTCCACAAGGTCATGGATCTACTTTGACTTTTTATATTGGCAACGATTCCTATCTGTAAACCAATCATCCTACTGAGTCACAGGCAACTTTTCATCTCCAGTTTGATTTCAGACCCATAAAGTGTATCCCACACAGCTTGGTGTCCGTACTCAGATGTACATTTTGACCATCTTAATGCCCTTTTCCAATGTTAATACACAATTATTGCATTATTCCTTTTTTAAAAAAAATGTTGCCCCTTTTCAGCAAAACTCTCTGCTTCTCATAATTCTACCTATGAAAATGAAAGAGTTATTCCAGAGCCCAATATCCGAGAAGAGCAGACGGAACATGTAGATGCCTAGAAAAGCCAAGCTGCTGTGTGACCAAGTTTGCAGCTTTTTACAAATTTCATTAGTGAGTGCCTTGAAATTCCCTTACCAAATTCCCTGAGCTGCATTTGGCTTCTGTGCGCTGCATTTGGCTTCATGGCTATCTGGGAGACCTACTGCTGCTTTTGAATATGATTTGTGCTTTTATTAAATGGATTTTGGATTTAATTGTTTGGGATGATTCTGCCTGCCAAGAGGAAACCAGGACAGCATTTTCAATGCCCCTCTCAGCCGGCATAATCTAAATAAATTCATGAATGCGCAGAAGCATTTCTACTTCTTTCCTCTTGCCCAGCAACATGTGCTGGCTCAAAGAGCTCAGATTTGCTCTAATCCCCTTTTCCTCTCCAGTAACTCTTTAGAAGTCAGCCGTCTCCTTCAGATAACTCTACAACTTCCACCACTTTTAATTATCTCAGATTTTGCTTCTTTTTATTAAGTTTTGGAACTGGGATATTTTGAGTAGCTTAAAAAAGAAAGAGAGAATTTCATCAGTAATATGGGAATGAGAGAGCCGCACTAACACAAATGCAGGGAGGATACGCTCATCAGTTATATATCTGTTGAAGGAATGCTTTTAAATGCAGTCATTAATTTTTAGTACTTCAAGGGATGAATCTTTTAAACAGGGTCATCAAAGTAATAGGAATTGAGGAATGGAAAATAAAATTCTAAAAGGATAATATCTGAGTTTGGTATGGGCTGGGAAAAGTTTTTTATTTTGAGTATTTTTTGAGTGTCCCATTTCTTTTTAATAAGAAGCAATTATAATTATATAAAATGTAGTACTTTTTGAATCATACTCTCATGTGCTCTTTTTCTTGAACTTGTGTTTCCACAGAAGGTACTTATAGTGTATGACATGTTTTGTTATTTATGCATTATATTTATATATTTTTGCTTTGAAAAAAGTATCAGAGGTGAAAAAAGACCATCTGTTCTGCTACCCACTAAAATATAATTTGCCTTCTATGGCTAGTCCAGCTTTATAGGCACAAAGCAAAGAGGTTTGAACTGTTTCTATGAAAAGAACCATTCCTTGGTCCTATACCTCTGAGAGGTTAGTACTTTATTTTTAGTGCTTTTTAAGTATCTCTAGTAGAATCATAAAAAGATAATCCTGATACCTGAGTTGCTTTGTCTTTACTGATGTCCTAATATTGTTCATTTGGAATATAAGAGAATGGATGTATACTTTGTTAACACCTGCCCTCTTACACCTTTGGGATGTCAGACCATCATCTGTATGCTTAATGGTCATCTCTGTACTCTAAAATAGTTGAAACTGTGGTTTTCATACGCTCTGTAATGCCTTATATCTCCCTTACTGTCTGTCTGTCTATCAATCACTTAAAGTAAGAGGGTGCTACCAGGACAGAGAGACAAGTTTTCACTATCTCTCAATTCCACTTCACAATTTAAATGACAAGGGGGCTTATTTTAAGGGGAAAAAAAGAAAATATTTTCTCCTTTTATTTAAGTTCTCATGAGAACTTCAAGATCAATAGCAAATTAACATTTTTGCTTTCCATTGGTAAGCAAACGAGCGCAATTTCTTCTTTAGTAAGCCAGGTTAGAAAGCTCTTAAGACCTTATGCAATCAAATCCAAAGAGAGCAGGTCTCCGTTGGAAAGAGAAAGGAAAATCAGTCCTTCAAAATGAACTGACATTTCTGCCTTTCTGTCATTTGAAAGTTTTGTTACTATCTACAGGCTAGACTGTGTCTGGTATATAACAATCCAGCAATTCTTTCTGAATCACATATCATTACTAATAGCACGTTCTGTCATAGGTATTCAGACAAAATATATGGTAGATTATACAGATAGAGGCAAAGATGAATTCTGAGGAATTAAGCTTTTTCCTCGCCAGTAAAATGTGAAGATACTCAGATAGATGATACCACCCCTTGTTGCATCACCAAGGGACTCCATTGACTGGAGGAGGGCTGTGAGGCACTGGTGTGCTACGTTCATGAAGACCCTTGGGTTATCAAGCATTCTCAGGTGAGATATACGGAAGTAATATGGAAAGAGTGTGCACTTAAGACAAATTAATTCAACCTAGGGAGATGGAAGAGAGATAGAAACAGACTACTTAGAGGGTTAAGATGAAGAACTTGTCTTATAAGAGGAGACTAATAGCATGCTTTCACCATGAAGTGAGAGATCCAGAGGAACCCAGGTTAGCTCTTACATGACTGTGCACAGTGATGTGTTTTATTCTGGTACTGAGACACATGGCCTGAGTTAGAGAGAATGTAGATCAGTCTTATACTTTACCCAAGTGTTCTGCTCCTCAACTCGTTTATATTTTTATATTCTTTTTTTGTGAACATGTAGGAAAAAAAAAAGGCGGGGAGAATCTAAGAGGGGATGCAGCAGCTCTCTGTATATCCATCAAGAAGATTGATTCCTTCAAATAAAGTTTGGGTTTTTGTAACCATAAATAAACTAATGCATTGGCCCAAATGCAAATTTGTCCTCTGTATTTCTTTTCTCCTTTCACTTTCATGTGCGTTTTACAGACCATTAGCTCATGAATCAGGCTCTATTTTCTGAAAAACACTTTAGTTTTGTCTTTTTTTAGCTGTTTTTTTTTAGTCCTTTTTCAGAAAAGTGCTTGCTTTGGTGGTAACAGTAAAGGGTTAAACCAGCTTGTAGTGGACAGTGAAGTACACAAATTGTGAAGGATTAAATCTCTGATTTTCAAAGGCAAAGAAGGGAAGACTTTGCCTTTCAGTCTGCACCGAGCATCCCATCATTCTTCAACACTAGTGCTGGTGAAAAAGAGATTAGAAAATCACCTGCTGAGCTAAGTGCAGACTGCAGCTGGAAGATAAGTGAACCAGCATCTCTGCTCAGGGATCATTTGGTCAACTTCACTCATTCAGAAGTGTTCTGATGGAGAAACACAGATCTGAATACACAACTCATGGTCTTTACCACTTCTGATCACTCTTCAAATTGTCATCGTTCATTTACGGTCATGAAGAAGGCTTTAAAGGCTAGTTTTGGGAATTCAAGCCTGCAGTTGTGTAGGCTGTGGAGTCAGTTCATGCTTCTGCCTATTAAGTTTTAGTTTTAGGTTTTGGTTTTAGTTTCCTTTCTGTTCTTGGCTAGAGTGCCTTTAGGAAAACCAAAGCAGGAGTTTGCATTTGAGTCAAAATATGGCATTCTTTCTTGTGATCCAGTATTAATTCAATCTTCACAGGAAACATAGATCTTGCAGTTTGAATTGTCAACACTTAACCAGTAAGAGATCCCCTTGCAAGCTTTCCTAGAGATTTTCTATCCCAAATTTAGGACAGGTGCTTGTTTTCTGCATATCTCAGTCCACTCAAGCTAGGCTGATATTTTTATGGTTTAAAGCCTAAGCATTATGCTGTGCATTATGCTGGGCATTGCTGTGAACATAGAAGGTTTGCAAGGGTGTTGGCGGGTGGTGAAAGTCATGTAGAGATTGGAGTAAAAGTGAAACAGCAAGCAACTATTGAAGAAGCTAAAGTCCTTGGGTGTCAAGGATGATTTCAAGAAAAGAAAATGTTGCTAGCCCTTAGGAAGTGTAATTTGCTAACGGACTGTAGTATAACGATTAAGGGGAAGTGATTGTAATTGTAAATTACCATTTGCCACGTGGAAGGCACTAATACGTTTAAAATACAATAGTGCATACATCTATGACTAGTAATGAAGGCGATAATCACCTTATATTCACAAAGGAAATGATGTAATAAATCCTATATAATGCAGTTTACAGGTTACCTTGGCAAGGGCACTTGAATCGACAAGCAAAGAACAGGCAGTCCAGTAGCTGCCGTATATATTATAATTAGGAGCATAAAATTGTAATGAAATGTTGTCCTAAGTAATATTGATTCCAATTTGGTGGGGTAAAATGAGAGAGCAGAGTGATGTAATGGGATTATGCTGGGTTGGTTCATGAAGGGATTAGAGGAGCACATATACTACCCTTGATGGGTCCTTTCAGCATTAGTTCCACTTCTCCCTTCAGTAAAACTTATTTCTGACCCATCAAGAAAAGAAATGATAGGAAAAGCTTCCTGCAAACACTCATCCGAGCAGAAGCAATTTTTCCAGCTTTAATTATCTTATATTTGACATCCCAAGTTAAAAAAGAAAAAGGAAAATGGGGTTGCAGTGTGTACATCCTGAACAAGTCTTCCATCAGGGTACCTCCGTGTAGGGTGAGGAAGGGCCACATGGAGCATGTGAAATGGTGGAAGTGAAGACAGCTGTTAAATGAGCAGGATGAATACTGCCTGGCTGGAAACCAGCAGGGCGAGATGCATTTTTAATGACAGGACTGTGATGGGAGATTTGCAGAGATGGAAGTAAGAGCAGCACTTGGTCACACATGTGCTTACTCCTATTAATACCCTAATTATTCATAGCAAATGATTTCCAGTTCTTGAGTCAGACCAATACCAAAAACATGAGCCTTGAGGCATTATGATTATGCAACTTCTGAATTCCAAATAATTTCTTTTACTTGTGCTCTCATACTGGTTTTGTTTGATTGGTTTTGATCCTAAAGTAAAAAGCAGTAGAAAACCATTCATGTTTTCTTATAGCAATTGAACAAAACTGCAAAGCTAGCAGGTATTGAATATAGATCTATTGAATACAGATCTGTTGAATATGGATCTATTGAATATAGATTTTTATTATTATTATTTTCACATAAGACTGTAAAGAAAGCAATGCCAGTACATCAAATTCTGAAAATGTCACTCAAAATCAGAGTCACCTGAGTAAATCACTTGCAAGCAGTGAAATTACTTTATTGCAGTTAAAATCAGAATTATTTGTTCACTATTTTTCAAAAGTCTTTCTTATTCAGACCTCTCAGTCAGGAAACTCAGATGGCAACAAACCTATGGAGCTAAAAAAAAAAGAAAAAAAAGAGTGTTGAAGGTGTAGAATTAGCATGTGTTTGTATTTAAAGAGTCCTGAAGTCCTATTCAAGTTTAGAGTTATTCTTTAAATACCCTACACAAGTAGACCAGGATTTAAAATGGCTTCATGCTAGGGTGAAAAGAGAACATCCTCGGGAAATCTTATTGCACTAATCAGATGATTACCTCTCAAATTGATGCTTATCTTTCTTTTTACTCAGACAAAATTTGGTATAGTAGGAAACATTAAGACACATTAAAGACTTTTTTTTTTCTAAGCACCCAGAACAAGGAGATACCCACAATTTTGAAGCACTAGGGAGATTATGGTAAATGTTTTTGTACTTTTTATTTGCAGTACTATACCTTCAACAGTAAAATAATATCCTTGCACTCATGAAAATTCAAATTAGGACATTTTAGAAAGGAAATCATCTGATGTTAAGAATGGAGATGTGTAGATCTTAATTTTCAATTGATCCGCTTCCAGAGAAGAAGTACTAGGTTGATTTTCATGCTACCTTAATGGAATTCTTGTAGTGTTATCATTTATAACACTAAGGCAAAGGGACTCTCTCACCCACTCAGGCAGTTCCAATAATTCAGTTTAAGTTTCAAAATATATTCCAGAAAACAAACTCAAGTTAATATTATCTATTTTTATATATGGATAAATCACATCTCTTTATTAGCTGTGTTTTTATCATATCCTGTATTTTGTTCTAGTTCTGCCTTTGTTCATTCTCCTTTTGTGAGTCTTTCCCAGCTTGGTTGGCATCATTTCAGTGCTACCAACATTTAGTGACAGCCCAACAGCCAACGGGCCCATGTCTCAAAGGCCTTGTGAAATAAATGAAGTGCCAGAAAGGGAACTTTTAAGGGTCTGAGCAGAGGGTTGGATCCAGAGAATCAACCCAAAATACACCTGAGAAAAGAGAGAGCTCATGATACTTCTGGGTATACTTCAGGTAAAGGGGACCTTGGGACAAATCAGAAATCCAGCTCTTTTCTTAGGATGGCACAAGGTTATGGAAGATTTTGGGGAGATACCACTCTGGAGTATTTGTACTGGAAATTTGTTATACTTTATAGTGTGTTAACATGTCAGGAGGAATCTGTGTAGTGAGGTGCTGCACATAACAAGCCAAGTGGTCAATTTTGACAGGTTAAATGAACAGATATGCAAGGAAAAGGGGCTGACACATTGTGTTTTGATTCAAAATATGTCTCAATAGTGCCCTGCTGCAAAGAAATGCTGCTACAACCCCACAAATAGATTGTAGCAGTGTAGGAGAGAAGACAAAGCTGATCTATAAAAAAAAAAAATGGAAGATGAGAAATAAAGCAGATAAGAAACAAAATGATCTTTTTTTCTTTGTAATGATGGGAAGTTATGAGCAGCAGCCTTAGAACTTATATTGGTGACTGTGCTGTTCATAATAGTCGTGCAGTGGGTGATGTTATTGCTGATATGAAATTATTCAGTTTATTCAAAATTAAAGAGTCTGCAAAGGATTTCAAGATACTAACTGTGTAAAAGGATAAAATTCAGCATTGAGAAAATAAATTAATGTGCAGAGTTAAAAACAATTCTAACCCTACAAGCTGGCTCTTAGCCCTAGAAATAACTCTTACTGCTTAGGAAAGGGACGGCAGAGACATCACCTGAAAATGACAATTCAGATTTCAATGGCAACAAAAAAAAAGAAGGGCAAATATGATTTTAGGAGTTATTAGGCAATGAATCGAGGGAAAAAAAGAAACAAAATCCTGCTATTGTGGCATGTAGCTTCACAATATGCATTTGTGCAGAATGCTGCCTGCAGGTCTCATTGCTCTGCCTCTGGAAGTTATAGGAACAACATCAAGCAAGGATAGCGAAGGGCGGCGAGGCTGATCACGTATATGGAATAGTTCCCATGCTAAACCTTCTGATGGTGAAATTCCTCACTCCTATTCAGACCTGAGCACAGCTGCTCTCCACGATGACCACCTATTCTGCAACATATACATGTGTTAGGCAAAGAGGGACAGGAAAACGAGAGCGGCTTGAATGCTATAGCACATATCTGAGTGAAAGAGCAGGACTCCCAACCAGAATTAACCACGGGATTAATTGGTTTCTTGATTCCTTTTATTGCTGCACATTTTTTATCATTCTTCCAGTGAAGCAGAAAGGGACAAAATAGAAATGTCCCTCTCTAGTTCAGGAAAACTGCCAGTGCTCTGCTCCTTGCTGGGAAAAATGCCAGCACTCCACTCATGCAAGGTTTTTCTTGCTTTAAATACGCTCTTTAGGAACAGGGGGAAGAGTACAAACCAAAGAGTGTGCATTGCAGGATAGCACACTGCATCTTCTTTACGCACTGAGAGAAAAGAAATAAGAAATAAGAAACGCATAAACTCCAGCAGTTTGCTAACTGGGAGCATAGAAAGGGATTCTTATTCCTTCAGGATTACAATTTGTGCTAGTGCTGTCATCACTTTATACCTCTCCGTCCTTGCTTATTAGGGCTCTGCTATTTGCAAAGTGAGTTTAAAATGATGTGTCGTGGCCTGGGTACTGAGGGAATGGAAATTTGGAAGGGTATTGCAATGAAAAAGGCTGCAGGGTTCAGGAGGGGTCACCCAATTTCTTTTCATTCTCCATCTGGAACTGATGCAGTAGCCTAGATGCTGCTTGGCTTATGCTGGTGGTCTCAAGATGATACTCAATGCACCAGTCATTTTGGCAGATGCATGAACATGAATTTTTAAATCAGTGTTAGGATTGTGTTTGTGTAAGAGAGTTGCACAGAGATTCAGCATTATATATATATATATAAAATATATGTATAAAACATGTATATATATAGTAATTGGAGAAAGGAAATTGGAAATTCCTTCAGAGGTCCCAAACTGATGCAAAATGAGGATTTCCCAAGAAATAACTTTATTTTAGGATGCCGTAGGCTATACTGCAGTGTTGGAACTGTATGGGAAGTCACTCTGAATGAAAGCCCATGGACTACATAGCCAGGTCTAGAGACCTAGTTCTGTGACCATGGAAATAAATGGCAAAATTATGCTGATTTTAGTGGGAAAAGGGGTATTACATCAGGGAAGACTGAGTTATGGAAGCAATACAGCAGTTTTTGAAGCAGGATGACAGAGAGAAAAGGTTTTATCTTTTTCTAATTAGATAGTTTGTAGGACATGTGGAGTAGCTAGGGAAGTGTCAAGAGGGGTCCCGTAACAAATACTTATTTATAGGATTCCCGATAACATATTGGAGCTGACATGTCAGAGTGCAAAATTACACTCGTGCACAATAAAAATACATCTATCAAGAGGAATTCCAGGGAGTGCAGAAATAAATAATAGCAAGTAGAGCTGAAAAAAATGTTACAGTGTACTGAATTTAACACTGAGGATTGTTTATATGTCAGTGGTGGGCACTGATATCCACAAGATAATCACCATTTCCACTAGAGTTGTATCACACTTTTGAACTTGGATATATGATTTCCACCCCCACATGGTAATCACATGTTTTAAATAGCTGAACTTGTACTCATTATATAGCACTTGTGTGGCTACAGTGTGGTGATGGATGATAAGAATAAATACATTTTTTGATAATCTAATTCCTTAGTTTACTTGGTCTTGTTAGAAAAAAAATGCTGGCATTCCACCTGCAGATCTCATTGTTTAGTAGTCTAGTTTTACCTTTATTAAATGTTATCTCACCTTGTATGTATACAAATAATCAGCACTGTCATCAACAAATGTTGATTCAAAAATTCAGAATGACAGAATCTCTCAAACCTAATGATAACTTTTAGGTAGTCTTGTTTATTTACCTCCTTCGAATACTAGGACATAGACTCTTTCTCTGGAAACATTTTATAGTTCTGCATTCAGATAATACAATGGAGAGGACATGAAAAAATAAAACTACATAACCAACATAATTTAATAAAATAAAATCATGTTTTTAATGGATTAAAAAACCACACATACATAGAAAAAACAGATAGATTAATGTGAGAGCTTTGGGAAATAACCTTAGATCAAAAAAAGCAATGCTATCTAGACAAGCCAAAGGTGTGGATTCCTATATGATATGCAGTGAAATATTTGTATTCTGACTCCTTTATGTAGACACTATATGAAAATATGAAATTTTGTCATATTTCTTCTCTTCTTGTGTCCAGACATTCAGGAACATAAGAATAGTTTATTCAGCCCTTGCATATTCTTCAGTGTCTCAGAAAAATCAAAAATGTAGGGGGATGTCAGCCTGCCTTGTTCAAAGAGGTCCATACACATACTAAAAAAAGAAAAAAGGAATTTTGTGGCATATAGTGGAGGTGTGGAATACTTCTAGAATGGTTGTGTTTCCTGGAAAGTGTCTTCATGAAGGGGCATCATCGAATGCTGTCTCTTGCAACACAAAGATACTTTCTTAGAAAGTCACAAAATTATGTTTTTGTTTGTTTGTTTTTATTATTATTATTATTATTTCCAAGATTCCAGCTCAATAAGTTACACTTTGAATTGGACGTCCCTAGGCCTTGCAGCTAGCACCTGGTTTATGAAGGCTTCTTCCCAGGACTCACTCTGAGTAGTATCACCAGCTGTGCAGCCAGTAGCTGTAGCACCTTTGTAGGCTCTGGCATCATCAAAAGATGCAATAAAAAGTATTCTGAGAGAACTAAATGGCATGGAAAACAAGTCCATGCACTACATATACCCAAAGCCTTAGAAGTCATTTTCTGAGATATTTTCTTTGTCAGTCCTTTAGTCAATTGCCATAATAGGAAATAAAACAGGCCAGGATCCATTCTTGGACCTTCCAGGCAAGTTGCTTAGCATAACTTGTGTCCCTACAGCTAAATGCATCTCCTCTTTCTGGAACAAAATAGCCTGGAGAATGCTGCCTGTTTGTAACAGAAGACTTGAGTCAGTATAATGAGCAACTCAACCCTCTTTTTATGAATTCGGACCTTAGGAAACATGATAGCTGTGACATGCTCTCAAAGTTCCTCCTGTCCTAATTTCTGTGATGTAGGTCCTGCTGTTCTCTGTGCAAGCAGCACACCACTTTTATCCGTCCTTCCTCTTTCTTATGCTCCATGGAGACTGCAAAATGTCCCGGTCTCCATAAGCACCTCATGGGACCTCTGGAGCCTGCATGTCTCTTTGCAGTCTTGGCATGACTCTATCTCTGCCACAGCTTCCTTGTCTGCACCTAGGGACCTTTTTATTGACTTTTCCTGTCAATACCAGGAAATTCACCTCTGGATCTCGACTGGAGCAAGCAGCCCCTCCTAATGATGCACCATGTGTCTCTGCTCTGCAGCACCAGGGAGGCAGAAGTCAGAGCAGTGCCAAGGCAGCATTGGGCCATTGCATCCTTACGTTAGGCAATTAATTCAAATGAAGTATGAAGGGCGATATTGAAACCACAGGGAACCGCCTGTGCAAGTCAGACAAAAGTTGCTGCCTAATGTGGAAGTTACCACTGCTTTTGGACAGAAATAGAAAGTCTTAAAATGGCCTAATTTTTAAAGCAGTCTTCACAAAACCAATACATTGTAATAGCTAACCTCCAATGGCAACTAATTCCATCGACATGAAGCATAAGAACCCCCTAAAGGCACATCCTATCGTATTATATCTAACACATTGGGAGAAGCAATGAGCCTTTGGTAGTAGGCTGCATAACAAGCTGAGACTCATAAAGGAAGAGCAGCCAGCTGTGTAGTTAGGTCTAATCCTCTCCCCGTTGAAATCTAGCTAAAGAGGAGCTCCTTGGCACTTGGCTTTGAGTAGAGTGTTTCCAAATGTGTGCCAGGGTGTAAAATACCTTAAAAAAAAAACCACAAAAAAACCCAAAAAAAAACCCCACCGTGTCAAAAAGTGGTTTTGCTCTCGAACTTTAACTGAACCTTATCTTTCAGTCTAATCTGGTGGTAATTTGTCACTAAATAATACCTAAGGTGTAAAAGTCACCGTGTTTCACATATGTATCTGATGTTTAGCAGTAAAAAAAAAAGTAATTCAGCTAACAACATAGGCTACAAAAGTGTGTAATAAGACACAAATAATTTAACTGTGTAACCTTCTCGTCCGTCTCCGTAGCCATCTCCATAGATCTAAATCTCGTTTGATTTGGCTTTGATTATCCAAGTGTGCTGAAGGATGGTTTTGATACATAGTATTTTTAAGGGAGATATGTTATGTGAAAAGGATTTTGTGTATGTAAAGATACAGAATTTTAAATTTACTATGCAGTTACAAAACCAAACTATTCAGCAGCTAGAAAAAGCAGAACATTATATTGCTTGTGTTACTTCTATCAGCTTCCTTGCATGTATATATTGATATGATATAATCTTCAGAGATTCGTTTACCAGGACCAAGTTTTATTCCATGCACAATGGTCAGTGAATGATCACTTATCCTTCTCATCTTCACGAATATGTAGCCACGAGCTTTATGTACTATAAAGCAGTGTAATCCTGCTTTGAATGTAAAATTCACTGTAGTCACTAAATGTAAAAACATTTAATTGTGAGCTTCCATGTCTCACTTAACAGCCTAATACCTGAATCTACCTCTTTAACATCCCCTTGTGTGGGAAGATGTCTTGCTTGGATTTAATGAATGAGGACCTGAGGTGCAGAGTTGTTATTGCCAGACGGATTGCTGGCTTTTGGATGCCAAGTTATGCATGCTTATGGCCTGATTTTTTGTAGAGCTGAGCTAGAATATAGTTATGCATTCAAAACACATTTTTAGTAGCAGATAGGTATTCCCAGAAGCTTTGGAGAAACCCAAAGTATGCTTGTCCTGTGAATGGAAGCTAAGGAGAGCATGGACCTTCAACTCGCCTGCATTTCCTGCGAGTTTAGGGGCTGAAGGTGGAAGCAACTGATGATGCCTAAGAGGGGGTTTTTCTACGGAACATATTTTGCATGTTCTATCATGCTTCGCACAGGTAACCACAATGCAAAATTTTTGCAGAGTTGGTTATATTGTGAAAAGTGAAGGCTTCAGGAAGTCATAAAATGTTGATGCCAAAAGTGCTTAGTATGGTAAGCTGAATGTAGCCACAACAAACTCTACCTGTAATATATTTTCACCTCACTGGTGCTTACCATTGATTAAAGCTATTTCAAATCCTAGTCCTCTGTAATTTGACCCAGTTAATTATGGGAACCATTAGACTTACACTAGAACTACTTGTTATTATTTATTATCATTATTACTATTATTTTTGTTAGAAATCTATCATTGGAGTAATTAATATATGGTGACCAACAAGCAAAGAATGATCATCAATGAAAAGGAAGATACACATGCATGCTTCAAGCATTTCTGAGAGTAATTCTGAGTAAACCTGCTGAAACGGTTATATGCCAACTTATGGCACCATCAGGGAAGCTACTGAAAGCAAGGCTATTTAGGATAAGGGATACACTAGCATATTACAAACTCAGGAGAGGGAAAAATGATTGTCAGCAAAGCGGAGAGAAAGGAGAATAAAAATGCCAAGATTTTGATAAAGCCGTTTCACTCCTCCTGCTGTTAAGAGATAACCAGTGATCTAACATCCGTGATAAGCTGTGTGACAATGGAGATAAAACTCTGGAGAATAGAAAATCAAGCTTAAAATAAGTGTGTATGACTTCAGAATGAAAGTGGGAACCCTATACTCTCTAATTATTGAAGAAATGCATAGAAAAATAATGACTTTTTTTTAAAAAATGGGCTATTGTAGTCAATAGCTGTTGTAACAGAATTTTGAGCTTTATATTATCCAGTTCTTACTTTAATACTAATGCCATCATTTACTTTACTTGTTATGCAAGTTTAGGTGAGCCAGTTAAACTTTGCTGTGCTTTAATTCACTGTCTTGAAGATGTTTATAAGAACTCTTTGTTTATCAGTAAAATGCCTGTTGAAAGAAATCCTGAATATGTTATTTGTTTCATATCTCCAGCTCAAGTAAAATTTTCATCAGCATCTCACTGTGCTTAGAATAGGATCTGGGCAGCAGGATTGTGGAGGGGGCCCTGCTTAGTGACTTCAGATCTGTGTTAGCACAGTAATCATTTCAAATAATTTCCTTCCCTTTTAATGGTTTTTACTCTGGAGGGGGAAATAAAAAGAAAAGATCTTGGTCTTTTGATTTATGTGTTTGTGTATTTGAATGTTTATAAGGTGGCGTCCCTATGTTGCCTATTATAGTTGTTGGGGAACTAGTCGGTTTATCTATGGAGCTTAGGACCTAAGTCATCTGGTGGAACAGAAAGGTCAACCCTAAGACAGGGTCACCCAGCAGGCCTTTCTCTGATAGAGACAGCTGCATCCTGGTTAACACCGTTAGGAATGGTGACACCATGCAGGAATTCAACATTTGATTTGCTCAGTCAGTTCCTTCAGTGCCATTAAATCCTGTAACCAGGGATGGGACTCCAGCCATCTGGTTCCACTTGAGATAACAAAAGTATCTGTGACATCTGCATGGGGCTGTCAGGTAAATGCAGGACCTAAATCCACACTCTTTTCAAGCAGCAGATGATAGATGCCAGGTAGATGCCCTAGTGCATCTCAAATCGCTCTAGGCAAGTGTATGTGGGCTACTGAACTAACTAAGCCTCAAATTTCTACCTATAGCATTTTTGCAAGGGAAAAGAGATGATACTTGGTTTTTTTTTTTTGTTTGGTTGTTTGCTTTTGGGATGTGTTTTTCAGTTTCTTATTTGGTACCATAGCTATATAAGAAACTGGAATGAACTAGCTGTTCTATTCTCTGAAAGAGAAGGTTGTAGTTTCTGTGTTTAAGATATTCGTCTGTTTTGTGCAAACACTTCTGACTGTAAAAATAACTGAATTTGTAACTTTTACTTACCATGTTACTCTTATTCTGGATTGAGCATTGTTTTGGACCACAGAGATTAGATAACATCTGCCTCACTTGGGCCCACAAAAAAGAAACCTAAATAGGCATCATGCAAAGGGTAGGTGGTGAAAAAATAGTCATTTAAAATAAAAAATTCATTCAGACTTTCATCAATTCAAGAGACAGGAAAGTGGAAAATTATCCTTACGTCCATCATGCTGCAACTATGCATTTGTTGCGTGTGGATCTGCAGAGAGAGACTGCTGTCTGAAAGAGGTGCTCTCCTCCAATGATTTGTCTAGTTTTATTCTAAATGCACCTTGCTGCAGGATTTTCACCTCTCCTCTCTTCTAGAGCATTATAGATTAAGATGTCAACTTTTATTCTCATTCTTCAGCCTCGAGCCTTCTGAGCTCAATTTACACTGAAAACTCGGGAGAAGATCATCTCTGAGATGTGATGCAGAAAACATGGGCTATTCTGAATAGATAGATTAAAAACACTTTCTTTCTCCCCCCATCCAAGTTATGTTTTCATACTCATTTCTAATTGTCAAAGTTGGGGGTTAAAACTATTACTTCTGAAGGTATGATGTAATTTCAAACTTATTTTTAATGTGGTTGCGTTGTTAGATATTATATTTACAGGTATAACTGGATGCTCTGCTAAGATCTTGGTGACATTGAGGGGCAGAGAGATCCACAGTGTGAATACAAATGTATGGAGGCTGTATGGAAGGGGATCTGTTAGACATTCTAAATGCATCTTTTCAGTATAATAAGATTTGTTCTGGCTCTATTTTTATCCAATTCAGAATTCATTTCGAGTTATAAATTAACTTCTGCAAAATGTGATTATTTTAGATGCTTTTAGCTGCATTCTTGTGCGATTGACTTTGCATAATATACCCCACAATCTTCTGTTCTTGTCTGGGAGAGTATTTTCTTCTTGACAGTCATTCTGTCTCTACATGTCTCTTGATCTGTGATGTGCTCTGATTGACCTGCCACCTTTGGTTTTGCAGTTGCCAGGTGTTGTAAACTCTTGCCACATATTCAAACTCGTTTGAGTGAATTAGAGACATTGTGCTTTTCAATTTTTCCTTTCAATCTGTCCCTCAGTCTTGCCTAGGTGTTCATTGTCCTTATTTAGACATTAAGGCATCTAGTTTGTTGCAAAGAGGAAAAATGATCTGGGCATTAGAACAGAACAGGACACATATCCTGTCTTATCTTGTCCTATGGATATCCTATCTTTTAGATATCATTAAGATGCATCTTACCAAGTAAAATTAATCTCCCTGTCTTGGATCTTCCTCACAAAGAAACCTTTTGAATTTTTTTTACTAACATACTTTCCTAAATCTCTAAACAAATCAAAGACTTTTATCCTACTGATATCTATCTGTGTAGTTAAGCTTCAACAAGGGAAACAAAGGACAAAGTTACTTCCGTTGCCTTTTTTTTGGAAATTCTCTGCTTCTTTAAGTGACTGGAACCATTACTTCTGCTGATTTGCAGTGCTCCCAAGTCATTTTTTGTCCATTCTTCCTTTCTGGACATCTTTTCTGTCATGTAAAGTAAGGTATTCAAAAGCAATTCTGCAACCTTCATGTCTTTGGGAAGTTTGCACATGTCCATATTTGCTTCTTGAGGTACTGAAGTACCTTTGAAAAGCTTTACCCTGGCAAGATTTCTACTGAAATTGATGTGTGGGCTGGTACGTAGCTTCATGGCTGAATGCTCATAGCATATCAGGACTACCTCAAGAGCCTTAGTGCTGAAAAAAAAATCTGAAAGCAATTAGATGAAAGGAGTTTCATTGCTTTACCGTTTACATAGCCTCTGCTATTCTTAGTACATTTTTATTTTGCACAGTGAGTCACACAAATGTGGTGAGAAACAACAAAGATGTCAAGTTCCATTACTGTAGTAAGATGGTGGATGACAAGGGCATCTGGTTGATAGAACAGTACAGAAAATTGCACTTTGTCTGGCAATTAAGAGAACAAAATGAAAAAAAAAAAACCCAAACCTGTCCTATTTCTGTTTAACTTCAAAAACCACATATGATTTCTGACTCAGGAAGTCCTGTAGGTGGCTGCCTAACTTCTACTCCTTCTTAAGCAACATTTTGTATTTAGAGAGGAAACCAGGTGATGACAGATTCGTCTGACTAAATGCCTGTCTCTTTTTGGTTTTGTTATAAAAAACAATGGTAATAATAATAGTCCCATTACTGACTTGTTTCAGCATGAGGGTTTATATAACTACTCATGGCAAGGTATTTTTTTTATGAACTTTGCAGCTAATATGTGTCTGGTACCAGCTGGGCTGGGTGATGCTGCAGAGACAAGACCAGCCTTCTCTTTGTTACTAACATGAAATACCAGTCTTCTGTGTTACTTCTAAAAGATCTAAATCAAACCACAAATATCTGCCCTTTATTCTGATAACGTAGATTACAGTACCTTCAGCTATCAGAATAAGGAGAGAGAAAAGGTCAGTTTTGTAGGATAGATTATCCATATTTATACAGTCCTACTAAGTGAACTAGTGTTTGTCATTTGCAAAAGCATTGATTCCGTCTCCAAACAAAACAGAAATCAAATCCAAATTCAGCCCTGTATCAATGGGGTGTATTATTAAAATCTAGTGAGTTTGATTTTATTTCATAAATGAAATGAAATTCAAAGTGGGTCCTGGCCACTATGCTAAGGTAGAGGTCACACGAATCTGGCACTCTGCAAGGCACAAAGCAATAACAGCAGCAGAGTTGGGTGAACCGGGACACAAATTTAATAGATTTGGCTTTTTCAGAAAGTTTCTCAGATATGTAATTACATGAATAAAATGTTAAATGTTATCACTTAATCACTTTTAATGACTTCTTGTGTAGCAAAGGACTACTAAATGAGAAAATAAAATAGACGCTATTTTCCTTTTCTTCCAAATGTATTATAAAAAGAATATGAAAGCACTCCACATCTGAGAGTTATTTTAAAAGTATGAGCAACCTTAGGGGGACCATGGGAGTTGTACCATGTCCTCTTCCACTATGATGCTGGGGGACTTCTGGTAGAATGATGGATATTTTCAGGCACTGCCGTATTTGAAATGAGGGCTTTGATGAATGTAGCCTTCAGGATCCTTTCCAAACCTTGAAGTTTGGAAACGTTTAGAAAGCATTTGCTTCAGCTCTTCATCATCACTTCTCATCTGGAAATAACAGCCCCCATACTGATATGTTGGTGTCCTCAGCTCCCAGTATTTGTTTTTTGCATAGCTTAAACTAATGTTAAAGATGGCTGATGGACACCAAATATGCCAAACAGTGAGTACTCCCCCAAATAATTTCTATATTTGCTTGCTGGACCCTGCAGTGAAGCAACTAGGTAGAGGTGAACCATGTTTTCATTCTCCCAAACCCAATATGGGGGCAGCAACTCGTAGCCGATCATCAGAATGCAGAATACTGCCTTCCTTAACTCCTCCACCAACTTCAGGGTCCATGTGATCCTCCCGGACCTTGATAATTCATTTTATAGTCCATTCCATTAATAAGATGAGAGTATGAGATAGAAAATTATCTTCTCCAGAGAAAAGGCAATAGCCTAGCTTCTCTCAAACTGATGAGATCATTGAGTTTCCATTCATGTTCAAACATACAACTCATTAGATTTTGAGGTCTGAAGATTTCTTTTTATTTTCTTTTTTTTTTTCCCCCTGACTAATACTGTATTGCAGAGATCATTGCAAGTTGACATTCCATAAGAGCTTGACAAGTCTTAAGCTCCTGTCCTAGGCAGCTCTTCTAAGATGATGCATGTGTCCTCCTCCTGGGAGGATGAAGGAAACTTGGAAGCTTTTTCTAAAGAGTTGCTGCTTGGAGATGAAGATGGATAATTGCACTGGAGCTGCTCGCACCACAAAGCCACCTCTAGTATTTTGCACCAGTGACTTTGACAGATGTTTCTCTTTCAAAGATGCCTCTTCTGAGGTGTCTTATTCAAATACAATATGAAAGCAATACATTAGAAAGCTTTCAAATGCAAATATGGGTAGGGAAGTGGCATATGGCTGAAGGAGCTGGATATGGTTGTGAAGGAATATTTAGCTTTTCTTTTGCATAATGTTAAATAAACATGGAAGAACACGATGAGGATAGCCCATATTTTCACTTTTTCAAGAGATAATTTGTTTTTAGTGGAATCTCCTTTTTTTTTCTTTTCTTTTTTTTTTTAAGAAATCTGGTTTTACTGGGTTTGGAAATGTCTCCAGTTTACATATAGGATCTACAAATGCAACATAGTTCTTTCACAGACACTGTTTGTAAGAAGAAGAGCACCATCAGGAAAAAGGAGGGCCTTATGAGGAATTTCTGCCCAGCTGATAGTGAAACTTGAAAAATTTTCATAAACCTATTCTTAAAATACCTGCTGTAATACTTATGCACAGTTAACTCACTTTAATAAATAATAATAAATAACAACCCACTATTAATAATTAATAATAATAGGGTGTATTTTGAATGTTTCGAGCTTCATGAGTGGTAAATGAAATTTGTTTGTGTCTAAATCTAATCTAGCTTTAGTGCAAGAGTTTGCATTATAGACTTTGTTTGATTTTCTAGATTGTGCTCTGGAGGACAACCTAAATTTTACACATGGTCTTCTCTTCCTTTTTGGATTTTTCTATACGTGTTTCTTGCCCTCTACATTTAAGATATCTTGAATGTAGTATTATTTATATATAATATAACATATAACCATGCCAGTAAGCTGTGCAGAGATTCCTATTTGACATATATCCCAACATTTACAGGAATCCTAAAAGAATATTCTAGGTTATCAGATTTTTCTTAGACAAGATTTTGGTGATATATGGCCACTAATCTTAAAAATATATGAAATTTGAGTATATAAAAAGATTAGTGGTCTCCTTCACCTTGTCATCTGCATATTACTCTGCTGTCTTGCATACTTCTCATGGCAGGAAGCACTACACTGTAAATATATTATTCAAGATATATACTAAACATGCTGATTAATGGAAGGTTTATTTGCTGCCTTTTCCTATTAGAGCATTTATGGCAGTAAATATATTTCATACCTATATATACACATATATTTGCTATGTGCTAAAATGTCATTTTTTTAATGAGAAAAAATGCAAAGATACATGTAAAGAATATATGCATGTGTTGCAACTAGTCATTTGTAGTCATGTAGACTCACTCTTCGAAACAGCAGGATAGTCTCCAAGCATTACTATTAGTGGATTTCTGTCGTATTTCTCCCTGGCCTGTTTCTCTCCAGCCTTTTATTTGTACCTTTGTAAATAGGCATCTGAGCGTACTGCGGAGACCTGGATGTTTGCTATAACATAACTGCAGAACTGATAAAATATCAGAAATTTAGGGGGTTTTTTTAATATATATATATACTTTCCTATGGAGTCTAGCTAGTTTGGGAGAAAGTAAGTCAAATGTTATCACAGTAATAAATAAAAACCTTACATAAGCAGAAACAAGGAGTTTTCATCACAAACAATCAAGTGACTCACAAGTCATTAAAAATGTTATTACTGTTGAAGGTAAAGGAAATCTCTATTTCCCATTTCCCCGAGCATTTCTTCCTTGCAAGGCCAAATATTTTCTGTCAGCCCTTTGAAATTTATTATTTAGGTTTATTGTTATCCGTGATTCATTTTTTTACTCATATGTGGAAAGTAAGTAGGGGCTCACGAATACTTTTGCCTTTGAATAAGGTGTTGCTGATTTGAAATGGTTGAAAGGTATTGATTTTAAGAATACATTGGATGAACATTTAAAATTAAAAGGCCAAGATAATCTTAGTTGTAATTCAGGGAAGGTTTTAGACTCTGTAAGGACTGCTTCGTTGCATTTCTCCTGAGTGGATGGATGGATGGATGGATGGATGGATGTGACCAAGGATTTTGTTGTTGTTTATAATGTCTCTTTACTGACTTTTAAACATTGCTATAAAACAGCAGAAGTAATTTCAAGCACATTAGAAAGCAAATATTAGAGTCCCTAGGCCTGATTCTCATTAACATTCATGCTGTTTTACACCACTCTTGTAATGCAGTGGGGCTATAAACTAAATTACATTAAGCGTAAAATGTTTCTAGTGAAAATGAGAACCAGACCCATATGGCAATATTATAATCAGCCCCACAAAGATGGCACAACACTTCCCACAGTAATGTCTGCCTTCCCACTTCCAGCATAGAGTCCATCCCAATCACCTTTCTGTCTTTCAAGTTTGAAAAAAGACAGGATTTACTCTTTTCAGGTTGTACCATATTGGACAGTCTAGAAAAGAATGGTGAAAAAATCCCACGAAAAGATAAATAAAAGTGGATGTGATTTCAGCAATGCCAGCATTAATCATGCTCATCAGCCCGATGCTCTACCTGGGGACACTCTTCCCTTGTGAATGATTGATCCACAGCAATTTCTGTTTAATGTGCAACTGAAATGAAGTGGGGCAGGTCCAAAAGACCACGCAGAGACACACTTCTCTGCTGTTGTGCTTCGTGTGGGCACACAGAAATTAAAACCCAGCTGTTTGGATAATCACACTGAATGCTACATGTGGGGTTCACTGAAAGAAGAGTGCACCAAATGCTGAAGAGCAGGCGCATGACATACATAACCTCTCCCTTTATAATATCCACTGTCAATTCTGGAAACAGTGAACAATGCATTCCTGTTCCATGTTTCATTTTATCTCAAGAACATCGCTTTTTTTTCCCCCCTCAATGTTTCTTTTTCAAAACCAGACATCTGAAATGGGTCCGTTGTATCATACCCATTTATCTCCATTGACTACAAAGAGGACTGAACCAGATCAGCTGCAAAGACCGAATTTGTAAAACATCCAATTCCATTGAAAAAATCAATGTGTAATGTGCTCTGGACTTTTTGAATGCCACAGAGTATTTGATGACAGTCTATGGGTATCACTTAATAATGTGAACCCTGTGTACTCAGCATACAGACGCAATTAAGTTTTGCCAGGTGACAAGTAGGAGTAGATCTAATTTGCCCGAGTAAATTTATCTAGTGTAAATAGAGGTTTCAAATATTACTATCTGTAGCTAATTTGGGAAAGAGAATGAAAAAAGAATATACATCCTAATACATTTTTCTATATTCTTTTTTGGAGTTAAAATTTAATAGGATTGAATAGGAAAAGTTTAACTTTGTTAGATGCATCCAGCTTTGCATTTTAAAACAGTGAACTATTGTACAGAACATAATAGGAGTAATAAAAAAAAATGTTAACCGTAATTTGCTTCCAACTGAAGTATTAGAATGACAAGAGAGTGTCTGAATAAAGGAATTAATGCCTCGACAAGGTAGTCACAGAACATTAGTTTTGATGGCACACAGGTGGACATCAGAGAATTTTGAATAAACAGTGAAAAACAAACAAACAAACAAACACAATTAAATAAGAATTAAATACATCCATTGGAGTCACAATTTGTAGCAAACAAGATAAAATAATTTGTATTGCATCAGGATAACATGTAGCAATGTGTAATGCAATAATAACATAGAAGAGAGATCTGAGGTTGTGTATATACACAGATCTGGGTAGCAAGATCCCAGACACAGCACAGTAATGTTAAGGGGGTGAATTGTCCAGAGCGGAGTGTTGGGATAGTGTAGCCACACTGCTTCCAAGCCCAGATCTTATTATTCAGTGCAAATTTGAGTAGTTTTGCATGCTGTGCTTTGGCACGCTCCTAGGAAGGGAATGTCCATGTCCCTACCCTGAGTATAAATGATTGTCATCAAGCTCCAATGGGTGTTTTTGAGACAAATCAGAGTTGGTTCAAAATATGGGAAATGAAGACATATGGTGAAAGGAATGCTATTTATCGTAATTCAAAGATGGGAAAGGATAACGGGTGCCCGGCATCTGGCTGAGGCAACAAAACCATGAACCTCCTCCATCCTGCAACCCCAAAACCTGAGAAAGTAGCGGATGTATAAAAAATTTGAAAGCTAATGTAAGCCATGTATCAACCAAAATGTAAATCAAACCATGTCACTTTAGACTTACAGTCCCCCTGGCCTCTACATACAATACACTCCATAAAAGTAGGTTATTGCCAGTTCAGGGCCTATCTGTCTGAAATCTTTTCCCATTCCAAATCAAGTTGGCGTTCCTCGTGTCTCCTGTGCAACTTGCTTCAACATTGTGTTTCTTCTTTGGAGTCTTCTAAACATCTTCTGATACTACTCAAACTTGTTGAGAGTGTAATACATATTGGGATTATGGCTCTGGGTAATAGTGTAACACCAGTAACATGGCGAACTTCCACCATAAGCTTAGACTCATACAACTATCAGTTGGGCCAACTCACACTGAGATCTAAAGTGTTTTTGTCTGCTGGAAGCCCCATTAAGTAGTGCCCCTCTCAAAGCAATTCTGCTGTACAGAGGTATGAGTCTGATTCCTGGGCTCTGAGGAAATAACAGAAGTTCCTCCTTCACGGACAAGGAAGAAACGAGGCCTCCAGCTGTTCTGGGCAGATATGGCAGAGTTCAATAAGATTTCATTTGTTGAACTTTATCTTTCTTCATTTTCTTTCCTGACTTCTTTTTTTCCCCCTCAGTATCTAGCATCCACCCATCTGTTAAAAAATAAAAAGGGCTCCCTCTGCTAGTGTCTATTAAAGTACCATATGGCTGAGGTATAGCCTTAGGTGGTGAACATCGCAGAGTGCATCTCTGAGTGAATAGATTTGTGCATTTAAGATTTAATTAGGTAAATGCTTTTTAAATAGCACCACACTTCCACCTTAAATATTTACTGTTCCTCAACAAAGGAAAAAAAAAGACGACAAAGCTGGTCAAAAATATAGCCTGGCATGTATCAATGAGTGTTCCCAGCCTTCTCATGATGATTCACATCTCCTTCATCTCCACTGCTGGGAATAACAGGGAAAGTGGTCTCCTGAGTGTTTATTCATGAATCCTGGTCTGCCCAGCTTTCTTAGTTCGTTGTTGCTGCTACAGATATGCTTATAGTCTGAGTTACACAGCACCATCTGTTACAGAGGAGGAGGGAGTTGTTTATTTCAAGATGCAGATGCAATATAGCTTGTGAAAAGCAGGGAGGTTTGAAGGAATTGCATGCTTTTAGATCTCACTTAAAATGATGGACTCGGGTGTAATGCCATGGAAGTCTAAGACCTCCAGACAAGTCCTAAATCAGTACAGGGGAGGCAGAAGAGAGAAGTAATCACCTCAAAGATCATAACAAAGATATACCATATTCTCTCAGAGTGGTTGACGTTGGAAGGGACCTCCAGATATCATCTAGTCCAACTTCGTGCTCAAGCAGGGAGACCTAGAGCACGGGGCACAGGGTGGCATCCAGGCCACCTGTGATGGCCTTTCAGAGTAAGGTAGAGACAGAGACAACCTGAAATGGCAGTTTATGTATCTTATCTGTTAGACAGACTTAGTTAAAGGTGGTCTGAATTATTCTCCAGCAGTGCATCTCTTTCCCTATAGTCACCGTTGAGGAATATGAGAGTCACTTCTGTTGATATAGAGAACAGAAATATAAATACAAATCTGGAAAATTTGTATTTATGTTAATGTAATCTCATCTACAACGTTCCCTATTTATTTTTCTGGGACAGTAGCAAAAAGGGAGAAACCTATAATAGACAGGGTATTTCAACAATTTAGACTAGAGGGACGGTAGAAGTGGTAAAAGTGGAAACCAACTATATTATTCTTACCCTCAACTGAGGATCAAACTTTGGCATCACAAGCAGGTATCCAAAAGGCATGTCAGAGTTACCAAAAGTTACTGGAGTGAAATCCTTGACCTATCTGCCTTTCCTACCACTAACTTTTATTCCCATGCTTTATTATCCTGTGTGCATCCCAAAATATCTCCCTTCTATTTTTTTTTTTTAAACCTTTTAGTAATTTTGCTAACAAGTAAGTGAAGCTATGATGTGAAGCATACTTCCATTCAGTGTTTCAGCCCTGGTACCATATGTATGAATAACACTGACATATGTGTGTAAAAACAGCATCACCCAAGAGTTAAAAATAGCTAGGGTTCAGATGGATGCAAAGATATTATTTTAACATCCAATTAGTTCTGTTTTTAATTAGCTCTATGTGTGCAGCAACACACCAAAAACAAGGCCCAGCAAAGTCTCAGATAGATTCTTAATGTATTAAATAATAATCCAGGGTGCTGCACCAAAATATCCATTGTGTGTAAGGCAGCAACATTGCTGCACAGTGTACATAGTTCCATTGTGGTTTTATGCCTTGACAGGTCAGCTTTCCAACTCCGATTTTCTCTAGTTCCTCAAAAATCATGTCCTTTTTTTACTGGATTTCATTACCAAATCACAGAGCTTTCAGTTTCAATTTGCCTAGCTGAAGTAGCTATAGTTTAATGTTAATCATGCTGTGTATCTACTGTGGGATTTTTGGCTTTTGTTTTTATTTTTCAGCTCTATTTCTGCTTCCATGAGAGTAGGAATTTAAGGATTCTACCGCCTTTTGCAGCTCTGTTTTGCTTGCTCTGTAATTAAATGCTACTGCAAGGTGAAAGGCTGGTGTTTTCCTATAGCTCTTGGTGGATTCTTAGGAGTGGAGAAATAGTGATGAAACACGGAACGTGCCCCAAGGGATTTGCACACGACGGAGACTAAGGCTATGGGCCCTCATTCTTGAGCATCCATTTCCCTGTTGTTGCCTCTTCCTGCAACCAGATACGTTTTTTTTTTTCCAAGTCGGCATCTTTGCATAGTTGCTCTAAGCTGCAAGTCAAATGTCAGTAATTCTGTGCGTTTCCAAAGGAAAACAAGATTGACACATCATTGCAGACTGATGATTCCCTAGGTCTGGTATCCATTCTCTACACCAGCGCATGGTGTCTTATCTGGTCAGTGCTTTATGCCCCTGATTTCTGTTATCCAGAGCACTTTCCTAAATTATATCCATAAAGCTAATTTTCTTTCCTCCTTCCCTCCATCCATGGAATAGGAGTTGCCAAAAGTAAGTCTAGGAGTCTTTCTATGGAAAGATAGGCAGTGATTGCACAAACCAGAGAAGATTTGTCCTGCTACAAGGCAAAGCAAGACTCCAGGCATTTGTCACTGAAGTGACGGGGATGAAGATGGGCATCCTCTGGCTCAGATGTTTGATTGCTCCTGAGGATGAAGAATTTAATGCACAAAAAGTAGTAGTAGTAGTAGTAGTAGTAGTGGTAGTAGTAGTAGTAGTAGTAATAATACTAATAATAACAATAGCAATAATAATAATAATGATAATGATGATGATGATAATAATAATAATAATAAAGTTCCTATCGGGTTGGGGAACTCTAAACACCTTCATATTGCCTCTGTTACTGTAGAGGTTTGATTCAAGGGATGCAATGGGAGCATAGTCCTGCAAATCTCAGCTAGCAGCTTTTGCCTGAAAAACATCTACAAAGGAGTAGAAAACATCATTCACCCATTCATTCTGCATGGCGACAGGAGGAAACCTCCTGCCCTGAAACACCAACGTTGATTTCTGTGCTGTGTTCTCCTTTTTTTCCTCCTCGCGTAAAACAGGATTTCTCACTCTTAAGGTAATGACATCTCCACATCCCAAGCCCTCCAATTTGCTTTCTAAGCATGAAAAAGCTTAATACAAAAGAAAGGCTGTGTCTTGCAGCTGAGCAAAGTTAATGCAGCTTAAACTGCAAAGAGAGCTCATTGATGGAGAACGACCTATGCTATTTTCTTGGCTATTCAATGCCATCTGTTTAATGTCACTTAGATTTAGATCATGCATTGCTGGCAATTTTAACCTTTTTTCAAGGCAGCTAAATGAAGTCATAATCCTTCTGCCACTGATAACCCCATTTTGAGACTGAATCTTGCATGTTTCATTGTTCTGAAGAAGACATTTCTAAAGAAATGTGTTCAGCTTGTCATTGGAGAGCTGCAATTGAACTGCCCAAATAGGAAGGAATTTGGGAAGCACTTTTAAAAGAAATATAATATGAGGAGAAGAAGAGTAAGCATTTTATGGAGGAAGCATCTCTTTTGGGACTATGATCTCAACATATTCACTCTAGAGAGGAAGCAAGGCTTTATTTGGATTATTTGGTTGGTTATCCAGGCTTGCAGTGGCATAACCTTGAAGGAGTTCTTCCTTTGAGCTCACCTTGATCAGAAAATGGGATTAATTAATGGTTTACTTGTTTCTGTCTGTCAGTTTTGGGCAAATATTCATATTTCCTACCTTTACTTCAACAGTCTGAAAATATACAGTGCTCCATGGCTGACTTGGAGGACCCTGAGCTAGAGCAACACATGTGAGATCAATAGTTAACAAGAGTATATACATAGTTAGAATAGTCTAGCCAGCATGAATAGTCAATGGTCTAAAGCAGGCAGTATAGACAAAGCACTGGAGGAAGTGAAACTTTAAGGACCAAAATAATTGTCTAGAGAAAAGGCTGGTAAAATGTCAGTGAGTCTTTGCTGAATTATATTAGCTCATAAATTTGTGCTTCATGTAGCTCCTGGGGGCTCCTATTAGAGTTTGCTGGAAGAACTTGTCAGAATCCAATTTTTATACTTCACACAACCTCAAAACAAGGTATTCAGTGCTTATGTCAACTTCATGAGTCAAATAATAAGAACTTACTGGAGGTTAAAAAGCAACTATGTCTAGGATTAAACATTGTCACTGTTAAAAAACTATGTAATGACCTTTCAATCATACACAGCTCTGCTGTGTGCAGTGTGTCATGAGGGAAGAAGAATTGAGGGAAATGAGGTCAGTTCATTCATAAATAGAAGGTTATTCCCCTCTTTTTTTTTTTAATCTGATAAGACAGTATTGCTGAAATTTGATATGTCTCTTGCTATTTAATCAGAGCAAAGCTTTTGATGTCATTATCTGATGTTGCATATATTCGGCATCAGATAATTCAAAACCCTTGAAGCCAATACTAAATCATGAAGTTTGAAGCCTTGGTGGCATATGATTACCATATAATTTTGCATAGCAAAACTTGATTTTAAAGGGATGGAGTAAATTACCACTTTTGCTTTCCCTCCTTCCCTCCTCATCCATTGTGACACTTCCCAAGACACGGATGTTTCACTTTTTTGTGAAACAGAGCTTGTCACAATTTCCAGAGTCAAGATAGCTCTATTCCATGTGCTCATCTCATTTTTTGATTTAGTTTTGTTTTAGTTTTGTTTATTCCTGCATGACCTTGCTAATCATAATATACATCTATTTCTTGAGGTAGCCCTCAAAGGTTGTCCATTCATTAATGTCAACATATGCTTATTAAACACTGATGTTCTCATTAATCTCCAGTAGTAAATTTTTAAGACACTGGCATTAGGGCCAAAAATGTTTTGAACTTCCAAAGAATCGGGATTTCTAACATGGCATATTTCTCAAACAGAAAATAAATTATTTCAATTAAATTGAATCAAAGGTGGTTGCCTGATCCTATAGATAAAATAAGGAGAATGTCAAGGAGAAATAAATGGCTGAATGAATATGAAGCTATATTGCATGGAATCTATCATCATGCTGCCATCTTATTTTTTTTCTGGATTACTAGATCTGTCCTAAGGAATTTTGTTAAATTTCTAATCCAGTTCTAAGCAGCAAGGTCCAGTATGGCTGAATTCAATAGCAGCACTTGTGCTTTGGACAATTTTATGCTAGAGAAATATCCAAGATGATTAGATGATTTTTTATAATGAAAAGTGTGTATCATTTACTTCTTTTGAAAATTAGTGGAAAGAACTACTTAAAAAGGAGGAACTTTTGCTGATGGAAAACCAGGCTTTTTTTTTTTTTTTTTTTGATGAGCAAAATCTCATCATCTTACAATATTTTTGAATAATGGCTCAGATAAAAGCTTAAATATAGGAGATTCACAATGTCAGTAATGCAATTTTCAGACTAATCTGGTGTCTGATTAGCTTCATCTTCAAAGAGATAGAATGTGCCAATGTTTTCATATTTTGTTTCTTTCATTTTCATGGATTCTTTATTCTTTCCTGAAAACTCATCATTCAACAACTGAGCGTATAGTAATAACTTCCCACCAAAGTCAGGGATTACATCATTGAGTCCTTTCCTCTTCACTCTTCTTCTTGCATGTCTCTTCTTGGAAACAGTTAGGGAGTACACTCATAAACCAGATCAAACACTAGTGGCTGACATAGTTGATCACTATGTGCTTGAATATAAAATTTAACCCTAAAATTTTGTATGAAACTGACAACCATAGGGGAATTTTATATCCTATCTCACTTTAAAAGGGTCAATTCCAACTGTGGATATGACAGTATTTAAATTAATATTTCATTATAGAAAAAAGGGAAACATAAGAAATAGAACTCACCTGGCCTATTTTAGATATCAACTTTAGGATGAAAAGAATCAGATTAAATTTGATGAAGAAGGTGATATAAACTACTCATTGAAATGTGGACATGCAATGTGTGAAGTCACGCAGGTTTCCAAAGGTAAAGTTCCCCAAAAATCCAAAATCTGCCCAAAAAGAATATTTTTTGAGATATGGATTGTAATTTTGTTCTAAATGTGTTTAGGAAGTAAGCTAAAACTATGTAGTCCATCACTTAAAGTAATAAACTCAGCACTACTTCAGCATCCACTGAAAAATCTTTTTTCAAAAACAGGAAAAAAAAAATTTCTATTTCTATTTTTTCTATTTTTTTTTAACAAAGTATTAAGAGTGAACAGGAAAGTGGGGATGGCTCCAAAGTGTTTGAAAGGGTTTTGTGATTACTGGTGTTCATCTGCTCTCCAAATCATTTCCACTTGTCTGAGTAACTATAGCAAATCCTTATATAATAATCATAGAATCTGTACTCCTAAATTTATACAGTCATATGTAGGTGTCCACGCTGTACATCCTTCATCAAAGTCATCCTGAATATCCCATTGTAGTTAACGTAGAACTCATTAATGTAGTCAGTGAAATTTAGGACATTCTAAAGTTAATGTCTTTCTCATGATCACTCCTTCGCTTAAAATCCATTGACTGTATTGATTTGATCTGTAATTGCTGTTATTGGAGCCTGGACAGATATTCAGATGGAGATATTTACACCCTAATTGAGTGAGATTCATGTCCTCTCCAGAAGGGAGCCCCTTTTGACTAAAGAAAATGATTATTTGTGTGCAGTATTTATGCAAATACAAGGCAGGAACTCTTTTCTATGCTGTGTATGTGCAGCACACACACAATGAATGTCTGATTTCAGAAGATCATCTAAATAATACTGCATTATGAACAATGTTAATAATTGACCTTAATAACATAATGTTCATAGTTCTGGATTTTATTTGCTTGGTGGGGGGGAGTCTAATCTCTGTTCTATTTTAACATCTTGCTGGTTTACAGCTTGCAGTTAAGCATATTTAAAATTATAAAATGCATATATTTCTAAGGTTTTCAGCAGTACACAGCCAAAAATTGAGATGTGATCAGTTATTTGATTTGATAATAATTTCTCCATCCTCTTCCTTTCCCTTGATTTCAACAGGGACTAGATTTCCTACCATAGCATAAATACAAACAATATTAGTAAAGAAGAACAGGTAAAACAAATGCAAACATTACAAAAGCCTACTTATGTTTTTCATGTTGATACTTAGTAGGCAAGTAGGTAAACCTGATTGGCAAGGCATTGAAGGAAAACAAAACAAATCAAAACTACAAAAAAAGAGAACAAAACAATTTTTCTAGCCTTAGAAGGCTATTGTGCTTATGTGTATCTTAGAGGTTATCACAGCAGGCTTCTCTTATAATAATTTGAGAGAAACATACACTTTCATTAAAAACTTACCTCTTTATTTCCGTTAACTGCCTACATTATACAGTGTAAATATTTTATATTGTAGAGATCTATACATGGTAAGGTAAATATTTCCTGTTAAGTTAAAATGCATACTGGCTTTGCTGTTTGGAAAAAAAATGGAGAATAGACCTATTGATCTATTTCTTAGACCAATGGAGAATAATAGGTCTGTGTTATCTATTTGTTAGATACTGTGAACTGAATCAATACCACACCATAGCTTTTATGCTTAGAGCTGTCAGTGTTGAAAAAGATACAAAATCCACTTGTTTTCTTCTTGTATTAGGCAATTCTCACTGTTTTCTTATAAATTTGTTTTAACTCTACTTTCAGCCTCTCTCCTCCTACTGCAATTACTTTAGACCAGAATCAGCAAAATAACACTTTTCTGAGATTGTGTCTACTTCACTGTTGATTATGTGTTTTGGGATCATCTTGAGTAGCCGTCCTTCCATCAGCAAGCACTTTGTATCAGCAAATCTTGGGGAATTCCATGAATATTTATCAGTTGTTTTTGCTTTTGCAGAGCCCCTGATCACCCCGGGAAGTGGAACGCATTCTCAAGGCATTTCACATCTGTGTCCCAAGCCAGTATCTGCTTTACTGATTATGTTGTATTAGAACTGCTATAACCAATAAACACTGTAATTGTATGAAAGAAAAGCTAAGTTTTATACCATGGATTAGTTTAATTGTAAGTTTCCTTCACTGAAAACATACCCTGTATTGACCTTGCATTATGGATTTCAGTTGTACCTCTGTTTGTCCAGGGATTTTTTTAACTTTCAAACTTGATATTTAGTGTTCTGTAAGATAAGTAATTGTTAATTTATCTTTGTTATTTGCATTTTTAAAGTAATTTCTTCTCTTGTTCATTTTAAAGCATGTGGATCAAACTGTTTTGTTTAGTTCACTTCAGCTCTTTTTTTGATAAGTTTTAAACATCATCTAGCTCAGATTCTCATACTGTGCACTGCCGCTTTAAAATTAGCACTGCCATATCAGAATTAAGCCATTTCATAATTACATATGCCATCTGCAAACAGATAAATTAGGTGCTTAGCTGATCGTGGGATCATGTTCAGAATAACACATTTATTTGTGAGAAACAGTAGTGAAAAAGCAGGACAAATGAGCATTAATACATTTTTTTTTCCTCCAAAAAGGTAAAAGTTCTTTAATCTGATTAAAAAATAAGGCAAAGCATATCATTAAAAAAATCTTTTTTTTTTTTTTCCTCAACACTGGGGATTTTATTTCATTTTCCCCGATAATATTTTCTGATGAAAACATGATTGCAAATGCCATTTAAATACATTTTTAAATGTATCATGTACTGTAAATTCAGTTTTTCTTCAGTAAATAAAACATTTCAAAAATGATTTTAATTAAAATGTCATAGGAGGTATTGAAGAGAATTTCACAAATTACTGTGCTGTCGACAGAAAGTTATGGGCAGCATATGAACAAGGGATCCAGAACAAACAATCTTTGCCCATTCACTAATCCCATTCATTAAGAGCTCAGTTGATTACTTCATTAGTAATAATGCAGTGCAGAGGGAGACTGAAAGAGTTCTGAGTGAACTAGAATAGATCTGATTATAATGGCAAACACTGCTAAAAAAATAAGGAAAAAGGAAAATCCATTAGGTTACTCTAAAACAGTATGTTCATGTTGAAGATATGTTTTTGGTTGCTTCACTCATTTCTGCCTTCCTTATAGCAGATGAATCCAGCAATGACATTAAATACTTGTTTATGCTACTGATGCTTCTGTCCATTTGTATGAGAATACTTAGCCTGTGTGCCAGCATAGCTTTTTTCTTCTTTACAGTATCCTAGATGGAGTCACTGGGTCAAAGACCTGCCAACAGGATGCGACTTGGTTTGGAAAGATCCCCTGTTGCAGTTTGAAAGCTGTGGTGACGGGGAAGAAGGAGTTATCAAATACTGCGTTAGCTCAACGCCCAGCTCTGGCAGTATCAGATTCACGAACAGTCTGTCAACCATAGGTCCAATCACCTTGCTAGGAGTGAATCCAGTTCCCAAATAGCAAGATCAACTATAAGCTCAACTCTGGCAAGCATCGGATTCATGAACAGTCTGTCAACTGTAGGTCCAATTGCCTTCCAGACAAGTAGTCGAGCTCATGAATAGCCTGATTTATTCAAATGCAACATTTACAAAACAGCTTTCAGATGTCAGTGCAGGAAATTCTCTACTACAACATGGGTTTTTCTAGCTAGCTCTGATGTACAAATATATAATCATCACTCACCCCAGAAGATGGGAGAGGACTCTCAACCTCAAAGAGTCTCCTCAGGCAGCATCCTGACTAGAGGGGAGGAAAGGGGGATCAGCCTGTTGACTGATCCAAAATTTATGCTGGAATCTTCCCTCTCCTTTCTAAGTCTCCTCAGGTAGTGTCCTGACCCGAGGGGATGAAAGGGGCTCAGCCCATCAACTGACCCGGGAGTTACAATGGATTCTTCTCATTTCTTTCCTCCTTAGTTCACCTTTTATACTTTTCTTTACATTCAGGTGGAGCTTAAGTGACTATAGTCACACCTATTATTGCTATTGATTGGTGAAAAAGTTTCTTGCTTTCATTTAAAGGTACAGTCAAACGAACATCTAGAGTGCCTGCTCATCTCCCATTGGGCAGCTACTGTATGACTGATCAGCAGCACAACACAGGGAGTATAACAGAGTTTGGCCGTGGTGTCTTCACTCCTCTCCACTTGCCATTACACCTCTTTGTAGCTGCTCGGAGGGCAGATTGTGTTGTCCAGGGAACTGTGGAGGAGAAGAGTCCATGTATACCAACCATCCTGGAAGTGGCAACTGCATCACCCCAAGCAAGCTTCTGTAATGCCAAAACTTCTGTTAGGCCCTAGTTTTTCCCTAAGTTTCCCCTTTTCAAGCCATTCTTCCACATCCCCCAAGCCAGCATAGTGGAGAGGATACAAGAACAGTACGTGACAGGAGAGAATCCTAATTAAACCACTTTTTAAAGGATATTCCTGAGTAGACACTACACCCTGGCAACAGTGGAAAGAAAGTTAAAAAGAGATCCTGACAAATAAATTAAAAAGAGGCCCAATGGAAATGTAGTGAGCTAAGTACCCAACTCAATTATTAAGCTGTCAGACCCTCTTACTTGAAAAAGGAATAGGAAGCGTTTTTTTTTTCCTAATGCCTTGAGGACAAGTATGAACATCAAGAAAGCAGCAATGTAGTGTGCAGTTAGCATCACCTAGGCAAGTCATTCAGAAGCCAGTGGAATCTCTCAGATCTAAGGTTTTGCAAAAGAGGCCTACTCTTCAAACCGAAGCCTACAGTGTAGGTGGCACAAGTGACACCATTGTACCTGCCATGTAAGTGCCAAGAATTTTTCTACCTTTTGTCTCCTTTTCAACATATGTGGGATCTTAGGTGTTGCATATGGCATATATAATCTATTATGCTGTGGAGATGACTGCTAAAGCTAACCAGAAGCAGCATAAGTCGTCATGTTTGTAGTATAGGAATCAAGAACAGTGGTACTGGTTCAGCTCAAGGATCCATCTCGTCTGGTATTTGGCCCCTTGCACTGGCCATAAATGAGCACCAGTTGGACAGAAGAAAACACTCAGGAACCTTCCTCTCTAATATTTCTTTCAGATTCCAGCTATTTTTCTTGATTCTGATGTACTTTGTCTATTTATCCCCACTGAATGGATTTATCATCTAAATTCTTGGCCAGTATTCCATGGAAGCTGTGGGAATTTTGTACATCAACAAAGTGCTTCGTAAAAGAATTTTACTGCTTTAACAGAGGTCTAGGACCTGAAAAGCAAGAAAATGTATGTTTAAACATAGCTCCTACTGCTTCTGTTTGATGTCTTCCTCCAACACCACCTGCTTTGAGTATAAATGGTCCCAGCAGTCTTCTAAAATTCCAAGATTTGGTAAACTTTTATAGTGCAGGTGCTGAACACCAAGTTGTCTCAGTGGAGAACGAAAATATTCCAACCTCTTCTGCTCAAGATTTTCATGGTATGTTTAAATATCTGTTAGATTGTAAATGGGGGAGGAAGAGTGGAGGGGGAAAAAAAAAGAAGGAAGGAGATGATTTTGACAGTACATTTAGATAACTTTCCCTGTCTGTGTGGCAACTTATAGAGGGATACTAAACAATAACATTAGGCTATATATGCCTATATTTTAGGCAGTTATAGCTAGATAAAAGGAGCCCAGTCTAAAATTAAAGTTGTTTTATACTAGCAAGACATCTATTATCCTCTGTGTGTAATGGTTTTGCTCCAAAACCAATTGAAGTTATTGCAAATATCAGATGCTCTGTTTTGCTGTTTAACAATTCTGATAATTTCTTAAGCAGCATTAGAGAAAACAGAATGGAAATGGCAGTGATTGGCACATTTCTCCCCTTTAGCACTTCATGGTTCTAAAAACATATGGAACAAAAGTGAAGAACGATGGGGCAGGTCAACAGATCCCTCTCTAACTACTTATTAATCTACAGCTCTGTCGGTGTAAGGGGCCTCGAGACACTGAAAATGGCTGCAATTCATCCATTTAGTGTAAGTGCATTAACCCACATAATTAGGTGCAGCCTCTTCCAAAGCAGCAGCCCAGAGCATATTAATGATCATTCACATGGATTCTGAACTATGTTTCTCATGTGTCCATTCATTATAGGCTTCCCAACTGTGGAACTGCATTGAACCTAATTAGTCCACAAAGAAATATGGCTGTAATTGGTCCAGGGCAGCTTAGTTAAATATAATAGGGCAGTTTAATTGGAAGCTTCTTTGTATTAATGATTTAAGAATTTGTCATTTGCTTTGAACAGTGGACCAACTCATCTTTACCTTGCCGTGGAAGGCAGATAAATAAAATACATGATTCTGAGTGGTAATTTGCTTGATGATTATGTGCAGCGGTGGCTGAATATGATGAGCTTCACAGTAAAAGTCGTGGATTCCTGATTCTTGTGTGCTGCTAGAAATGGGAATGTCTGTTGTTAAATTTATTAGATTACATTTTGGAGAGAGGCTAGACTTTGTAACTTATGTTCCAGTGAACTAAAGGTATAACCTCCAGACTTCTCAAAATGTATAATTTAAAGAATAGATTTTTTTTTTTCTTAGAGCTGAGGGGGACCGTGGCTTCTTAAAATATCATGGGAGCTTTCTTTGGTCTAATGCACAGACAAGGGAGAGAAAGTGAGAGGGAAAGAGGAGGAAGGAGAAAATTTTATACGTTTGTTATTGTTAATGGAGGTCTTCACGGCTATAAAAATGAGCAGGGTAAATTGGTAGATATTGTAAGGTCTGAACTGTAGATACTTGGATTTACAGGAGCGCAGTGAATCTCAAAACTATAGATTAGGGCAGATTAAGGGGAGATTGATGTATGTATACCTTTGTACATATCTTGGTAGACCTTACTGCTTATATAAAGGCTTAAATCCCATCCTCCAGCTCCCTGCCCCTGCTCCCACAGTCAGTTACATGGGCAAGATGCTGCACTTTCTCCAAATCTGGCCCTGTGTGCCTGAGGTTGTGTGCAAACTGAAGGAGGAACAAAGCTCATGGAGGAAGAAGCTGGTTTCACATGGGGCCATCTGCCCTGTCCAGCTGAAAGTTTGAAGAGAATGCACCAATATGAGATCATGCATGATAAATCTCTAATGGACAATTTGCTGACAGAATAGACCAAAAAAAAAAAAAAAAAAAAAAAAAAAAAAAAAAAAAAAATTAAAAAAAAAAAAAAAAAAAAAAAAAAAAAAAAAAAAAAAAAAGAAACTCATCATGTATGTTTATGTACTGGGCAGCTTTTGTAGTCTCTTGACAGAAAGAGAGTCACCAGTCACAGTGCAGTAGAGACCAGCACTTCTGAGCAACAGGGAGGAAAACATTCATCAGATTTGTGATTGTTCTATCTCTTTATTTTCTGTTCCCACTTTATATCTCCACTGAGTTGTTGCTGGCATGGTCAGCAGCAAATTTAGGTGTTGGAATGCCTGTGCTGTGATCCTCTAGTCCTGCATATTCAGAGCATGGATTCGGAAATTCTTCAATCTACCACAGGTTTTGGAGCTTGCTCACTTCACAAATAAGTTGAACGAGCTGCTAAGCCTGGATTTGCCTCATCTAATTTAAAGCATCTAAATAAAGGGCATAGCTGCTTCCAGCTCCCTTTATAGTCAGTGAAAAGAGGTCTTGGGATGGGATAAACTACTGCCTGGAGGTGCTTATATTTCCCAAGGTTTGCAGTGATCAAAATTTAGAGTCTCGAGAGGTGAGTGTAGGCTGTGTTTCCCTTCCTCCGACAAAAACATTCTCTCTGGTGGGCTATAATGCTTCATCAGTGCTGTTTCTTCCCACTTCTCCAAATCACATATTGATCCTTCCAAAGCTTTTAAGCATTACTAACCTTCTGAGACTGCATTTTTATTTGGCATAAGACCGTATAAAATATACCACAGAACTATCTGGCAGGATAGAGAAGGGCAATCTTTGTAAGTACCTCCAGGTCCTTGCAATGTGTCCAGTGTCCAAAGCAGAAAAGACCAGCACAGTAGTACAGTGCAAAGACTGAAGAAAAGTATGTTTCCTTTTCTTTTTTTCTAAGGAAATTACACACTTCCTGAGTGACTTTACACATTGTTGATAATTGTACTACCTTGGTATGAAGAGATTTGCAGTAGACAGTGTCAGACAAATCACTTCTATTGGGTATCATCACAAAATTAGTAATGCATGGCATGACAGGAATTACAAAGAATGGAGAAGGAGATGACAAGACTGTCTATGTGGAGATAGATGAACTTCCATGCATGAAGAGCTTTCGTAGGTTATGAACATCTAGTAAAGACAGACGATTTTGTTTTTTTCCCATGTGTGTAAGCAGGTAAACTGAAGCTCTGGGTAGAAGCTGCTGTTAATTCTTCTCTTAATGTCACTGGATCTTCCAAAGTCAGGTGGATTTTAGAGATGGGAGTAGGAACAATTTTGGCCCTGTACGAGTTGATGTAGGTGCTTGATCCTTGCTTCTACCAAGAAGTGAACAGAAATATCACCAACTAATCACTGCTTTATAGTATAAGGAGATGTACCGTGTTCTTCTACCAATCAAAAAAATAGTCTTCCAAGATCAATGATACCTGTTCAATATCAAGAACTAAAAGTCTTCCCCAAGCTTTCTTTTCTATACAAAACACTCCAGAACAACTGTATTGAAAGGAAGGTTCACTTTGATTTTGGCAGCTTCTTATTCTAGGTATATACTTCTACTGTTACACTAACTACATGATTCAGCCAGACTGTGAGGCATCAGTTTGCCCTCTTCCAAATGGTAAGGAGAGGGCACTTTTCAAAGACTGAAGGACAGATGCCATGCACCAATGAGCTAAACTGATCTTCACCTCACTTTCTGTGGTACAGTGTTGTTCTTTCTGCTGGTGAATCATGTGCTCGAAACTGTTTTGATTTTGCCTGATTCACTGCTGAGCAATCTGATATTTCTCTTTTTTTTCTCTCTTTCTCTCTTTCTTTCTTTTTCTCTATTTCTTTCTCTCTCTCTGTCATGGAACGAATAGTGATGGGAGAGAGTAACACAATGCACTTCACTTTAGTGAAAGAAACAGCAGTAGGTTTTATTGATACCGCCAATGATTTAATGAGATTCTATGGCATGATCACTTATTATAGACTGCATAGGGTACAGGATATACACAAAATTACCAAGGATACCTTCCCATTGAATCACGAGGTTCAAATTGGATCTCCTTGATTTCTAAACTCCTTCTGAGAGGAGTCTGAGTGTGACTAGTCCCAGACTTGATCAATGGTTTATGACTAAGGTATTTTGTGCACAGTTATGTTCATAAAGTTTACAATTTCAAAAAGAGCACACTATAGTCACTTACCACAGATCTTTTGTGTCAAGGATTTCTTAACCCTGAGAAGTGTCCTTGAGAAGCTTCCCTGCTCAAGGGAAAATCCTGGCATGTAACCCATTGCTATATAAGAAGAGCTCAATGGGTGTTCCAACTCCTCTATTTATGGGATAAGATGATTGACTTACAGTCATTCTTTCATTTCAGACAAATTTTGGCGGATGTGTGTCAACTAGCCCTTATCTCATCACCAGAATGCAACCACCAGGACTGTTATTTATGGTTATTTTCTGAATGGGGGGAAGAGATCAAGGAGGCAACCATCAGGATCAGATGTCACTGGTGGTTAATACCTGTAAAGGGCTATGTGTGAAAAGTTAGGTTGGGCTGGGCAAGGAGCACACCCATCACACTCTCTCCCTATATTTGCCTGTTTGTGCAAGTAAAATGTTTGTAATTGAATCTACAAGTGTGTTTTCTTGTGAGCTGTTATGAAGAGTAATTGTGAGGTATCCTCAAAAGGAAAAATACCTCTATGGCAGCTCCTGGGATCTTCATTTCCATTTCTAGCCCTCAAAGGAACCATATATGTGTGTAGGAGAATGTGTGATGCCAGAGAGGGGATCCAGACACAGTGCCAGTCTTTCAAAAATTCCAGGTAAAACTGGAATTAGCAGAGCACTGATTAACACTGATAGCAATTCAGTAAAGGAGGGAGAAGGTAAGAGCTTCTAAAGACAGTCCTATGAGGTTTGGGGTGGATAGATAGTTTGGAAAGCTTTGAGAAGGTGGAAAAAGGTATTTGATGGCTTCCTTTTCTCCCTTTATCCACACTATCCAAAAAAGTGAAACTTTTTTCCTCCCCAAGTCCTTTCCATGGATTTCCCTTAAGCTTATGATAGTTTAATTAGTGATTTGTTCTGTCCATACAAGAGTACAAGCTGCTCATTTTGGGAATGGAGCTTTTTCCTTAAACATATCCAAGAAAGGCAATCCTGCAACTGTCCTGTGGACCAGGACCAAATTCCTGATTTGGTCTTGAGTAAAGACTTGCTATTGATTTATGGATTATTTGATTTGGACCCAGACTGTATTGGTACTAATAGACTCAAGAAAGACTGTGTTCAAACACCCAGTAAACCCAGTAAAATCCTTAAGATGAGATCTACCAGAAAACCAAGCAACTGTTACAGTTTCTGTCACTTTTGCTGCTAATAAACTTTGACAACTGAGCTTCAAGGAGGAAAAATTAGAAAAGAAAAATGCTACATGGTTCAGGTATTAGAGGCAGAACTCTAGAGGATAAATTGACCCCAGAAGAGCAAGGATCAGAAATCTGGGAAGAGAGAGATGTGAGTGAGAAGTGAAATGGGACAGGAACGCTCTTACATTTCATGAAAAAGCTGTAATGTATCCTACTATGAAAATATTATGTCTCTTTTCCCCATTTTGTCCAGTTAAATCTGTCGGTTTGAGTACGCAATGTAGATTGCAGGATGCAAAAGAACACCAAAGACTGTACATGTTTATTTCCTTCTTAACTTAGAGTTCAATTGCTCAACTTTTCTTGACAGCCAGCGAACAAAAACAAACAAACAAAATTAATCCTAATTTTACAGTCTTCAGAAGTGACCAGTCTAACTTGGGAAGTTATTTCAGAAGTTAATTATCTTCACTTCAATGAACAAATAAACAAACTAACTTTGTTTTCTACCAAAACCTGACTTACTTTAACTTGACAGTATTCTACCTAGTGTGGTGATCACTTTATAGTCACAATTGATGAGGACGGAATTGTCCTCTGAAGAGATATTTCCTCTATCAATCAACCGCATGTTGACCACACAAGTCTTCTGATTATATTTACACTTAAAAGTAGTCATAAATTTTCTTTAGAAGTTAGTATGTGTTTAGAAAGGAAATGTCAAAATATATCAAGGAAGTTCTATATGAAACTTGAGACAAGAGCATAAGAAAAAAACATATTGGGACATAAAGTCCCAATGCTAGACATCTAGCATCCTCTCTTCACTACTGGCCACCAATGTCTATCTGTGGAATGTTAAAAGACAGGCTGTGACTCTGTGACACCGTATTATCCAACCCTCTAATGACTTCTTGAGCTGAATGGGCTGTATTAGTTTAGAGATGGACTTATAAAGATGGACTTTTCTTTCATTATTTTTACCAGTGAGTTTCTCCTTGAAAAAGGCATCTTAATGAATTTCGTTGTTGCAACAACCAAGAAACTGCCGTCAGAACAAAATTATTTTTCTAGGTCAAAAAAGATAAGTATGATAAACTTGAGATATTTACAATATATAATAGTATTCTATCAGAAAGCATGACAGAATAGTCTGAAAGTCCATCTCTGCTAAAGGAAAATTGTCCATATTACTGGAAATATCAGGAAAGAATACTGTAATTCTATTTCAGAGAATCATGAGGATGTGACTAAAATACTTTATTGGCTGTATTCCTTGAGAACGTCTTTGGCCCTCAGAGCCTTTGCATTTGGCCTTCAAAAAGACTGCTTTATTTTGATGATCCTGTTTAAGAGAAAAGAATGAGTATTGTAATGTGACTTTTCAGATATCGTCTCACCAATTAACTGGCATTTTATTTAAATAATAAAGATAAACTACCAAGTCTTCTTTGAGTTTGGAGAAAAGTATAAACATAAAAGCATATTTTGAATGCCTCTACCAGTGCAACTAAGTGGATTTACCTAGAAGAGGTAAGAGGTCTAAGAGGTTTGTCTGTTTCTGTATACACTTTCTCAAAAAACTCTCCAAAATTGTCCTAAACATCAAAATATGAACAGTAAAAGTCATTTATCTTCAGACCTCTCAAGACTAGAATGATTATTGTTTGTCTCATAAAGAAGTTGATATATCCCATGAGAGGCCATGGGTTGTGATTATCAACTGATATTCATTTTTCATGTCTCTATTTCTGGTTAGAGGCATACATATTTAGGTAAAGAATAGCCGTTGCTGCCTGAGGTTAGTATCGTGCCTCCTTTAAGAGATCGACATGTTTATGAGGAAATAAAACTGCCCTTCAGGAAGAAGAAAGATAAGAACAAAGCTGTTTTTCAAAACTTAGAGGCCACTGAGGGAGCTGGATTATTGCTCAACACAAGAGCAGTTTAGGCGCAGACTTGTTGCTCTGGAATCATCATCATCTCCATCATCTAGGCCGTGATCTCTAAAACTTGGGAACCTCTGCAAAAAGCAGTGTAAGACTGTCTTAAAGAACATCAACTCTTATATTCAACCAAAAGTATATTGACTGAATAGTGATATATTTAAATGTTGACTTTTTAAACTATGTCATTGTTGATAAGGACATGAAAGATGGAAATGGAAAAGGAATCCTCAATCCTATATCCTCAAGAGCTGCATTACTTGTGATATCCAAGTGGCCAGTACAAAAAGGATAGGGAAGATGGGAAACACTACCAAGGGATTTGCAGAGTACAGCCAAAGAAGTAAGTTCAAGAGAGTAAATTTCAAAATAATAGAACCCAGAAAGATTTCTCAATGCTGTGTTACGATATTTCATTTCAAATCACACAGTAGAGAACCCCATAAGGTTGAACTTGACCCAAAGTGAAGCTAAGGAGCTTGGTAGATTTTTTCCCAACAGTTATTTTGGTATTTTGAACATATGCTTTTGGGACAATTATAGAATCACAGAATTCCTAAGATTGGAAGGGATCTTAGGGGATCATCTAATCCAGCCTCCTTACACATGCAGGGTTGCCTACAGCATGTGGCACAGGGTGGCATCCAAGCAGGTTTTGAAGATCTCCAGAGAAGGAGACTCCACCACCTCTCTGGACAACCTGTTCCAGTGCTCTGTCACCCTCACTGTTAAGAAATTTTTCCTTAAGTTCCCATGGAACTTTTGATACTTTAGTTTGTGGCCATTTCCCATGTGTCCCATCTCTAATACACTTCAAAATATTTTTGAAATTCTGTGTGGATCTGTGTACTAACAATGGACAATTTACTTGCCTCCTTCACATGGAGTCAAAGGGTAATTGGCTAGCTGTAACTGACAGAACCTTTGTATTTGATGGCATTTCCATAAATGTATACTGCTCTGTATTTTGTTTCTAACAGTGTTTGTTACGCCCATTTTTTCAACATAAAGCAGTGTTCTTATTCTGCTAAAACAACTCTGAAGGAAGAGTTACTAGTAGATGTGGCACTAGATAGTCCTAAAGGGCTATTGAACTGTATAACCTTCCAGATCTCAGTCGTCTATTCTTGCATGCCTTGGTCTAATAGTATCCAAAATTTATTACTTATCTGCTGGCTCCATAAATAAAATGCACTTAGTGGGTTCTATCCAATTACAAGTGGTCAATCATCAAAATACGCTGCTGGTACTAGAGTTGTTTTCTTCAAGGGGGCAGAATGGTGTGAACAGACTGCGTGGACTGAGACACTGTTCTTACTAGAGAAGGACCCCACAGGACACAGCTAAAGTCTCCAGATTTCTCCAGTGCAATGGAGATGCTTTCTTAGCTGTATAGCTAAATGCAACCAGCATTCTCTAGGTTTGTCGCTCTGATGAACTTCACCACTACTAAATTAGATTGCAAGAAAAATAAAAAAAAGAAGCTTTAATACAGCCACAATCAATGTAGGATTCTGTTTAGCACCTTTTCAGGTTTTCCAGAGAAGGGTGGAAAAAAACCAGAAAACGACTGTTTCTTGTCAAAGATCACTTTTTCAAGTGTTACATATGTTCAATGGTTAAGTATTTCATTATGGCATAAATAAAAGTTGCAGCTGCTGTGAATGGTTAGTGTTGCTATGTTTTATTTATTGCCTTTTTTAATTTTATTTGTCATAAAGGACACTGGAGTGACTTTTTATTAACTTACATTTGAGTTTTCCTTTGGTTGTCAATTCAATGTAATCTAAAAAAAAAATAAAGACATGAAAATCTTTAATTATGTGAAGCATATAGCCTTATTTCTACTAATAAATTTGTGGGAATGTATTTTTCTCATAGGAAAATGGAAAAGGATGAAGGAAAAGAAGAAAAAGCCTGTTAAAAGTAGTAGTTCTGGGAATTTGCCCAGATATGAGTGGTCAGATCAACAGAGCTTGACTATTGACTGCAATGATATTCCCAGGTCCCAGCATTATATTTTAATCAATAATAATAATAATAATAATAATAATAATAATAATAATAATATAACAACTAAATAAATATATATTTTTTCCTTTTCTGCATGGAATCTCTTTTGGACCACATACGTGTATAAACACAAAGCAACGAAAATACATTTCATTTTGTTTTTCATACCAAAATCTGGAATCCCAGATTGGGCACATCAGCACTTTCAAGAAGAGGGAATCTCCATTCTCAAATTACAGTGCCTTGAAGGGAGATTTACTCTTTATTGGATAATAGACACAAATGCTATCGTTTTTATGTGTTTAAGCAGGAACAGAAAACAGGATGCTTTGTCTCAACTTATTTTTTGACAAGTATGCAGTGAGTTCAGCAATCATCATAGCAGATGGAAGATAAATATCTTATTGATGATATGAATTAAACTAAGTTGAAGATGTTCTCCATACCTTCAAACCATATGATAAAGCAGTAAATAAAGGGGGCAGTTCTTGATCTCCCTCCCCATTGGGCAGACCCAAACATGATCTTCAAGTTCCTGTCTCAACTGGAGGAAATCTGAGCTCACATCTGAGTGCCTATGGCATGTGGCATAAAATTTCTAACTAATTTCTGAACAAGTCAAATATTTTAGGAGCGACAACCCAAGCATGATCACATTGCTAGAGAAGAATTCAAAGTTCTCCTAACCACGTTCTGCCATGCAACTTAAGGTGTGACAAATGTCTATAAAAAAGGCAGAAGATAATAAGACAGGAAGGATGCAAGCACAAAGGATTATACAGTGTCATAGACTAGCTCTGTGCATAATTAACAGGGTACAAATCAAAGCCCTTTTCAGAAGTAAAAATGCAGCAATAATTTTTGTTGTGTATTTAGTCAGTGTTGATTAAACTGTCTTCAAATTTAAAAAAGATAGAGAGAAATAGAATAAGAAAGTAGAGAGAAATAGAATAAATTCTTTTCATTGAAGGTAGAAAGCCATGATACTTTCCATCAGGGAGTTTTCATTAGTCTTTCCATCAGATGGACTTTCTGATGGGAAGAGTATTGAGGCTTTGGAAGGGATAGCGTTGATGCAGAGGAGTGTGGAGGCAGCCTATATCCTTGGATGACTTCAAGCACAGCCAGCACCGGAAATGTCTGTCAGAGTGGCAGATTTCAGGTTGACCCTGAAGGAACTGACAAAATGACCCCTCAGGACCTCTTCAAAGCCTTGTTTCATGGCTCTTCAAGCATCCACATACCTCCAGGCTTCGCAATCTCCTACAAAAAGTGAGAAAAAGCATTTTCTTCCCCACCCTCCTGCTGTTGCATTAAAGGCAGCTCCAGGACTGATCCCTCTGACAATGCAGAGACTGACAGATTCATCTGGAAGATATTAACCATGTGGCAGAGAAGCAGAGATAAGTGCTGAAAACCATATATATCTAAAACATGCAAATGTACAGAAAATTCCAGTGGTGTTTTCATCGGTATAATGTCCTGTGCAGAGAACTTCTCAATGTCAGATGTTATCCTGTGTAGTTTTGGGGAGCCTAAGGGAGATTCCACCAGACTAGGGGCATAGTCCAAGAGACAGGGTGTGAACAGGGACATAGACCAATAGATGGGAGACATAAGACTATTTTGCTGCAGTATAATTCAAATCCAGTTCAACCGGAAATTAAATTTTGTTATGTCAGTCAAGAGGAGGAAGGCACATTGAAATATTTGTGCCTAAAGCCACATAAACCCTCAAATCTTTTCATTTCCATCCAGGAGACAAAAAAGATTAAATTTTGCCGACAGGGCTGAGATCTCTCCATGGCACAGAGCACTTCCACCTCTCTCTCTCTGTCCCCATGTAGCTGAAAGACTTCAACTGTGTTTGCACCTCAGCAATCATCCAACCAAACGGCCAAGGAAAACAACAGGTAATTTTAACTCAGTTATACTGTATTATATATGGTCAGTCTCATACCTAGATCTGTAAATTGTTCAAATCATCACATGCTTTTTAGCATAAAAGGTTATTTTAATGGATTGGCTTGTCCACCACTTCTTTCCCTTATCCCTCCAAGAAGGAACTGCTTAACTTACTCAGCAGTTACAGAAACGTGCCTTACTTGCACATACAGTCTGAACATGTCTTAAGGAATCCATGCACACCTAAGGGGAAAAGAACTGGAATAAGACCCTTCAATTATAAATATTACCTTCCTTTCCCTAAATGCCCTTACTGTTAATTACTGTTAATGAATAAATAATTTTATTTTATTAATGAAATTCTAACCTTCTGCTTCAGGCCTCCTGCCCCAAGAGAAAAAAAACAAAAACAAAACAAAACAAACAAACAAACAAACAAACAAAAAACCCTTCTAGACCTCTTTATATATCTCCTTCTCCATAGATCAGACAGGAAACTTTGACCAATTACTCAGATGCATTTGTGCCTCATTTAAATAGATTACATGAACCCAACTGAAAATGTATACTATCTCACAGTGAAAGCTCAGCAAACTTGCTTCCGTGACTGTGACTATATGTAGTGGTGGAACCAAATGTCATCTCAGGTACTTTATAGTTCTATACACAGCAATCTTTGGAAAAGACAACACTTTGTCCTCTGCCCTCCCAAAGTTCACACACTACTGTAGCAGCCAAAGCTATTTCTAGGTTGTAGTAAAAGCAACATGTGTCCTGAGATTTCGGTTCTGGTCCTGTGATTTTGCAAGATGCAAAGACTTTCAAGGAACACAGTGGCTTCCCTCTGGTCTACATCCTCTGATTTTCTTTGTTTGAGAATCAAAGGAAATCAAAGGGGACTGACTAAGTTATTGAGGTTGGAAGGGATGTCTGAAAATCATCTAATCCAACCCAGAAATCATTCTGACATGGATTTGAAATGTGGCAACAGTAGTGTCAACTTTACACTGTAAACAGACCCTCAAATAACCAGTCCAGTTAGTCCTGGAAGTTTTCATAGATGACACTCTGAATCAGACTGGATTTCCAGTTCTCCTCTCAGTGACTAAGTCCATAAAATGACCAGTCTGTGAATGGAGTCACTATCTTACAACCTATGTAGAGTCCATACCTGGAAGAATTTGTCATTAGGTATCTCTTGTGGTTATCTTTGCCTGTTATCAATGAATGGAAAAAATATTTACTGCAGTGTTCCCTCAAGGACCAGTTCATTTGCTATCTCATTTTTGGCTCAGCATTATGTATGAGCGCTTAATGTGGATTTGAAGGGTACAATTCCCTGAATGCACCGAACAAAGCAGCTGCCTCTAATTTGAATTTCCCTGGAGCTGGGTAGAAAAAGGGTTTGTCAAAACTAATAACGGGTGAATCCCAAAATGGGCTGTGAAGAGAAATTGTCTAATCCTAGTCATTTCCCTTGGCAGCCAGCTCCGCTTTTGCCGGGAGAGTCTGCCTGGAAATATTTTATTCAATATCATGTTCCATCTGTATTGACCTATTTCAATACAGCGCTGGTCTCAAAGACTCGTCTGAAGAATTACAGTTTCCGATGTCAAACATTAGATACTCATTTATGAAAATGTTAATTTTGGCTTTGATGCGCTCTATTTTTATTTGAGGAAATCCCCAAATCAATCAATGAGAAAGCACTTATCCACAGTGAAGGAGGCTGGAAGTTGTTAAAGGAAAGTGCTCTAATAACAAATAATAAATAATTACAATAATAAAGAAGGAAGAAGAGGCGACATTGGGGAACAAGAAACTATGCGGAGAAATCCTTTCCAAAGCAGAGAGCTTTCCATATTGTGCAAAATGCATAAGCATCTTTTATGCAATGTTAGGAAACAGAATTTATTTCTTTTAGGGAACAGAGCTAATTCATCAGGGTGAGCATATGTCCTCCCATATGATTTAGCATCTGGGCCTCCACAGTGTAACATACCATTGGAGTTAACACTTACGTCTTAGTTCCACCCTGCTAAGAACTATTGCTTATCATGCTGCATTCTCACAGAATGTCCTCTTTCCTGAAAGGTGTATGTGTGTGTGTGTGTATATATATATATATATATATATATATATATATTCATTTATGGACAAGAAATGCCTACGTAGAGTCCTTCAGTTTGAGATGAAAGCTCTCTTTGGGGCAAGAAAAATAGCTCCTTAATTGAGTAGCTGGGACTGCCTAGATGTGTCAGTAATTAAGCCTCAGACCACATGACTGGCTGGACCTTTTCAGAAGTGTGCTTATGCTGTAAAACAGCTCATGTGAGGCAAAATCTTCCACATTTGAGCATTTTGCCTTCAGGCTAATGTGGTAATTATGTGAAAACCACACTATATCCCTAAGGATGGATCTTTTATATTCACAGAGCTGGCGCATTTATTTTTAATTATTTATTTTAACTTGTAAACAAAAAGAAAGCATTATTCTTTATTTATTGTGTATTCAGTAAAATGTTTAAGACTCATCATTTGAATTGTGCATAAGGATATCTCTCTGTGATATGTAAAGCAATATTTAGAGTATAAAAAATGATTTGGCAGTTTTCCTCATTAATTTTCCTCATGATTTTTTCCTGAATTTTAGGTGTGCTGAATCTATTGTATGTTTTCTTATGTATGTGCTATATTTGTGACCATTAAAACAACATTAACTGTGGATGAACTTGTCAAATTACACAATCAAACCCCTCTCAAACTGGAAGGATAGCTCTGAAATTTAAATAGAGGATGAAGAGCTCAGAGACCTGAAGTTATTTCTTACTGAAAAGAAAGACACTTAACTACTCTTTACCTTAACTCACTGTTCTTTTAGACTGGAATCTGTTCTTTACCTCACTAGAGGATGTAGAGGATAAATGTACTGATATCTGCAAGGTCATATAACAGCCAAATTGTGGGAAAAAAATAGTTATGGCTGAGCATTAAATTTTAGGCAGATAGGCCCAGTAATTACATTTTAGGTTGTTTTGTCTTTTTAAACAGTAGCATGGAGTGCTAAAAGCTGTTTTAGGAAATACTATATGCTCATACACTGAAACAAGAGAAATGTTAGTTTATGAGGTTGCTAAGGACACTTAAAGGCCCTTAGAGAAGACAAGCTTTAACTCAAACCTCTCTAAAGAATGGTAGGAAAAAAAAAGCAGGAGCAGATGTAGGAAACTTCTCATCAGAAGAGCACTTCTCTCTCTAATCATACTTTTATCTATAAAGAGTTTTTTAATCTGCAATTTTGTCTGTAGATAAAGTTTTTTTCTAGAGTTTTAGCTATATTTTTAACAATATACTTTGTTTTTGTAAGCTATTCTAACTAGCTAAGTTAATTAATTTAACCTTACATAGTAATATATTTACAGACTTCATACTGTAAAAATGGTTTGAAAATACCTAAAAACATACTTTGATATCTCACACTGCATAAAAACATGCTTGATGTGAAAATGTCTTCATGATCTTATTAAAAAAATAATCACAGGAACAGATAAATGTTCTACAAGGTTACTCCTTTTTGCAGGAATTTTGTAGCATTCCCCAACAAAAGCAAGCCATTATATACTCATTTCACTCCTAAGCCCAAGGTCAAAACATTATCCCATCTCTTATAAAAACTAACAATTTCTTTGGTAAATAGCCACTTTCTGTTTGCACTAATGTTTGCTGTAAAAAGCTTTGGTGTAAGCAACAAATCCCTTAATCTGTCTCCTGCAGTCGTTTCTAGCCTTTTATGCAGTTGCTGATTTCTTCTACAGATGGTCAGGATCCTGGGCAAGTCAGGGCACCTAATAAGCTTTGACTTATAAAGGAAAAGGACATACCTGAAATTACAACCAATTAACCCACTTTTTCTGAGCCAGGCCTGAGAAGATTCAAAGCATGCTGCCTCTTAACACGATTGCCCCAATGCCTCTTGACAGAGAATGTGAAATGAGGATGAAGGTATAACAGTGATGGAGAATACTGCTTTGTAGTGTAGTTTGGTAATTGGTATGTCTTCTTTTTTTTTTTTTTTTTGGTAAGGACTCTATCATATGCATCACCAGGTAGACATATTGTTTCATCCTTACTGAAAACTACTCCATTTTATCCTCTTGGGAATTTTATTTCTTATACATTTCCAATTTCAAATGTGAGTCAAGGGAATAAAAATGTGGCTCATCTCAACAAACATAAACATCTCAACAAACATAAACATCTGATTTTGAGGTGAAGCGAGATGAAACCCACCCAAAGCAGCACTGACTCTACAGGCTGAGTGTCCCTGAGTGACCAGGAACCCAGGCTGACACCAGCACTTAGCAAATTCCATCTGCTATGAGCCTGAGGTTCTCCATGTGGTCTCTGATGGTGGAAGAGTGTATTTAATTCTCCTGTCCTAGTATAGACCTTCCCTCAAAAGGACCCTGGAACCGGTGAGATGTGCAGGGATATGAAGGTTTTCTTGCTGGAGTTTGACACCAAGACACTTTGGTTTGAATCTTCTCACAAGCAAAGTCTGCAGACTTTGACAAAGTCACCTCACCTCCTATGACCACCTTTTCAGCCATCTTTTCATGCACGGAATGGTCCTTCGGACTAAAGTTGTATTTTGTGCAACTGCAAGTGCATCTGCAAGCTCTAGCACAACAGGGCTCTGATGTCAATGGAGATGGCCAGCTGCTATCATTGCAATGGCAAAAAGATGAAGAGGGAAACAGGGCAGATCCTATGTGTGTGTTACCAGGAATATAAAAATAGACAGAAACAGATGGTGGAAATAACAGACAGTACGAGCAGGATTCATCTAATAGATTTTATCAGGATGAAAGTTAGATGTCTAACCTAAGTTAGTCCTTTTGTAGTCAACTGACAACAGCTGGAGCCTCCAGAAGATGAATCACCTCATTTTAGCACAGATGCCTAAAACAGGTTCATCTTCCATGTGCTCCAGTAACAACACACCTAAAATCCAGCAAAATCAACTCTTCTGCAAACAGTTGTGAGCCCCTAAAATGTGAATTTGCCAACATGACATGTTGACATACTAGTGAACATGGTTATTTCATCAGGTACAAGTCAATTTACAGTCCATGCTTTCTTTAAAAAAAATATGGCATTTTAATACTATTCATTTAAAATAGAATTTTAATTTTCTTTATGGAAAGTCAAAAAGTTTCCATTCTTTTTTTACCCCTATATCTTTATGTTGGCTGTAAATCAGATGCAATAATAACTTCTGAGAATCTGCGAAGGACATATTTATCTCCCTAAGAAAGTTAAGAGGATGATAGTTCAGTTCTTCAGTAACGTCAGAGCTGCTACATTTCCATTCATTAACTTTCCCTTTTTCTATATAAGATCACATAATTGGGACTTCCCTTAGTGGAAGCATTTAGCGCATCTTTAACGGACAACTTTTCAAGCCTGAATCTAAGAGTTATTGAGAGCTTCCTGAGAGTTGCTAAATGCTGTGTGTTCCCATAGACTCAGCATCTTGCAGGATTATAGTCTTGTAGTAATTTTAGATCTAATAATATCAATCTTCTGTAGCTCTTTTGCTTACAAAAATGTGTTGTATGCTGAGCTGCTCCAGAATCATCTGACTATTCTTTATTTGAAGTATAGTTTCTTCAAGCATGAAGCTTTAATTATGGTAGAATTTCTTCTCTTCCTCAAGATATAATTTCTGGTCAAAATGAATGAAATATTTTCTAGAATCACTTTCTGATTAAAATTTCTTTCTGGTGAGATCAAGAACAAAGATCATAATCTGAAGAATGCTAGCAAGGTTTTGATATTGGCACTCTTGACCCTCCAGTCTCTCAGTCAGTTTAGAAATTTGATAGGGAGTTCTGGATTTCCCAGATTTACAGTTTCGTCCTTAGGACATAGTTACTTTGTCTGAGGGTCAACTGATTATGCAACCTTCAGAATAGAAGGATGGAGCAGAATTAGGGCACTGCTCAAGGCCATTCTTAGCTTTTATGTACCACTCTGCCATGAGTGTGCTGCACAATTCAGCTTCTCAAAACTCAACACCCATAAAATGAAGAATACATAAGGACTGATTTCACTGAGGAAGCAGACTGCTAGGGCCATGAATGAATTTAGTAGGACCAGACCCTAAGAAGAAGAAAAATATTTGAACACAAGTTGTGTTAGAAAACCAGTCTCTGACTTCTCTTGGTTCATCTGCTCAGAAACGTCACCTCTTTCACATGCTGCAGCAAATCACAGAGACAGAGCCTCCTCCTTAAATGATCCTGTTACATGCCCAGGGACGGCTGGAAACCCAGTTTCACATAATAAAATGCCATTATTATGCTTCTATAAATGTTGCTATGTGCTTGACTTTGCAACCATAAAAACAGGATTTGGCTACACTTCTCCTCATAATAAAATGGGTAGAACTGAAGCATATTTATTTACTGAAAATCATTATTCTGTTGCAATTTTTATTTAAAGACTTTTTTTTCTTTTGCAATTATTTTCTCAGTCTCTGAATGGCCTCTGAGATAAGCAAAATTGTGAAAATGTGTCTGTTTTCTGTTTCTAAAAGCAATCAGCAAAATTTTAAATTCAGGCACTTCAACATGACATGTCACTTTATTTATATTTTCTACAGCTCATGGCATTCAGGCCCATTCCCATATCCTTTTTGCTGTCATATGCCATCACACAGAACAGGCCAGTACTGGAGTAGTAAAAATAGTACTTTCACTATAGTAAGCTCAAATTCCCAAGGAAGTTCAATTTTCCACATTCTGAACTGAAGAAATTCTTACATTCTTGTCCTTTTAAATATGATAGAAAGAATGGAGACAACAGAAGCTTGTGCTGTGCTTGTAGGAATTGCAAATATATTATTTTCCTTCTGTATTTAGATCTCTAATTCTTTTAGGTGCTTGTCCTCAAGTATCCCATTCCTCTTCTCTATCAACAGCTGCAGCATGTCCTACATAACATCTGCTGCAGCATTTACTACCCACATACAGTGTTTTTTTCCGGATAGTAAAAAAGCTCTAAGCAGAGTTCAATCTTGAAGTGAATTTTTCGCTAGAGATGCTAGCAGCCAAATATTGTGACTTTTTAATCATCTAAATTCTGAGGCTCTATATAGTGTCACAGTACATCCAGGAGCACTACTGGCATCCTCCTACACCTCCTCTTCCACACATCTTGGCAGAGAGGTTGTCCCCTCCCTCACCACAGATGTACCAGTTAAAGGACAGTGGAGGCTTGGGAATAGCAAACTAAGAAATGTAAGTTGGATATTCAGAGAAGGTTTCTGACCTCTGGAGAAGTACAGATCTAGGATAGCTTCTGATTAAAGTCATGCCAGAAAAAACTCTGATTGCTTTGAGAGACAATATGAAAAGCTGTCAGCAGGGTGCTATGATATAATTGGATGCAATAACTGGGTCTGGATTTGATGAAACTAGCAATTTCCCCAGTCTTATGCTTTTAATTACTGCTGAAGAACATGTGATGGAGAGAACTGGAAATGTTTTATGTAATTTTGTTGTTGTTTGATTAGGCTGAATTTCACGTTTTGACATGACTGGATGGAAGAAAATCTCTGATGACATTTTAAATGATTCAGGAAAAAAAAAGTTTTTTTTCTGAAGTCTACATATACCAGCAAGCAATACAATTTTTGCAGTGATATGTATTTTGAAGACTTCTACTGAGTTAGTGTGCTAAGTTCAAGATCATTTTTAAACATCAAGCCATCTATCCACCTTTAGACGTATCATAAAGAAACTTCAAATTATCCTAAACATTCCATGCTCCCTCTATAGCTGTGGGGAAAAGGAAGGCGGAAGGGAATCTTATATTGGGATTGTCCTATGGAGATATCTCTCTTGCCACTGCCACTTAAGAGATCGGACTCCCTGGAGAACAGTCATTCCAAGCATAAAACTTCAAGCCCAAAAAGGGACCATGCCCAAAGAATTAAATATTTATTTCCTTTTTTAAGAACTGTCCTACCTATGGTTAATTTTGAGATTTATAAGGTTTTATATCAAAAAACAATGAGCCAAACTGTGCTTTATTAAACATCACACTGTCCTTGCTCATCAAGAGGTCTGAGGACCTCTTGGGAGGCACATATCTTGAGGAGAATTTGCACCCTTATTGCTAGAAACTAGAAACCATGGCATATTGCTCTATTTTTTCACAGAACAGAGGCACTGCTTACAGCATAGGAAGTTCATATTTAGACATCACCTGTAATTTGTTGGTTTGGTATCAGTAATAAGGGCATTTTATTACAAAAAAAAAAAAAATCATTTCAATTAGCCTGCATTGTCCAACCAGCTATTTTCCACTTTGGGTTTTCTCTTGCAACTCAGAGAATTTCCTGGGGCTGTGGAGAGAATTCTGATGACTTTCCAGACAACAAAGCTAATCCTGAATCTACTATATTAAAGGCAGGCAGCACAAAAATTACTGCTCCAGATCTACAGTCCACATTTGAGAACATTTACCCATGACCTTAGCATGTAGATTCTTCTGGCTCTTTGCTAGTGAAAAGCAACAATTCTAGCGGTGCAGTTGTGTATTGTTTTCAGATAGATACTTGACTTGACTAGTTGCATGATCCATGAAATGACCACCTAACTCTGGATCTTCCTAAGATGTTTCTTCTCCAAACACAGATTTACCACAAGTCCTCTTAATTCTGGCAAGGTCACAAACACATGAAAAATCTCCTGAATTCCAAGGAGTCCTACTTATTCTCCTCAGATTCACTGGAGTCAATGTCACTACATTAAAACTCCCTCTGCTCTCCCCTGCTTGCGGCAGTGAAAAAAAGAGGTTAAGAAGCTAAGCAAAATGAATATGGAGTTGTGTCATGGGTCTATAATGGGAACTTCAAAGTAATTTATCAGATATGTTCCAATATATACCCTAAAATCATTACTGCCATAACCGCGATGAGCGAATGCAGTGAAATTTGAGGCTCAATCATGTGACTCATTCTAAGTTTATTCAAAGGAATAAGGACAAATGAGGTGTGGTGCTCTCTCAGACGCACAGTCAAAGTCAGAATGGCTGCAGTACCTCTATCATCAGCCTCCAAGCTGTAAAGCCTGGAAGAGGTTAGAAATCACATTTTGGCTATGCATAATTTTAGGAACCTTAACCCCCTAGGTAAGCAGTTAAGCAAGGTGAACGTGTATGTGTTTTGCTATAGATCACTGCTACTGGATAAAAAGCCAGGTGCAGTCCCAAGTGTTTGCACCAGGATGCTCTTTGACATATTTCTAGGCATTTCAATGTATCCTTAACCACATTCAACTATTTCATTTTTATTTGTCCTTATCTACCCTTTTTGCATCTCCTGAATTTTTGATATCCTGGACACATAATCCAGCTAAAAGTTTGGGAAGAGCCTTTGACAAGAATAATCTACAGTGCGGAAGGCGGGACACCCATTTCTGATGTTAGAGAGGTGCTTTCAAACATCTGAAGCTAACAAGGTCCTAAAATGCCAGTCTCCCAATTCCTGAGCAAGTACACACAAGGCTGTTTTGTTATGGAAAAGGTAGGAATTGCCATTTTCTTCTCAAAAGAGTCAGGCTTGCAGCAGCAGGCTCTGATTCCTCAGAAAGGTCTTGAGGGATGTTCTGTCCTTGTCCATTACAGAAATTAACGTCTGACTTGAAAATAATTGTTTTTCTCCCTGCCTACACAATTTCCTTTTGGGGATTGTCATCTAAAATATGTTTAATTTAAATGATGTTTAAATAAGAAGGACTGGATGTCATTGGCTGGTCCTAACTTTTGTATTTAAAGGCTTGTGAAAGAAATGATTCGTTAGTTATTAGCCATCATTTCTAAATGCAAATCCAGCACTCACAAAAACAGAGCCCTCACTCTCACAGAGGCTCTTGGTACTACTGCAAACCCAAATTTAATGGACAGCTTCAATAGTAATGAGAGGGATAAAACTTGCACCCAATCCTGTGGATTCAGAAGGAACTAGCTACTGCTAAAAGAGAGAAAATATATTTTCTTCTGCCTTACACAGTAAGTATAGCCATTCAGAAATGTATTATTCATGTAAAAGTCAAGGCTGTAATCAGTTTAGGTGACCAACCTCCAACCGTCTATCACACACTGGGTGGTAAGGTTTTTCAGGCTTATTTATTAGCATTCTACATTTCTGATGACTAAGGGAGTGTAGACATCTAGGGCATGCATGGACAGCACCATAGAGACATCGACATCTAACTCTTCTGATCACAAGGAGACCCTCAGCATCACATCATTCAGGTAGTACTCATGTAGACCTTGCAGCATGCCTGGGAAAGAGGGTGATCTTAGCAAACATTTTCATCCTGTCAAGTTGGTTCAGCTTTGGTTCTCCTTGTCTCAGGACTCGCCAGGGAGTGCTTTGCTTCAGGATCACAAACATAAAGCAATAAATTCAAAATCTCACCTAGCTGTTTCTATCAGCAGAGAAATAACTCAGTCATGTCAGGTTGCTGACCTAAGAGTTTCTTGTTTGTTACCTGTAAAATCACAAGCAGGTCACCCTCTGAGTGAGACATGAGGTTGCATAATTCATTGAAAAGTGGAGTCCCACAAAGACTAACTTTCCAGAAAGTAGGACTGGGGTAATGCAAGGATCAGACTCTGCAAACGGTTCAAAGTAGATCTTCATATGCTTATTCATTACAATGTGAGTTTCAACCAAAAAAGCTCATGGTATTAGGACCAGAAACAGCACGATTTATTGGCAAAAACACCTGCATATAGGTGTCTATAAATACAGCACTCATGAATTTGTGAAAGTCCCAGTAAAAACACTAGCAGTAACCACTGAGACTGAAAAGGCTCATGTTGATTTCATATTGATTTCAAAGAAATATTGAGGGAAACTCCTATTCTATTTGGAATGTTTTGAATATGTTTGGAGCAGGACTATGGAAGTTGTTTTCAATAGAGGATAGTTCTCAAAAAAAAAAAAGTTCCATTTACTGAAAAACCTACAGTTTTTTTGACTCATTATTTTTTTTTTTAAAGCTAGAAGTTTCAAAAATAATACAATGTGTTAAGCAATCTCCATATGTTTTTGTTTACTTTTACCTTTTCTTCACAGAATATGGGAATACAATGAATTTTAAAATATCATCTGCTCAAGGTAAAATATATCCATTTAGTTATAATTATAAAACAGAGTTGTTCCAAAACAAAATATTCATTATGAATAAAAAAAAGAAAAAGAAGGAGATGTTAACATTTTTTGATTTAGTATACAACTTAAAGTTTTTACTGAATATATTACTGTAGAAAAAACAGCATGAATTTTAAATAACAAGCTTGAAATTTTTAAATGAGGGAGAAAAAAAATCAAGAGCTTTTGCTTGACTTTATTTTTTTTCTTTCATGATGCTTAAATGAATATTCTAGCATAGTCAAAACAGAACTGCTCTTATAAACTTTTAAATTAAAAGTAGTACTGAATTATATTCTTGGAAGAGAACTTTTCACCTTGTCTTCTATATTTGTCCCTTTGATTGCGTCGCAACAAATCCTGGTAAATCTGCAAAAATGTCTCTAGAATGCTACCAAGAATGGATATCAAAGATGTCAGTGGCTAAAATAACTATAGAAAATAACTGGAGAAAATATTCTTCACATAATCACTTTATTATGTTATTAGTAGTAATACCACTGGACCACTAAGGAAGTAGGTTAGGAATGGAAAATAATAGAGCTGGTCCTTTAACCCTTTTCAAAGCTTAACACCATTGACAACCACTAGTTATGAAGAGAAAATAAAAACTAAGTGATAAGACCAGGAAATTATGAGCCTGTGATGGATGCGAAGGCAGGTAATTAAGCAGCTTTGGTCAGTCTTTTAGGGGATCTTCCCACAGATTTCAGGCAGAGCTCATCAGAGCACATGAAATACCAGAGGAGCTTAAAGGGCATATCTGGCTTCTTAGGGAAACAGTTGGAGAAATTGGGGTGAATAACACTGACTTTTCTTTTTCTTTTTTTTTTTTTTTTTTTTGCTATCTCCTTCTATGGGACAAGACAAGCCACCAAAGAGATGAAATTCACCCAAAAATGACCCTGAAAAAGTGTGAGGATTAGGGACAAAATGTGTGTTGAACTCACAAATGTCAAGTTACAGCCCTACCTACTTTCAAACTGAGGATTGTATGTATTTCAGGCTGAGCATTGTGAAAGAAGCTTACACCATTGCAGCTTGCTCTGTATCTCTTTTTAGATAAAGAAATTCAATTTCCACATTGTCAATCTAGTGTTGTTCACCAGCTTCTAATCACAGAGACATAAATGCAGTTCAATAGTTTTTTTCATCAGCTGCTATGTGTAAACCTGTCAAAAGAGCTTTGATATTTCTGATTTAAAAACATATATTGTGTTTTTAAATAAAATAAATAAATGCAATGGAAAAGACTTCAAGAAACTGTAATTAAGAAAAAAGAAATCTCTAATAGACTTCATAAACAGAACAAATATATTAAATGCCTCGAAATATCTGTGGCGTATACACTAGCTAGGTACTTTCAGAAACACGACAAGAGATAACAACAGTCAAATTCTCCATTGCCAGCTCATGTGTTACAATTCTAAGATGAGTCTTCCTTCTTAGCTGGTATATCTGAGTACTTAAGACATTGTTAAAAAGGGCAGAAGTTTCCTTCCAATGATTCCACTAAAACTGTGTGCATGAAACCAAATGGAAAAAAAAGTGAATAGTAATAACTATCTTCATTTTTTTAGCTGCAGCAAGGAAGGTTTCAGAGAGATCTTAGACAATGATGCGTGGTTATCATTAGCTTTGGGAGCATGTTGACTTGTCTTTACTGCACTAGGTTGCACCAGCAGGTACCAGAAAATGCATGGAAAGCTTCTCTCAGAAGGCAGAACTTCATGCCTTTTTTTGGACCACCTTTTCCATAATTTTGTGATTACCTTCACTGAGCAGAGGCTTTTTGTTTGTTTGTTTTTGAAACAAGAAAGTAGCCATTGCATTACTTTTTTTACCTTTTCAATCAAAGGTCAATTAATTCAAATGAGGACTACTATCAATCAGAATAGGGTATTTGCTGCTCTACGATAGATGCACATATGACTTTAGAACCTCACTCTGAAACACAGTCTCAGTTAACAATTGAAGAAACATCAGGGCTCATACTGGGGAGGTGGAGAATCTAGGAACTGAAAATTGAGGTCTTTACAATGAGCCAAAATTCCAAGCTTCTTCCACATACCCCATCCTCTGAGTCAGTCTGTTTTAAGAACTTCTAGTTTCTAAAATCTAGAAAAACTGCATTGACAATATTTCTACATGAGAAATATTGGTTTTCTGCATACAACATGCACCAAAAGAAGTTCCTTTTGTCTCTTTTGACTTCTTTCACATTGGTGTGATGCAGTCAGGTGCAGCTCGCAGTGCTCTCAAGTGTCATCATTCACATCTCTTTGATCTTCTAGACCTGAAGGACTGAAGAGTGTTGAAGTATAAATGCTGTATGCTCATTCATTTTATGTAAAGAAAGTCAATTTTGTACCAGGGTACCTGTAATGAGATTCTTGAGGTCCTTTTGAAAGTTTATACAAGAATATACATTTACTTGAAAGTTAGGTAGCAATGACCCATTGTCCCTGCCAATATTTGCACCTTGAACATAATAAGAGGTGTTTATTTCAAGCAGTTTGTGGCAAGGTAATGAGAGGCTAGGGAGCACAAAATTCAATTATATGAAGTGTGTTATGTATGTGTATTTTCATGATTTGTATGGATCCACGTGCATGACAGATTGGTTATAAATTGGGTAATGTATTGGCTTGTAAATGAAATATATTGGATTGCAGGAGCATATTAGGCAGTGTATTGAATTCTCAGGGACGTTATGACATTTTATTTGTAGGTGTAAAAAATCCCTGTTATTTTGTGTGTGTGTCTAATATAATTGCTTTACAGGAGTGATACCTGGGTCATTTACGGCAATATATCGGCATCACAATATATCAGGTCATGGAGCACCCTTGCCATCATTAAAGTGAAGGGATAAATGTGCTCCTCTGAGAGCAGATGGTCACCTCTCAAGTCAGATGGTCACCTATCATAGTATAGTAGCAAGTGCAAATTCCTTTAGACATCATCAAAGACACCAAAAAGGGAAAAAAGAAAAAAGAAAAAATAAAGTATATATTCTAGTTGATAGAAATATTAAATGCCTTTTGATTGGAACAACACAGAGCAGTTCTTTGTTAGTGAAGAGGTAACTAATGCATTATTTCCTTTTTTATGAGCAAGCATCCAATACTGTAGTTGAGTTAGTGAGGAGGTCACTTAAAAGAAACAAAATAAAGACTATAATGTAATCGAATATAGTTCCACTAGCAGACAAGCATTCCAGTGGAGAGAAAAAAACAAGGGAGAAAATTCTATGAAAAATAAGTGGGAAGTGGGGAAATTTTAAGGTAGAAAGGTGGATAAAATGTTGTTTTTCCTTTGCAAACATTGCCATTTCTAGCGGCCTGGGGATACCTTTAGTCAACATTTTTTCACTTTTGAATCATCTTTCTAGCTGGAAAAAAAACAGAAGCAAACCCTACAAAGTGCATTTCTTTTAGGATGGGGAGTGGAAAGAAGATTTATTTTGCCTTATTATTTATACTACTTCTTTAAGTTGCAAAAGTATTTCAATAATCTTTATAGAGCTCAATTATACCACAGCCAATTGACAGGACTGATTTCAGTACTTTTTAATATACTGTTTAAAATCTCCAGTGTAAAATATTCTTAATACATGACATAAAATATATAGCAATCTCTTTTAATGTAACTAAGTCCTGGCTTCATTTTGTGGCTAAAATGCAGAAAGGATAAAGATTGAATTTGCATTAGATTATAGTGATGCTCACCTCGCTTCAGCAAAGGTTCAGTCAGTATTTCTATTTCTAGTTGGCAGCCAGGGCTTGCACTCATCTCTGTTACTTACATGTGATAATACATAATTATTTTTTCCATTACTGGGTTTTGACTGCTTTAGGCTGTATGATAACCTGTGCTCTATATTATGTAGGATGTTTGACTAGTTAGGCAAAATACTTCCTTTTTATGTTCAGGGTCTAAAGATCAGGTTATGTGAAAGTTCATAGTGAAAGAAAGAAACACTGAATCTAGGTCTCAAGAAATAAAGGTTTCTAAAAATGAAGGGAAGTCTCCCAAACCGTATGAGGTATGGAGAGAGAACTGTTCCCAACAGAGATGCTGATTTCCAAAATGAGTCCAAAACTGAAAGATTACTTTTGTATTTGTAATTAGCCATGATTACTTCTCTATTCCCTTTCCACTTTTGGAGCTCTGGAGTACCATCATCTGGGTACCATCACCCATCAGTCTGCGGTGCAGCATGCTCTTTATATTGGCTTCCCCTGCAGTTCAGTTCTCTAACCTATCAATGATCCTGTGCATATCCAGTGTCTAAAGATGAAAAGATGCTTCGAATTTTGTGACCTTAGTGTGATAATTCATGTCTCTTGCCTTCAGCACTGTCACTCTTTTGAACTTTTATCGGGCATATATTATGCATCTGCAGTACGTTATTCCTGAAAAAGACAACTTGTCATCCTTGGATTCTTGTGGTTTTACAGCGAGCTGATGTCAACCCTGAGGTAGCCTGTGTCCCTCATGAGTCATTTATATAAATGAAGATAATGGTCATAGTTAAAAAGTAACCTGCAAAAGTGGTGTATAACTTGATTGACAGGCTTAAGTAGGCTTAGCATCCTAATGATTCCTGATATAAATTTTCTTCAGGCCAAAAGTATATCCCTGTACAAGCCAGAGAAAGATGGACAGCCTGGTGCTGTGTGCCAGATTAAAAGTCAGGTATGGTCAAGGAGGGAATATTAGCATATGCAAACACACTGAAGTGAAACATTGTTAATATTGTTTGGTTATAATTACTATCATTATTTAGTGAAGGTACTACACAACCTACATCACCAATTAGAAAGGTATTTCCACATATTTTTCTGTGAAGACCAGGTAAGGATATAACAGAAAGAGCCACAGGATAGGAGGGCAAAGGTCTCATTGTCAATATAAGTGTTCTACCTTATGCAAATGCTGAATAGCCACACAACGTCCATGCTGAACTTTTAATAGGTATTTTTTCTGAACAGAGATCAAATGTCACCGTACTTACACTTTGCACCAACCTTGTCTCTTCTGACCTGCCTATTTTACATTTGGTCACATTGCGGGATAGTTTTATATCTTCCAGCTAGCAGCTCCTCTTTTCACTCATCTTTTTCCTCAAAGTTCATTAAAGGACTAGCTGACGTTTTTCCCCTACAGAAGCACCTATCACATCACGGAATCTGAGCCGGACTAAGAATGGAAGGATGTTGAATACTTGTGTGTGGAGGGGTGAACAGAATTTGTTTCCACAGGTAAACAGAGACTTTAAATTTTCTTGATTTATGAAATTTATTTTCCAAAATTCAAAACACAACTCCTTCTCCGAGAAGGAAGACAAATTAAAAGTTGATAATTTTCCTAATGTAGTCCTTCAGGCAAAATTTTCCTATTCTTTTCCACAGTATATTTTGGTACAGGTAATTTCTGAGTTCCTGTTTACTTGAGGTACTCCTCTACTCGCATTCTCTGAGAAAATATATTCTTTAAATATGAAAATTGGATTTCATTCTCCAAACACGATGGAATCTTGTAAGTAAAGCTAAGTCATTAGGGGATTTACGTATTTTCTGATCTTTGAGTGTTCATGTGGAAGTGATATTGTACCCAGGTGACATTTTTCTAAATGTTTCTAAATGTTTCTAAATGTCATAAATTAAAGGGTGCCTCATATTTTCTGACTCACATGTTTAAAAAAAAAGTCAAAATCAGTGTATTTTCTCAAATAATTTTCTAATAATGATTGTGAAGATGGTGGATAGTTCTGGGATCATAAGCTGTTTCATGTTGCTGTCACTGTTTGCCAGAACAAGATGAACTGTGTTTTTAATTGGAGGGTTACTCAGGTTCTGGGAAGAATGACAGGCTGACTCTACACCTTCACTCTAATCTCACCGCCAAGAACTTCGTGGAACTTCTCTCCAGGATCTCTCGTGCTTGACTGCCATGAAGAAAGATTATTACTATGGAGGTATTGGATCTACAGGACTGATGCTTTGGGAAAGTGGATCTGTAAGTCAGTGTTGAGTTATTCACAAATATTTCCATTCTATATAGTTCATAACAAAAGTCAAAAATAAATGCCCTTTTTTTTTTTTTTTTTTTTCAGAGGTGAGTCTCAGAGAACCACAGTCATAGGTCATTCCCTAAAACATGGACCATGACTGCAGAGAAGCTCAAACTGTAATTTTTTTACAAGAGTTTACTTCCGCCTGGAGATCTCAGAGCGAAAGAAAGAGAGAAAGAGAAAGAGAAAGAGAAAGAGAAAGAGAAAGAGAAAGAGAAAGAGAAAGAGAAAGAGAAAGAGAAAGAGAAAGAGAAAGAGAAAGAGA
>PTEX01000085.1:1328848-1346877 GCA_003342815.1 Eudromia elegans | reverse complement strand
AGAAAGAAAGAAAGAAAGAAAGAAAGAAAGAAAGAAAGAAAGAAAGAAAGAAAGAAAGAAAGAAAGAAAGAAAGAAAGAAAGAAAGAAAGAAAGACGTTAACACTGTGTAACAATTAAAGGGATGAAAAAATAATAATTTCTCATTCCATTCATCCTGACTCAGCCCCACTAATTCTGCTTCTGTATTTCATCTCTCTCCTCACAGTATGTTAACTCCCTTTGGATTCTTTCAATGCATGTGGCTAAGAATAATTGTTGGAGGCTAATAACCACTTGCATTGTATATTGTTTCATATAAAGCCTATTATTAGCAATTATTTTGGATACTAATTGTGCATGACGCGTTAACTCAGTTTATTTCCTGTAATTCAAGGATTTACAGGGGATAACCCATTTAGGGGTTAAGGTGCCTGTGCTAATTGTTTTCCTGAACAATACGTCTCTCAATCACCTTTGCCAGTATCCATTATCCTTGTTGATTAACTCTATTATCTATGGAAGTAATTGACACTGCTCACCATTGTTCTATCACCTTATAACAATGTCAGTGTAAATACAAGGGAAGGTAATTGAATCAGCAAATGGGGAAAATTCTGCATGCTGTGTAAACAAAAAGAAAGGAAAATCCAGGTAGATTTAGTCAATAGTACTATGAGCCTAATCATATCATAAAATACAATAATAAGGATATGAGCCTAATCATATCATACAATATGATAATAGGGATATCCATCTTTGTTTGTAATTCAATTTTCCTAAGTTTGCAAGAGCACATAGTGTTTGCCTGTAATTATCACACTATGGTAACTGATGAACCAAGGGAATTATTTATGCAAAGAGTAGCAAACAGGTAGGTTACCTTGGGTTATTGTAGGCAATGGTTCATAAAAGTTGTTACTATATCAATATCTAATCTTTTGGACCACATTAACAGAGAAGCCAACTTCATTCATTTCTGTTCAAATCATTCCTACCTTTTCTGTACTTTTCTGTATGATCTGTGAAAGCAGTGTTTAAAGAAAAGAGAAAAAAAAAAAAAAAAACTCTCAGGATTTTATTTGGTAAGATTATTTGGTTTATTTGCCCAAAACAGGTTTACACACAGTAATTAAGACTTAAACTATTTTGTCTGTTCTTATCTGCTTACTATCTTGCTGGGAAGCCACATGGAAACAATATATTGTTTAATCCATCTGCTTCCTTTTTCAGGCATAATTTATCCTTAGGCTCTGCATTATGAATGTAGGAATTTTGTGTTAATCCCTGTAAATTGTTCAGTGCTCAAACAGAAGGGACTTGAAGTACACAGTAAACTGTCTGGGCTGTGTGACAATGCACGTAAGTGATCAACAAGAATGCTAATTAAAAATAGCAGCTCAAAATAGCTGCAATCGGCTGACTGCAATTTTTGGTACAGTGCAATAATATTCTCAGCTTCAACTTGGTGCAATCAGTTAATCATGTGTGAAGCCCTCTTACCCTTGACAGTCATTGAAAAATATGTCACCTTTTGGACAGGAGAAAAATTCTCGGAACTTCTGAGACACAGAGTGTTTCAGTTTGCAAAAGAAACTGGTATTTACATTAACCCATTCCCAAGAAGATACTCTTGATATTTTTTTGTCCTAAATGTCTTTTATAATATCAGGGAAAAAAAAAAAAGACTTCCAGCAGGAACCCAGCTACTAGCTCAGTCAATGAAGAAACTTTTTTATTCTTTTTTTTCCTGAATAGCAGAATTTCCTGAGGATAGGAAAATGTAAATGCTATACATATTAGGTCTAATAATGGCCTAAAGTATTTTCCAGATTTAATATATTAACAGTGTAGTAACACCGTAAAACTGTTTTGAATTACAGGTCTCATCTACCCGAGGCAGTAAGGTAAGCTCATATGTTGCTGATGAAAAGGTTTTGCGTATTTATTGAACAGAAAAATAAAATATATATGTCATAATAGTAGACCATAAAATTTACCTGAACTAAGCAATATGTTATAAGAAATACTAGAATTAGGAAAAATATTTTTTCTTATTATTCTTAATATTTTTTTATTTCTCTTTTTGACAGAAGAGAACTTCTACAGGGATAAAGATTATTATAGAAAGAGGAATACATTTCCCTGGTGCATTATCTTTTAAAAGTAGTCTATGGTCAAGTAGCATTACAGTCAAGGCAGAGGGAATGGTTAGAGCTGCATGTTGTCCCTCACCCTTATTGAGACAGCAAAGAGCTTTAGGTCTTTACACCTGTCAAATCTTCACGAACAGTTCCAATCCAGTAATGTTTTGCTGATTTAGCTGACCTAGATTACGGCAGAGGAAGACAGTAGTACTGGTATCATATGCCCCATTACTTCTGCAGTGATTCATTTTCTGAGCCCTGTCACATATTACCTGAGACAAGAAATACTTGTCAAAAATGTTCACCTTTTGCTCTTTTGTTGTTGACGACACAGCAATATTGTTATGATGGGAAAACAGGTTCATCTAACCTGGGAATGAGACCCTTTTTTTCAGAATTAGGTTTACCTCAGCTTTAAACAAGATATTTGTCATGTTTCATTCAAATTATATATAATTTCAAACAATTAAAAATAATTCCCCCAAATTCTGCATGCGATCTGGCTTATGGAATGATATCTTTAGATGAGAGATATTGTTGAAAATGAACCTATCGATTTCTTGACATTTTATTTGACAGACCTAAATACAATCTTAAAAAATAATAATCCCTATCCAGCAAAGAACACGTAGTATCGATGTCTTCTGAATCCATACAACACAAAACATTTAATATAAGGAAAAATTGCATGTGTATTTCCCTGGCCAATGACATTTTAAGTACCTTCCAGGCCTGATTCCATGTTCCCATACCTGTTTTACTGCCAATTTGTGCAGCCAGGCGGCATACCAAATCATAAGTCATCCAAAAGAAAGCAACTCAGGGAAAATTATAGTTATTCTTCGTTTTAAACACTGCCTTAATCCAGGTCAGTAAGTGTCTGTCCAAGGAACCATCCAGTGCAACCGCTGTGTTTTTTTGCATCAGATGAGAATTTCTGGGCCAGAGGAGAGAAAAAGGAAGTGAATTGCTTAAGTTAGCTTAAGCAGCAGTACCACTGAATGTGCAACTGAGGAAAGTTTTATCTTCTTCTGTGTATGAGATTCTTTATATGGAAAATATATGCAAATGGACCAGATGTAGTAAGAGGAGAAAACATAGAATCCCTTATTTAGCAAAGTGCTTAAGCACACTCTTAAAGTTAATCATGTGCTTAAGTCTATTCACCAAAGCACTTGGAACATGTGTCTGCTTTTGCTGAGTTAATGTAATAAAGCAGATACCATAATGATAGTCCTAGGATAAACAGACAAGCTGAATTCCTGCAAGCAGATCATGGGTTCCTCCAAGGCAGAGTACGTGTGAGCTCCCATCCTTGGACAGGTCTCTAAGGCAGACATTGCTAGCAGATGGTCTGAAGTGGTCAGGAGAGACTAGAAAGTGAAAGAGCTTCCAAAAGAAAACACAGAGAGAGGCAGGTTGGATCTTTGATCTAACCCACTCTTTTTTTCTGTCCTTGTGTTATATTTTTCTGATACACGGAAATTGCGTACTTAGTTAAAGGCTGGTGATACAAGGCTTGATATTTTCATATTTCATGCTTATATCAGGACTTCCATTTTTTTTCCTGGCTTATTGTAATGGTTCATAATTCATCCCTTTACTCCCTTCATTCCTTGCTTCTTCCAGGTGTTTATTTTATTGTTTTTTGTTCTTTTTCCCCATTTTTGACATCTTTCAATGACAAAAGCCTGCCACAGACTTGAAAACTCATGCAGATATTTATAGAGAATCTAGAATATGAGTCAACTATTGTTTCTAGCTTAGATGCCACTTAATGTTCTTTCACTTTATTAGTGTCTCTCTATAAATGTGCATAAATGTATATATTTTCAACAACTATATTGTCTTTTCCAAGATCCTATACCCTACCTTCTGTATCTCCTGTACTCACACATACCTCATTAGTCAACACAATTCATACACATCTAAAGTCCTCACATCCATTTCACCTGCCTGTGAACAGTCACATTTGCTTATAATCATATACTGATCAGAAAACAAAAACAAAAACAAAAACAAAAACAAAACACCACCAACAACAAAATTCCACTTTTTTTAAAAACCAAAATCAATTAGAGGTTCAAGGTGTTTGTCAGAAGACAACTGTATAAAATAGACTAAGAGAATACAAAGGCATGTAAAGTTTTCTCTTTTGGAGAGAGACAAGGAGGGGAAGGAGTATTTCTGTTTTATAGCTATAATATCTTTTGCAGGGCAGTTCATAGACTGAAAGGGAGCAAGTACCCTTTACTAATCTCATTTAACACATTGCATTCCTGCAAAATCTATTGCAACATCAACAAAACCTATCTACATATTAATTACTGCAGGTGTTCAATAAGCAAATTAATATCTAGGTTAATTTCGACTGAAGGAGAAGACAGTAAAAACAGATTTGGTGTTTAAAAATAATCCTTAAACCATACTGGTCTAAAAAAGAACGGGATGTGGTCTTTCATAAGACCCATCGATGACTGGTGTACATCTGCACAGTAGAACAAAGGTTGTGTGGGTTGCCACTTCTGTTCAAGCTACTAAATATCTAAAATGTATTTTACATAACACAGTTGCATTCAATTTTCAGTGTACCTGATAAACTGAAGGTAACATAATATCAAGTTGCTTTTATTCACCTTCTTACTCATGAGGCTGTTTATATCCCCCTTTTTTTTGATTTTTTTTCACAAAAATTAAAGAGACCCTCAGCTTATAAAACATGAAAAAAAACCCTTTACACTTGCAACCTAAATCTACTCTTCTATAAATTTTACATTACTGTGGCTCTGTTGACTAAAGATGATTTAATCCTGATTTAATAAGTGACCACAAAAGAGGCCTTTGAAACACAATGTCTTTACCAGGCAATCTTGCAGGTCTGGTGTCTGCAGCGGGTACAAGATGGAAATCTTGGTGCTGCTGGACAGTGATATATTTAATTTGGTTCAGGAGCACTGTGACTTCTCTGACAAACATTTTACAGACCAAACTTTATGATGTCTACTAAAAGAAAATGACCCATTGAAGCCTTGTACATGGATAAATGGATCTAGCATATGAAAGCTGGGTAATTCCCAGAGTTCATGTAACTGCTTAAATGAGAATAAGAGGTATTATAAGAAACTAGTATGATTGTAAAATGTATTAAAGTAGAATTTTCAGGAGTCAGTGTCTATGGCGTACATTTGATATTATTACCCTTGCTTTCTGTAGTGGAGACATCTATTGTACATTCAATAATTTTAGGTCATAATTCATTTCCTTATACAGGCAGCTATCATAGAAACTATTGTTTTGGTTCCCTTTTAGGCATGTAGGCATGTGACACACGAATGACAAACCTCTAATCAATTATTTAGACTCTGTATGGAAAAGCTGCTCAAGATTAGGCTTCTCTTTCCCCAAAAATTCTTAATCAGTTCTTAATAAGTGTAAAATAGATATAGCTATACTAGTATAAAATTAAAAGATGCAGAAGCACTCCTGTGGGAAAAAAAAAATGGTCTAGGATGACCCAACATACTGAAAGCATGACAGTCTGGGGAAAGAGTATATCTATTTTGTGTCTTTTTGCTATAGCTATATTTGGTTCAATATATATCAAACTATAACAAGAATCCGGAGAACAAACTGATATAGACACCCTATTGCAGATATCTAGAGTTAGGTCAGGTGAATCTAACACTGTTGTAAGCCTTGAGAATGTAAAAACTGACCACCAAGCTTGTAAGCATGCATGACTAAAGCTTGATGGATTACACAGATGACTACAGAGGCCTGGAAACAATAATCTTTATTATTATTATTATTATTATTATTATTATTAACAGAAAACAGTGTTGTTCACAGTGAACTATTTCAGCTTCCATTTGTGTTGCATATGGACCACACTCCCATCGAGGATTTCTGTTTGAAGAAGTTTTTTCAGCTTGAAGAGATGCTTCTTCACTTCATTCTCCACTGTCATGCGTATGCATTTCATAGAATCATAGAATGGCTAGGGTTGGAAGGGACCTGTAGAGGTCATCTAGTCCAACCCCTCTGCACACGCAGGGTCCCCTACAGCATGTGGCACAGGGTGATGTCCAGGCGGGTTTGGAAGATCTCCAGAGAAGGAGACTCCACCACCTCTCTGGGCAGCCTGTTCCAGTGCTCTGTCACCCTCACCGTTAAGAAATTCTTCCTCAAGTTCCTGCGGAACTTTTGGTGCCTCAATTTGCAGCCATTTCCTCTAGTTCTATCACTGGCCACCACTGAGAAGAGGCCAGCCCCATCCTCCTCACTCCCTGTCTTGAGATATTTATATACATTAATCAGGTCCCCTCTCAGTCAAGCGCAAGAGCTGCTGAAGAAGCTGTGCTCAGTCAGTCGTGCTTTTGAAACATCTTTAGCATAATTTCTTGGGTAAGAAAAGAATTTCTTCTTTTCTCAAGTACATTTCACATTGTGAAAGCTGCTTGGCTGTTTCAATGTTCTACGTCCAACTAATTCTACCTCCAGCCCTTTGCAACTAGACCTTCATCATGAATGTTTCTCTAGATACAGAGCAAAAATTGCTTTAAGGTTCTATAACTGGTCAGCTTGTCACACTGTCTCATGTGAAATAAAGTATAAAAATGCCGCCAGTGAAAATACAACCAAAAAATATACCTTATGCCCCAAATCTGTGTCTTGCTTTGGTAAAGCAATGGAAAAAAAAATATAAAAATTATAATAATAGCTATGTATTCTTTAAATATGTTGGAGATCTTGGATCATGCTCATTCAGAATACTTGCCACAGGCCAAGCTTTTTTTATATCTCTCCATCAATCCTGGTTTGATGCTTCAGAAAAAAATATAGGCAAGGCAAGTGAAATGGCAAGAATAATGAATAAGGATAAGAATAATGAATAAGGATGACTAGAAATCCAGTTTCAGTGATGCTAAAGAAAAGCTATAGTTTCTCCAGAAGCTATAGTTTCTCCTTGAAGGTACTCTAAAATTAACTGTGGCAACAGGAAGTTTTTTGACCAAAAGTAAGTATTTTGCTTTGAATGGCAAACCAATATGCAATTATTAGCATGGCAAATTTCCTGTGCAGAATATATGGCAAAGGATCATGACAGTGCATGAAAGGAAATTCTACACCAGTCCTATGGTGTAGAACATAGTAAAGATAGCAAAGTCAGGCCAAATCTCAAGACACAATTTAGTCTAGCACTGACTTCACTGCCTTCAGTGAAAAAAAAAAAAAAAAGAAAGAAAGCAGGAGAACATTGATAGCATTTACCCAGTGAGGAATTTCATTATGAAACGATTCAAAAATGGTTTGGTGCATATTTTCTGATGTGAAAATCCAAGCTAATTTTTCAATATTTATTAGTAAATAGAGATGTAATGTTAGGGTCTTTCTTTCTTTATATCCTTTCTTTATTTCTTTGACTCCAGATAATCATCAGATACATCCATACCTGTGCTACTTCTATGTTAAATAAAAACATTAATTTTTCCCTTCTCTTATTCTATTCTTTCTCTTGCTTGCAAAATGAGTAGACGAAAGGTTGGTATTCATGCATTCATGCAGCTCCTAGCACAGCTGGATCTTTGTTGCTGCCCTGGGACTTTAAATTATCAGAATTGCAGAGGCAGCAATAACGTCAATTTACTTGAGTGACCGCCAAATCAAGCTCCTAATGAAAAGAATTGAGTTTATTCTAGTCTCGATTACACCTGTGTGTATAGCCTGTGCCATGAAAAAGGACTTTATTTCCTTATAGATGAAAGGCCCCTCTACACATGAAATATTATTATTACTTCAAACCACAATCCTTAATTTAGAGATCTGAAGTTATTACAGCAACAAGACACATTTGTCATTTGTAGTGGATATTACTTTAAAAATTTATGCTATGTCGTTTTAAATATGCATTCAAAACACTAAAGGCTTTTTGTTCAAACATTAAGATCGTGGTATTACACTGAAATTCCTAAGTAATAATTAATTTTATGATGCCAACAGCTAAGCTCTATGGGCCAAGTGCTCACAGAGGCACAGAAGGTGCAGAATTCATCTCATAGTCGAATAATATTTTGCATTTTTCTTGCCATTTTGCCATTTCATTCAGGGAATCTGGGCTCTGGCCTCTGATCTGGATCACCACATGAAGGACACTCAGTACCAGAGGTGTCAGATTTTTAAAGGAGAATTTAAAATATCTATATTTGTTTGTATGATGGGGATCTTAGCTCATTTTCCAGTATGGTTCTCCATATAATCATAGTGGCTCTTCTCCTAGAGGGGAAAATGAGATGGATTGGCAGATTAGAGGCTATTCCCTCAGGACATCACAGAACCAAGGGCCATGGTAACAGGAGGGACATCACTTGCTCTGTTGTCAGAAAATATAATACCCTTGAATCTTTCACAAACAGTGTATTTTATGCAAGGTAAATAAAGACACCAGAGAAGGTTTTCTGGGCTAAAATTAGCTGGTTTTGTTTATTTGTTTTTCCAGGTGGCATGCAGTGCTGTAATAGTGGAACCAGGTGCAGTCAATAGCACAACTCTCCAGCCAGAAGGCGGAATGCCTCTTCCTCACTCATAGCCCACATTTGAAGGCTTAAAAGGACAGGAGGACAGCAGCTACCATTCTCCACTCATATGTAGACCTCCAAAATCAGGAACCCAGGGTCTTCATTGTCATGTATCTCCAACAACCTTCTCCTTGTCAAATTCACCTTAATATATACTTAATTCTTAAGTATAGGAACATATACTTAATTTCTCCTCACTGATCAGGAGTCAGGAGACCAACAGCAGCAACAACAGTGATTCATCCATAACTCTCAGGACCTTTGACTTCTGCAGTTTAGCACCTATACCTGCACGCCACGGCTCATACCCTAAAGCAAATGTTGCTCATAAACCTGCCCTGGGCTTTTTGCTGTGTGTACCAGGATGACTGAGTACATGAGTCAGCTCACAGCATGCCTTAGGGGAACAGGATGAACATTTCTCAGGTGCAGAAGCTTTGGGCAGATGGCAGCATCAAAACTTTCACCCTTTTGCCCATGTTTTCTTGGTCATGGTCTTAGAAGAAGAAGGTTTAGCACACAGGCTGGTAGTTGGGGCATCCCCTGAAGATACTTGGTCTAAAAGTGAAGTAAAACTGCTCTTTGCCCTGCTTCACCTCTTAGGAAAGAGATAATAAGCAGAATCCTCTTTTTCCATTTCTGCTGCCATTGCAGATACATGTGCATGTTCTATTGATCCATTCCTGGACTATCTCTTACTTCTTGAGTAAAGAATAGTCCAGCTGTTTATAACCTGGAGCTCAGCCTGGAGAAGAAAGTCCTACCTAGTCCACCTTAGAGAAGAAATAAAAATAAAGGGAAATAATTCAGTGGAGAAAAAAAAAAAAAGGCATAAAGTCTTACCACAGAGGTTTTCTGATGTTAGTCCTTCAACACTCAGTGATATAGGTATGGAAACATGAGAAGATCCTGAGATGTTGGCAGATATTACAGTAAATTTCAAAATTTGAGAAAAAAAAATGTTTGAAACTATTTTCTTTTCTGAAAAAGTCCAGTAAATTAAAAGTATGGATACTTTTGCTCAGACATATGAAAAAGATTTTGTTTGTTTGTTAGTTTTTGGTTTTTTCCAATCAAGCCATTTTTTTTTTTTCAGTGAGAAGTTTGATTCAAAAAAGAGTGATTTCAAAGCTTTGAGCATTTCTCAAATTTGTTTTAAGAATTGAACTGGAGAAAATATGTGTATTGGTGAAATGCTTCAGGGATATCAAATCCATGATTATATAAAATAAAATAAAATAAAATAAAATAAAATAAAATAAAATAAAATAAAATAAAATAAAATAAAATAAAATAAAATAAAATAAAATCATAGTGCTTTTTACTATGCTACACATATTCTTTGGTGTGTGTGACACAGAACCAAAATTGATACTTTTATGGTCGTTTCACTGATCCAGTTGAAGCATTGCTGTATTTTCTGCAAAGTGTTTATCTCCTCCATATTTAGTTTGTCTGGATTCTTTTTCATTTGTTTAGATTTCCTTTTTTAATGCAGTATCACTGTCTTAAAAATGTCAGATAAGAATTTAAATGAGAAAGAGAGTTTTAAAAGATTGTATCTCTGGCATGCTTTCAGCAGACTTTATAATTAGAGCCATAGTGAAAAGTTGTTAGAATATTTTTTGAACCCAGAAATCTCCAGAACTCTTCAATCACAGCAGTGAAACTGCCTCATTAGGCATTTGCCTGGGATGCAGCTACTGCACCAACCAAAGGCTTCTCCATGTTTATAGGAGTAACTGTCATGTCTCCAAGTGACTGGAGTCAGTTATAGATCATGTCAGCCTCGCGCAAGATGAGACTAGAAACAAAAACAGAAGACAGTCTGAGTTTTCACAGCATCTTTCACATTCAAAACACGTCCAAGCAGTTTAGAAAGCAGCATAGAGGTGTGAAAGATGTGAAAGGTGCATCCAGAATTTATTTTAATCAAAGGAGGGATGACACAATCATGGCTTACTTTTTGTTTTATATAATTTGGGTGAGCAGGTAGAACACGGGGTGATAACTGCTGGATATCATAAAGAAACAGTGTAAGGTGGACCACGAATGTGAGAGTTGTAAACATGGATTTGAAGACAGATGTAACAGATAGGAGCCACAAAGCTGACACATAATAGACAGACACATAAGGAAGTATGGAGATGACAGATAGACAAACTATAGAAACTCTGTTATAAAATTGATGCCTTATCTTAAAAGAAAAGTTCACATATACTCAGGCAACCAAATCGAGACTAGCACAATGAGAAACTACGGAGGGGGAAACAAAACGAGCAGGCCTGAGTGACAGTGCACAGATTGGCAATCAGTCAGTTTGCACTACATCTGAGCTGACAAGTGAGCAATCAGATTTTCTGCAGCCCATCTCCAAAAGTACACAGGAAGCAAGGTACTTTGCAGATGCAAAACACAGGAGCACAGAAAAACAAACCTGGAGAAGACCTCAAAAGGTAACCTAATCCCTTCCTTCTTCCCCAAGGCATCATAAGCTCTGCTGTATCGCTCTAAACAAATGTCCACCTAATCACTTCTGGGGAATACCAGCCATGAAATCCGTGCGTCATCTCTGTACAGCCTTCTTCCATGCACCTTTACCCTCTCCACAAGGCTGCAAATTTGCTTAGGGTTTGTCTAAATTTAGCTGTCTGGGGAATGTCAATTCAGTTACCAAAGCTGCAGTCATTTAGTACCCTCTGAGGTGCCCCGAGGTGCCCAAGATATCTACATGGGGTGACAGATGTGACACAGAACCCACAGGAGACTCTCACCCTTCTGTGAAGGTGGCTGGAGGGCAGGCAAAATGCGCTAGGGAATCTCAAGTGGCATCAGGGGTGCCAAATGCCTCACAATGTCACTGAACTGTAAGTCTACTGCTTAGTCTAAATCTCCCTTACTACTTCTTTACATCTTATCTACAGGAGACATGGATGCAACTCCTCATTTTTGAAGATTGCAACCACTACTCCAGACAAATAACTCTAATGTCTTTTGTAGCTTTGCATGCCATATTTTCTAGATTATTTCAATCTTTCTTTCCACTTCTTTTGCTAGTCTTTTAGGCAGGTAGAGGTTCAGGTTGTAATTAAGGATCCCAAGCAGAGGTCTCTAAATATAATTGTAATCTTCCATTACAGTCACTGGAGATATAGTCCAGGAAGCTGAGGGATCTTAAAAGCTTATTCAGCTGATCAGAGAGTGTCTACTTTAGGGTGACACGAAACACTCTCCATACCCCAGTGTTTGTATAGTCTTGCTCTACTTTAAATAAAATAGAAACAGGCATCAAGTGCACAAGAAAATATCTGCACAGAGCATCTAAACTTCTTGATCTCAAATCCACTCCTCCCTGAAAGAAACCTACATCTTTTTGGCAGTAGTGACATAAACTGACGTATTGCTTCTTATATCTAGCATATATATTTGTGCTTCTTGAATTATTTCCACATAGTGTTTGCCTTTATTTAGCTGTGTGACTCTGCAAAGTCCTATTCAGTTTATGAACTCGCAACACGCCAGTTCCTCTGCTACAGAATGACCAGACTGACATTTCCCAACCTACACCTCATAAAGGTGATCATTGATACTTAAGATAAATATTTTCATCTGTCCTTCCTGAACTCAAATGTAATTTTTTGAGACTCTAGTTATTTAAGATCATTTTACATACAGCATCACTTGCAGATGAGCTGAACAAATCTTCTGTTTTATATTCCAGATTACTAACTGATATACTGAAGAGTGGTAAGTCCCAGATAGTCCAGTGGGGAATCTCATGCAGAAGTAATCTACTGATAATTATTCAGTGAATACTGTATTTCAACTAGGAAAGCACCTATATCACATTAGTTCTGTTTAGATCATATGCCCTAAAAAAGGACACTATGTAAAACAATGTTTGATGCCCTCCTAACTCTAATAGAAATGACATCTACTGCTTTTCCATATCTGCAAGGCTTTTACAGTGTCAGAGCAAGTTTTTAGACTGGCTTGCACAATTTTTTTCTTGACAAACCTATTTTGGCTGCAGTTCACCCTTTTTTTTTATCTTCTAAGTGCTTATAGATAGTTTGATTGATTATTTGTTCCAGTATTTCTGCCAGGATCCAAAGTCAAGCTGACCATTCTAGGGTTCTGCATACCTCCTCCTCTCTTTTTAAAGAGAAATATTTAGAGTTTACCCTGCTAGTTGTCTAGAAACACATCTGCATTTCATAAGTTCTCAAAAATATCCACAAAGAACTCTGCAGTTGCTTTACCCCGCAGCCTAAATATCCTGTTTTGAATTTCATAAGGTGCAACAGATTTTAAAACCACTGCATTTTCAAACTATTCTAACCTTTGTCCTTTTCCAGTGATTGCTGTCAGATTTCACTCTCAGAGAGACATATGCATTTTTTTTCAAAGAAAAGGCACAGTGTAATTTCTTTCCAATTATATTTACCTACTGAACTACAAAATGCTCTGCTCCAAACCTACTTTGACCTTTATTTTCACAAAACAAAATATACCCTATCCAAGAATTCCAGAGTGTATTTTAATGGTGACGTCTGTGTTGTTAGTGGGAACTCAGAGAAGTTCCTTCTAATTTAAGAAATAACAAGAGTACAGAAGACACACAGTTTATAATAGTTTTCAGGATTTCTACAAAACTTCCCCAAAAATGACTTACAAAATAGTTCTCAGACTCTCTAATCCCTTGCATAATAGATTTTTATCTGAGGAAAATATCAAAATTAGTTCAAGTGATTCAGCATCTCTAGGCCTATCTATCATTTCATCTTTTCTTTCATATATATAAGTAGAAAATAATTTCTTTAAGGCCACGGGCTTCAGTTTAGGTCATGCCCATTTTCTAACTTTGCTAGCAATAAATTGTCTTGAAAATGTTTTCTTTCCTCTTACTGTAGATCAAAAGAAAACTTAATAAGTCATTTTTATGGGATTTTTCAAGCTCCAATTCATTATTCTTTGGTTATTTTAGACTAAATTTATAGAACTTCCCTCACCATTGATAAAAAGAATATTTCAGATTTCAAGTTGTTTCACACACATCCCTTTCTAGCAGCCACTTTAAATTACAATGAAATTAACCCCATTTTATCCCATTTTATTATGCCATTCTGCATCATCCTGAGTCTCCCCATCTTGTCTGTGGTCCGCAGACACTTGCATGCATTTCCTAAGTGCAACCATGAAACACTATATTCAGTCTAGTGATATTATATATTATATATTCAGGAGAATATATAATAAGAATATTCAGAAGAAGCATTCTACAATTCTATGATCTAGGTAACTGGAAACTGGAAAGGTAACTCAGGTATGGATCTCATCTTCTCATAGAGAAGCTGCCTTTAATGCTTATAACGTTCCTACTACCACAGAGATGAGCAAGATAAAATCTGAAGCACTAAAGTACTCTTCCACTGTGTTCTGAGATACCATTTCATTAGCAAGCATTGTGTATCATGTGTATCCAAGCTCTTATTTGTGACAAAAAATCTAGCATCCTAATAATCCTCTGCCCTAGGAATATATGAACTCCCATGTGTTCTTAGGCAAGTCAGTTGGTCGGTTTTGTACCTCATCTCTACTTTACATATGAGGAAATCACATTCTCCTAGTAGTAATGATTATTAGGATGCTAAACCCCCCAAAGGAAGAAATGACAAAATAGTGTGGTGGTCCCTATTCTGCATCCAGGGCTAGTGGGATTTGGTGTGGGGTAACCAGTCCTGCCAAACTGCAGCCTACAACCTTGCTCAGGAGCATCATAATGACTGGGCTGAAATTTGCTTACAAAAGATTTAGTGATACTGTGGAAATTACAGCGGTAATCTTCCACCACCATGGGTACAGGATATGTAATTAGTTGCTAAAAATAATTGCAATCTTGCCAGTGGAAGCCAGGCATGTAAAATGTGCAAGTATCCAGCCTTGTCTGACACAGCGTCGTTAATAAGATGCATAATCCCTACCTCAGGAATGTAGGCAGAGCACAAGTGAGCTGCAGTGTGAATGGTAGGTTATTAAATCAAGGGAGTTTGGCGGAGAAGATAAGTATAAGAATATAGATTTGTGCACACAAGGATATTGCTATGTTAATAAAACTTAAATTTTTAATTGAATTCTCCCTGCCAATTCAATTTCTCTTCTTTTTTTCCTTCATCTCTCTTGATCCCTGCTTTTTTTTTTTTTTTTTTTAATTCCATCTTATTTCAAGGCATAGAAAGTAATGAGAGCCAATAGTAAAAGAACTTTTCCTTTCCAGTTTTATGACCTTTTGGAAGAAAGCTAAGAATAGCATCTGACCAAACAAAGTACACGAAGAGCTGTGTGTGTTTGCTACTGGCATATACTGAAGATGTTTAGAGATGGGCTTTGAAAAGAATAGCAAAAGAGCGGGTCAAGGTGGAGAATGAGTAAGTGAAAACAATTATAATGTTAGAGCATAAATTTGCAAAGATCTACGTAGGAATTTCCATTAAAATTAATGTGGTACTATAGCAAAATCTGAGGATCACGTAAGTTTAAATAGAAGGATTCTGTGCTCTTCATAGATGGCTAGAAAAGGACAGTATCTTGTAAAACACAAGAAAAAAGAACCATTTGAAGAAATGAGCAGGGAAAAAGAACAGCGTGAACTATATATTAAACTTCTGGAAGTTATAGGCGGGAAGTGAAACAATAATGTAAGAAAAAGAAGAGATTTAATATTTATAAAAAGAGGAATATATATGATGATAATAATAATAATATTCTCTGCTCATATGAAAAAGTATATAACCATTAAAATTAAGGTAATACTTAGCAGCACGATTATCTGCCTTACCTTAACAAAGTGGTCAGCTTTCAGGTTTATGCTGAACATCATTTTCAACAAGCAATCACACTGCCTTGTCATGTTTCAAAACATGCCAAGAAATTCACAGCTACCTACAAATTCTGTTGCTAGTGCCATGTTTCACACCTTATTCGGGCTCAGGAGAAAATCTCCTTTATCAAATCTCATCTTGGCTAAACACTGCAGAAAAATTGTAACTGCACCCCAAAAGAACAACAGCCTAAATTGATAGTAATGTAGACATCTGTACGAGCCTACACAAATTGTTCGTTACTATTTTGGGTGATAAACTAATGAGAAATTGGCATCTGTGTTCTGGACACTCCTCTTAACTGCCTTGCAAACACTGGACAATAACAATAATAGTAATACTGGTGTGACATTTTCCCTGATTTTAATACTTAATGACTTCCAGCTCCCTTCTTTCCATCTTCCAACAGCTATAGCAGACTCACCAAAAACCATAATCAGTGCTTAGGATAAAGCCTTGACCCAACTGAAATCAATGGGAAAATTTCCCTTGATGGCAACAGGGTCAAGGTTTCATCTTCACCATCCACCTTCTCTTCCCTTAGAGAAAAGTTATATTTAAAGGCTCCCTGCCATGCTCTGCACCTATTTATAAAGCAAAGATGTCAAAGGGCATTGCTTTGCTCCTTTCTGATGTATAGCCCTTGGCTTATGCAGCAGAGCAAAGGTCTGCCCAGCTGGGACACTCAAGGCAGTGGTTTCATTACTAGGGTGAACCACCAACCAAGAGGTCAGTGCCCAGGAGGTTTCTGAAAACCCTCAATCCTCCAAAACAGAACACATCCCAGTAGGGCACTGCCTTCAGTAGCCCCATATGTTTTTTAGATCATCTGTCCCCTTTATTTTAAGGGGTTAGAGAAGAGGGTGCTTATCAACGAGTCTCCAGCTGGTTTCTCCAAGTTCTCAGACTATTTCTGATGGTCACCTCATAAATGAGGGTCTTGGTGGGCATCAGTTAGAACTGCCCCACACACATCAATAGCCCACAAGGAAAGAGAAGTCAATTTGATCGACTGAGTACAGAGAAAGAGTAAATGGCTTTGCATGAAGAAATCAGTGAAAGAGAATTATTTCTCCCTCTTAAGAAATTATATTTTTTTTCTATCAAGCACCATTATCAGCTGTCATGGAAATAAAACCTGGCATTTTTCTCTAGAGGTTTTTGTATTAAAGCACGATCTTTTACAATTACATTCTCCAAACATTTAGTTCATTAAGAACAGAGAACAAGGCATAAGGGCAGGAGTCAGCAAAAAAAAGAGATTCAGTCTCTAATGAAAATGAACATTTACTTTAAAAACACTGTCTACATCCAGGTCTGAAAGGTTGTGCTTTAAATCTCCCTGGTTTCTGAATTTTCCTAACTGACCCTTTAATTTTCACATGCCAGAGACTGAATCTTTTTTTTTAAAGATTTAAAGCACAACCTTTCAGACCTGGATGTAGACAGTGTTTTTAAAGTAAATGTTCATTTTCATTAGTTAATAATATTATCAGGCTATATCTGTAAAGAATAAATTAAAACTTCTGGAAATGATTTGGTTTCCAAGTGACAGATTTCTTTTAAGAGTTTTATTACAGGCAAGAGACCATAATTAGGCAACTTTGGGGTCTTTTTCCACCTTCATTTGAATGATATGAAACTGGACATGGTTAAAAAAAAGGGATCTTAGACTGAATGAATGATCAATCTGATTCACTCTGGTAGTTCTGAGCTTATTAAGAATGTCTCTTTGAAGCAAAGTAAAGGTTACTGTCTCTTTTATTTTTATTCAAAAGAGAAGATTGTTTTTTTAAAAAAAATCAGGCTTTTCTTCTTTTTATCTGACTCAGTCTGTCCTACCTCTGGAATGAGTACAAGGAGTTCATTCAAAACAGAGTAATCCTCCACAGGAGTGACAGTAAGAAGCTTTGTAGCCCATCACATTCAGGCCTGCAGAACAATGAGGAAACCTTCTCAAAGCTGAGAAGAAACTTACTGTCTGTTCGGGCTCTCCTGGCCAGAGTGTGGAGGAAGACCTTAGAATCATAGAATCATAGACTCACAGAATGCTTAAGGTTGGAATGGACCTCTAGAGGTCATCTAGTCCAAACCCCTGCCCACACAGGGTCTCCTAGAGCATGTGGCACAGGGTGGTGCCCAAGCGGGTTTGGAAGATCTCCAGAGAAGGAGACTCCACCACCTCTCTGGGCAGCCTGTTCCAGTGCTCTGTCACCCTCACTGTTAAGAAGCTCTTTTGCAATTTTCTGTGGAACTTTTGGTGCCTCAATTTGCAGCCATTTCCTCTAGTGCTATCGCTGGCCACCACTGAGAAGACACCGGCCCTATCCTCCTCCTTGCTCCCTCCCTTGAGGTATTTATATACATTGATCAGGTCCCCTCTCAGTCTTCTCTTCTGCAGGCTGAAGAGGCCCAGCTCTCTCAGCCTTTCCTCATAGGGCAGATGTTC
>PTEX01000085.1:1314094-1327065 GCA_003342815.1 Eudromia elegans | reverse complement strand
CTTTCTTTCTCTCCCTTCCTTCCTCCCTCTCTCCCTACCTCCCTCCCTTTCTCCCTTCCTTCCAACACTTCAAGTAGCTGCTTTTCTGCTTTGCTGATTTGTGCAAAAGCAGAAGACATTAGGTTGCTAGCTCACACACCTCATTCACTACAGCTTGAAAAATATAACATGTATAAACTGCTAAATGTACAATACAGACAAACACACACCAGGACACATTTTTATTTTGCGCTCATTGATGAGAAGTTATGGGCAATAAAGGTGCATTAAAGAGCAAAACAGTCTCACATTTTTTAAATGAAATTACTTGTTTAAAAATCCTCTCTTTAGAAAAATTATATAATAATGGTTTCAGGACAGAGGTAGAAAAAAAAGTTTTATGCTAACTCAATTTTCAAGTTTCAGGAAATATCTGACCTCACTCACATACAAAGATGGAGAAAGGTTTCAAATAATATCATGTTCCCAAGGTGAGATAAGTTTCCAATCTCTTTTAGTGCTGTTACAGACTTCTCAGAGATGTCTTCTAGCAAAATAAAACCAATCTAATGGATCCAATGTCCAAATTACTTAGACTTCTTGAGGGGACACCCTCAGATCTACAGAATATATCATACAACCCTTCATGACTGCAGTACTGTGGGTTTAAAATTGTGAAGAGCAGAGTCTCAAAAAAAATGTAGAAAGGGGAAATATAGAGCATTGGTCTAAGTTTTGTGCTGCTGATTTACTTAGAGATCTACTGAAAAGTTTAACTTGAGCAATTTACTTAATCTACATAATTTGTTTGCAAAATAGTTCATGTAAACTTCTTTTTATATACTGTCCGACAGAACGTTTTACTGCAGTTGATCTTCATCCTATGTCTAGTGAGAATTCTTCATCCTATGCCTAGTGAGAATGATTTGAATCCTGCCAGATAATACGTATAATCCTAAAATGCTTCCAAATTCCATGGCACTAGAAATAATTCACAATCTCACTGTGAGCAAAATTTTGCATTTCAACTCCCACCTGTTGATCTCAAATCACTTCCTAAAAAAAACCCTTGAAATTCACAAATATGTGTAGCTCACCTTTATTTCTCCAACGGCAAACAGAGTAATCAAGTAAATTATTTAGGTGTCATTATAGGAGCATTGGCTTAGCTGAGAATAGAGTCTAGATCTCATGATTCGTAGTTCTGTGCTGGAGAGCCCATACTATTATTCATAAGCAACCTCCCAAGAAGCCCATAAAATTTAGCAAGTGGCAGCTCTATATATAATGCAGATCCAATATTTGCCATGGGTAATGCTTTACGGTGTGTCTGTTGCAAATCATCTCTTTTAACACGTTCATCTGTCTATACATAATGATTTATTTAGTCTTTTGTTGCCAGATATGAATCTTCTTAAAGAAACACCATGTAAATTAATAAAAGTGCAACTTCAAGGTTTTTACCTCATGTTATTTGTTTATTATTACTTAAATCATAAATCTTTACATTTGGGAGCTATTGAACATTAAGGAACACTTTATACACTAATTCATTTTAGCCTACAGATGATATATTTTCCTTGCTTTCTTTTTCTTTTCTTTTTTTTTTTTTTTTTTTTATGGCTCTGGAAATTACAATGTGGAAAGATGTCAAAATGTTTTTAAGATAGTTCCTGGAAACGAAAGGCCAGAGAGAAATTTGTTTTCCACCTGATTACAGTGTTTTAAAGACATTTACTAATATTTGAAGGTTAATGCATCCGTCTACTGCCCATGAAAACCATACAGGTTTTCTGTAGTTTTCTTAGAAGTGACATAAATGGCATAATTTCCTTATAAATTCTTCTTCTTTCAATTATCCAGGGGTTAGTTCAGACAACAGGTTTGTTTTGGAGTATATATCTAGGTTTAAATCAGCTAATCTTAATCTCAGAAATGATAGATGAGTAACAGGCAGCATTTGTATATTAGATAGAATTAGATATATACTTGTATATTAGATTCAATCTTGCTTGGACTGATAACAACCTAAAAAATACTTCCTGAGACACTTCTGTATCCCTTATCTAATGGCTTTGCCTTCGAATAGTGACCCTGATTTGCATGATTTTCTCAAGACATGGGCAGATCTTACCCTGACCTGAGTGTGGTTGATGACGTCACCTCTTCTCTTTGATGCCTAGCTTCTGAAACATGATTATTTGTCCTTTTCACCTATTCTTCTGCACTTGGGTGGAGATTCTGCTAAACAACAATAAATATATCTTATTCAGCACTTCCAAAATGTTCATTTGCTATTTTCTTGTCATGAAACTTGATCAAGACTTAGGCATTTGGTTAGTCATCTGATTCATAACCTTTATGCAAAACATTGTTTAAATCCTTTGTATATTATCCAACATTTCTCTAAATTTTAACAATCAATCAGAAGCAAAATTTTTGAGAAGTATAAAAGATCTGCAAATGGATATATGTTTTTAGCCATCTGATAGTCGCATTTGGACAGTTTTCTGTACAACAGTAATTGAGATGATATATTACTCAGGTAGTAATACACCTTTAGAGTAACTTGGAATATCTTTTTGGTTTTAAGTGATCTTTTAGAGCAGATGAAGCTTGTCTCTCTAAAGTGTGAAAGAAAGGGCTCCAAGAGTTTTCCATTTGTAGTTCAGTGATTTACCTATGATTCTCTGGCCAGCTGCTCCTTTTCTGTAACATGCAAATCCCATCCTGTCAAATGAGTTAAGATAAACTCATCTCTGAGTACAAGGGGATCAAACACCTCAGTAACGGGGATCACAGCGGGGATGAGAAGCTGTGCCACTGGCTCTGCAGGTGAGTTTATGAAGCAGCTCAGTCTGAACTATCTGATTATGTCTGGAGACCAAAAGTGGAAAATCACTTTCCCTTTTCCCACCCAACCGTTAAAATGTGACGGAAAAGGAAGGTTTGCTGAATTAACTCTCACAATAAATGTTACACGTTTAACACTTCTTGACTCTTTGATCCTATCACATTTTGATGTTTTGCTTTCTGCATGCTCACACTGTTGGTCTCTTACTCACTGAAACTTGTCTTTAAAAGCATTCCTCTCAACTACTTGCATTTTTATTTATTTATATTCTTTTTTTTAGAAAAAGAATGAAAGATAAAGAAAAGATAAAAAATGTGAAAGGAAGAATCAAATTCTGACTCGTAAGGAGCTGGCTGCGTATTTCAGACCACTTCGGTATTTAAAAACAACTGGTGAAAAGCAATGAACTGATTCCTGCTAAACATAACTGGGTTACTACCAAACTCCTGTATTTACAAGTGTTTTGACTGTATCCCAAATCTGTGCAGGTGGGAAGCCTGCACACACATCTTACTTTTCCTACACCTTAGTTTTTGAAAGAGAGAAATCCCAGCGTATGGATAGGAGATGAACTGACCTATTTATTCACATTGTTCGTCATGAGGGAAAGGTCTCTGGACACGCCACAGGTCACAGCATATCGGTAGATCCATCTTTGTGATTGTGGGAGGTATCGGTTTTGGACAATTATTACCCTCATTCTTGACTCTTCAAGATAGCCCTCCTCTTGAAGATGACATCACTGAAGAAATAGTAGCTTAATTATTGATATTGCTTACTTATTAATTATAAAAAGAGAGGCCATGTCTTCCAGACTCTCTTCCATGCTCTGAATTTCTGAGATCACCTTTTATCTTTTTCTTTTCATGTCCCTTCTCCCTTCAGGTCTTGTCCTTTCAATTTTTATTATAATTCTCATAATATGACTGTTGTGGACTCCCATCTCATCCTACATAGAATCCAAGGCTTGCAAACAATCTTTTCTTTGAAGGGATGCTGGTCTAGCAGTTAATTGCTTAATTCTCAGCTTGCTGAGCAACTTACTTCATGTCTCTGTGCCTCAGTTTGTGGAATTATAATTTAGTGATAATAATAATCTATCACTTGGGTCTCTGAAAGGACGCCCAGGAAATTAAGTATTGTGGCTTTAAATTTTAGGCAGTCTGAAAAAAAACTGGGAGGAGTTCAGATTTTAGAAATATCGTTTGAGAGGACTCAGGAAATGAGAGATCAGTTTTTTATGCGGGAGACAATTATTAATATTTCAGGACTTTATGGAGCTTGGTTTTAAAATATGTATTTTGGACACCTGTCTTGTTAGGAGAACCTGCCAGGGCATTTGATGCAGAAGAACAATGATAAATGATTGTCAAATAAACTCGCATGTCATTGAACAGGAGAGGAAATCTAATGCTGTGACTCAGACACAATACTGAAATAGTTCATTACAGCAGCACAGGACAAGCATCTCCTCCTCCTGGCAGCACAAAACCCAGTTGACAGACTGATCCCAAGGCCTTCTGCATTCAGCAGAAAGACTCCCAGGCTACCTCAGACTAATTAGCTCTTCTGTCAGACTGAACACTGTCAGTCACAAGAGACTTTAACTAACAGGATCTCAGTCTCTTTGGCACCGCTAGCAATATCTTGAACATCCCAACCCGTCTAGAAACTGTTCGATCCTACAGCAATATATTGCATGAATTATAACTTGACCAAAGTGGGAGTGTTGTGTATGATGCAACTCTTTTTGCCTATGTCAGAGGAGGGGAATCTGGCAGAATATTTGTGATTTATGCTAATGCATTTAAATTTTCTTTCTGTAAATGGTACTCAGTGCCTAGAGGGAGCCTGAAACCTCCTCCTGAGATGCCTGTCAAAACACCCACTCCCTGAGGCATCACTTGGATGCAGGTGCAGTTTGTAACTGGTTTGGGCCTGAGTTGTTGTAATGTGACTATGACCAAGGTTTGGGCAGTGGTCTGCAGAGCCACATGCACAGTCTTATGCATAGGATGTTACTTAAGATGCATAAGTTGAACTTCAGTTCAACATCAAGCAGAAGCTGGGTAATTTAGCCACTTGGTGTCTCATCTTCCTCCTTTCCAAAGGTGTCTTTTCATTGCCTTTTTATTGGCCTTTATTTGCTGCGATTCCAGCCACTAAAAGATTCCATGTTCACTTTGCTCATTTAATTGCTTTATTTTTGCTACTTTTTTTTCACATTCTTCTTCCTCCATTTGTGACTCATTTTGTTTGGAGACACTTCACTAGACTGACTTTAAGGTTTTTTTAGTATAAGGGTAACATTTTGAACTAGGGAATCCTAGATCTACTGCTGGGTCAGAGCTTCTCACCATTGCTTTTAAAGACAGTAAGGTTCTCTTTGGAAAAGGAGCTCCCTGTGGCCCATCCTTACCTTTACTTAAGTCTGATAATAATTTTACCTTGCACTTCCACTGCCTTTTACAGAAAGAGTGCATCTCCATTGAGTTATGGCTTGGGAGGCCCAAACACAACTCATCCAGAAGAATGAAACAGTAATACATAAAAATAAATAAATAAAACACATTTTCAAAGCATCCCTTTAGCTCACATCCTAAATGCATGCTATAATAAACCTCTCATGTAGCCCTGGCTGTTAGGAATGAGACAGGGCCAGCCTGGGGATAAAGACCAGCACCCATCTGGTGCACAGGGGCTAGGGTAGTAAACTAGAACTGCCATGTCATGGAGCAATTGTCAGAGAGGTCATGGTGATGCAAAAGCTCTTGTTACAGTGCTGGATGAAGTGATGTCCAAATAGAGAAATCCCTCACTGAAAGCATGAGATTGACAAGTCCAGTAAAAAGTCATCTCCAGGAATATTCTATGGCCATGCAACTTCTTGAGACAGAAGGAAATTGTGGCATCTTTCTTTCTCACTAACAATCTATATTTGATGCATCAAATATTCTTGAAAATATTGACTTACTATGCACGTCTCAACAAGTGCTGAGAAGGAGCTGGAAGGAATTTGACAGCAGGTGCTGCTCTAATCAGCACTTAACACTGCTTCCTGGAGGTAAGAATACAATCTTTGTATGGGTGTGGGGTCTTTTTGCATGGATTGTGGGAAGGCAAATATTTTCCTTGCAACTATATCCAAGAAATTATGAATATCCTCTAAGGTGTAATGTAATATTAATCCATACTACCTACCCTTATCACCCAAATGGTTACCATAGATACACGGAAACACTGCTATGCTACCAAAATATGGTGTATGTCCAAGCTAGCTGGTCTTCATTTCCATGAGCAACCAGAAGAACTGACCTCTGCATGATGCTGACTTTCTGAACATTAGCAAGTAACTGAGACTTGCCTAAATAACATTCTTTCATAATGTTGATTTTTTTTTAATCTGGAATCAATGTCCATACCTGTTTATTTCTCTTTCATACACAAATGAAAACAGCGTGCGTGATTAATACAGCTAAATTGAAAAATAACACAGTATCGATTAGTCAGCTTTCCATTATTCTGTACAACATCAGTCAATCTCCCCCAGACTCCAGAATAAGCCTAATGGGCTTTTATTTATCACCATCTAAGAAGCGCCCACAGCAGTCTTCTTCAGCTCAACAGTAAATCACAGGAATGCTTTGTCATCCCACAACTGAATATCTTTGAGGATCCAACTACAAATGCAAAAGCATATACCAGATCCGAGACCCCCGACTGGAAATGTTTGTCTGTTAAAGGCCTGATAGTCTGGTTAGATTATTGGCTTCAGCTATTGTGTTTTGAGGCATGTTGCACATAAAACTCAGGTCTAATCCCTGACTTGTTTTCCTTCAAAGCGGTCAAAGGTTGCAAAAGACATTCTAGAATTGTGTTATCACTACCATAAACAACGTATGGCCACTTAATATGAAGATCTGCAGCATAATACATAGCTTGGTGAGTTTCATAAATCAGAGGGTGCTTGTATCATCTTGGTCTACACACAAACTGGTTTGAAAGGATACTTTTAAACTATTTTGGATGCAATTAGAAGAATAATCAGTCTTTAGTAGGGTTGTAATTATATATATTTATATTTAATCAAGTATAAAGAATGGAAAAGGAAAATGAAGAATCTCCAGTTGTTTTCAATGAAGAATTGCTTAGTTAATTAGAAGTGGCTTGAAAATGTACCTAATGATCTCTAGAAATAATGTTAAAAATGCATGAGATGTTTTGAAAGTGGATTTGGGATTTGTCATGTAAAAATCTATATTCAAGATATGCTTAAGGGATGTGAGTTCTGCTAGAAAATATTCATGAATCCACAAACCAAAACTGGGTGAAAACCAGTGACAAAGCATAGTAACTGTCACTGATAGAGAGCAGCAAGCAATAGAATTTGAATTTTTACAATAATTCCTACTGACAAAACACTTGTAGGCTTCAAAAATACCATAAATGTATTTCACCATATTACAAAGAAGTCAAAAAGTAAAGACCCAGTCCCAACTCCTTGAGTTCCTGCTTGAACTTACAAGCTAAGTGAGTGTTTTAGTGAAGATTTATAGCCTCAATCTTATTTCTAATTCATGGGTTTCCCATAGATTTTTCTACCGTATGTTCTTCAGACATTAAGCTTTCATATTTAGAATAATGACAGTCCTCTGCTTTTGATTGCTCAAATAGCCTTCTGAAGAACAGAAGTGGAAGGGGGAGGGGAATCTGTCTGCATTTATAAAGAAAAGTCATGTCAGGCAAAACTCGATTACTTTTTCTGTCAGAAAAAAAAAAAAACCTTAAATTTACAGTTGAAAGAGACGAAGCAGTGAAATATATTTTCATTTTTTGTAATGCATATGTCACTGTGTATAATGACAATTCACCTCAAAATCATCCAAAATGCTCCAATTAATTGTTCACGTCGTAAAGGACGCAACTCTACTGGGGAGAAAGTTGAAGAGGAGGTGGAGCCGATCTGGATCACTCCACATCTGCCTTAATATTACGTGTATAAGTGTGAGAAGTCAACAAAGATTCAAGCGTCAAACACAACATTTACATTTTTGCACTCCTCGCCACAGCAGAAGACGTCCACTATGAAGTAGAAGACCGTAGAAGACCTCGCCTATGACATGACCCATCATGGGACCCACCAGAGCACAAGGAGCTGTGCAGGTGGGTTGAAGGTCAGCCCAGATTTGGCCTTCTATTTTATCAGAGTCCATATGATGAAGAAATACAGGCTAACAACAGTGCAAGGCACAGATCTTACCAAGAGACAATGGTAACTCATTGGTCCTACTCCTGCTACTCAGTCAGAAGAATAAGAGCCATTATTCCTAATTACACAGGAGCCGAAACACAGTTTATCAATTACTTTGAGATGGAGGGCTTGTTCCCGGGTGGAGGGAATTAATTTTCTTACAGTAATGCCTGGGAAAGCAGAAGATTAGTTTTGGTTGATTTACAGTGTCAGCGTTTTTTTATTATTATTTCAAGAAGAACTTCCACTTAATCATGAGGCATCTAGAAATTGAATACAAAAGGAGACCTTTCATTACTCATAGATAGTATCTTCCCCAGTAGCAGACTTTTTTGGTTAATAATAACTATACTAAAAAAAGAAATCTTTGCTCAGGTGAGCCTCATGGGGCATTTTATTCATTTCTTTTAATACCTAAAGGGATGCTGAAGACAAGGATAATTTCCCCCTGCTGTTCAGAGTGGGAGGAAATTTTTTTTTTTCAGATTATTTTTGCCTCAAAACTTATTTTCCAAAAAATAAAAGTTTTCACAACATATTCCAACACTTTGTTTTCAAACATTCAGTTTTTGAGGTTGAAGAAAAAAAATAAAGTGTATATACATATATTTATTGCTTATATTATATATAAAAATATATATATGAAGTTACTGACCAGTTTCTGGCAAAGATACCTGAGGGCTCTAAGTTATCTCATGCACAAAAACACACCTAAACAAAGTCTAAATTTTCCAGGGGGAAAAAAAAAAAAATCAATAGCAATTCTATTTCTAGAATTGCAAAATAATCTTAAAAAAAAAAAAAAAGTTTGGGGTCTCATGATAAGATAAAGATCCTCCAATGCTGGATAGTTCAAGCTGCATACAAAAACTATCAAAAACTATTGTAATCCCAATGTCAGTGGTAGGACACTATAGCCCAGATCTTAGGGGCCTTTTGGTAAGAACTGTATTTTGGCTGAACTGTCTACTGAGCCTTACATAACAATTTCCACATGCATATATATATATTTAGGGCTGTTTGCCCGATTAAAAGTCCAGGAAAAAGTCCACAATCTTTTTCTCTGTGTACATAGTGCATATAATAAGCCTTAACTTTCTGCCTGGGATGCTGGGAAAGTTAATCTGCTAATGCTTGTAAAGTGCTTTAAGATCTCCAGCTAGAAGAAGAGTAAAATATAACAATTACTTTTTAATGAACTAGAAATAATGAGCACTCACTCTCCGTGCTCCTTTCTCCAAGAATGATTTCTCTTAAATAATGTATTTAATTCCCTCTATATATCTACCTGCTACTTTTTTTTTTTTCATTCAAGTGCACGTCACTACTTTGTCTTGGAACCAGTACAGAAACATAGAGTTTTGCTTGCTCCTTTCCATGAGAATTAAACTTTTTATTATTGATTTTTTTTATTGTTATTATTGATTATTGGAGATAAATTCAGTAGTGATGTTTTCAAGCAGTAATGTGACTCAGAGGGGCTCATGCCATGGGGTAAAGGATCCTGAAAGTAGCATAGAGAAGTGATGCTTCTCAAACCATCTTTGCAGGACTTCCTACATGGATCAATGGAGAGGCAGAGGGCAGAGTTTATCCATCACAGGCTGAAATAGGCCCCATCTAACCACTGACTTCATGCACCAATCCCCATACAGACCCTGCATGACTCAAAACTCATGAATTTTGACCTCCGCACTTCACGAAGGGCTTAAGCAAGACACTGTGTGCAACTCCAGCTACAGTAATAACTGCAGAGCATGACATTATTTCCTTGCATGAATGTCCAGAGCACTACTGGTTCCATGTGAACAGGGAAGACTGCTTTTAATCTCTAAAGATCCCTAAATTCTCTATTGCTCTGGTGTGGTGTCTTTCCTGAAAGAGAAGACAGTGCCAGTTACAGCAGCAGAATAATGAGGAAATAAAGAACAAACCTGGCAAGATTCCTGGAAGAAGACAGCGTTCTTTACCTCCCCAGCTTCTTAGAAAAGGCTTAAAATCTAATTTTTGTGTGTGCTGTGTACACCTGCGGTGCTGTAAGAAATTATAGTTGTAATAAAATCAATTAAGAACTGTAAATAGTTAAATGTAAGGGCTCCCTTACATTCATTTTTCTGGTAATAGCCAGTATTACCTGAGGAACCAAGCTATCTGATCAAGTTATGCCTGTGTAAGATGAGAATTATGATAGACAGGGGAGCTATTCTAGATAAAACACTGCTCTCATCCTCAGTGCAGGCAGTGCCTCATGTTGAAGTCAATGACTGCACTATCCACAGAGACAATGTCCATTCTATATGATCCTGAAGACATAGGTGGACGTAGAGACCTATCTGACATATCTGCAGGGAGAAACGAAACAGCACTATGCTGTGTTCAAAGCATCGAGCCTCTATCTCCATATTGCAGAACTGCCAAAACAGATCCTGGTAAGATGTTCGATCTGACAAGGCACAACTTTCCTAACCAGCTACCAAACACAGTTTGAAAGATCTCAAACATGAGCCAGATGTGTTTCCTAGAATGTGATGCAGATGTGGCCTCTCTGTTTTGGAAGATTAAAGTGTTTAATAGCACACTATTCCAGGTCAGGTGGACTGAGCATCGGAAAACACTCCCAAGAACTGTACAAGTGTGTTCACTACCTATAACATGCATTTAATGAGTATCCAAATCTCAGTGTGTTTTACTACCACACTGGGGACTCAAATGCAAGTTTGGGAAAACCCTCCAGGAAGGATACAGGAGCAAACCTGGGACCACTTTTGCACTCTGTATTCACAAGAGAGATGTGCTGCATGTGGCTTTACTGTGCTCAGCATGCCACGTGCCTTGGAGATAGTGCCTCATATATGGCATATATTGCCATAAAATACAAGGCTGACCATTAAGGGCTTTCTTCTATGGATTTCATAATTTATTTTTTTCTTTTTGCAAATGAGAGGGGCAAGTGTTCTCACAGTCTTGTATCTAACCCAAGGCAGAGCTCTGCTGTCTCTGGGAATATTAAATAGGATCATTTGTTTTAATGAAGGCATGAGATGAACTGTATTTTACAGTTCCTTTAGGAAACACCATAGATTTTGGCACTGCAACCATGAAGCTAATATAATAGTTATTTCTGCATTAATTGCAATGTACATGCTAAGCAGCTTCGCAGAGCTGTGATACAGAAATACTGAAGAATCAGTAAGCACCATCTGTTATCACACACCAGCTATAAATACCTATAGATTTGTGACAAATACTAAGAACAAATATAAATAGCAATTAAGATAGTTACTCTGTAAGGATCTTGAACACTGTGAAAGATACAGACCTGTGCTTTTATGGTAGGGCATCTCTTCCAGTAACAGCAAAGTCATTTGAACCACAGGAGAGTAGTAGCGAGGTGACATTGAGTGGATGCTGACTCCCTGCAAGAGGGAATTCAGAGTCTGTTTGCAAAGCAGCAGTTATTTTAAGGAGTCATTGCATGTGCTAATTCAATTTCCCTCTAAAGTTTGTAGGAAACCTGTCTCAATGGTTCAACATGTGTTTCAGAGAGCAGGATTTTCCACCACCACAAACCTCTTCTGTGTCTTATGGCAAATCCTTCAGGGGGAAATTTGCCAATGTATTTCAACTCTTGATTGGATCAAGGATTTGGGGCAAGTGTCAAGGAGGGGTTTGAGATCTGTTCTCTAGAACTGGCTTAATATGTTCACGGCTGAACATGCCTTATGCCACTATTGGGCCCAGATGAGATTTTAAAGACAGAAATAGGTTTTCTTTTGTCTTATTTATTTATAAAAGGTACTTTTCAAGAAAGGGATGTTGAAACAACAAATATGTTCAGACCTAGAACTTGACCCAGATTTAAAATGTTCTTCCAGTCTTCAGTGTTTCCTAATGGTAATCCCACCATTAGAAGGTCATCTCTGGGGAGCTAAGGTTTTCTTTTTTTTTTTAATCTTTTCCTACATATGCATATTTTATTAATACAATGGTTTGATTACACTCAGGAGTATCTACTACCTAATGAATATATATTTGTCCATGTTGTATTATATAGTTCTTTGTGTATGTTCAGACGTTGTGAAGACAAGGGACATCTCTTGGTCGAGCTAACCCAAGTTTTAGTTCAAGTGCCCTAATCACTTTAATTACAGTCCAGCAAACTTGAAACAACACATAATTCAATTCTGGAAGCTTTTTTCCTCTCCTCTCCTCTCCTCTCCTCTCCTCTCCTCTCCTCTCCTCTCCTCTCCTCTCCTCTCNTCCTCTCCTCTCCTCTCCTCTCCTCTCCTCTCCTCTCCTCTCTTTCTGTCTTTCCTAAATTATTTTATTTTAAACATTGTTTTTCAAAGTCAGAAACAGCCCTTGGAAATCTGCATGGAAAAAAACTGTTGGGCCAATAGTGCTCAAATGTCCCTAAACATCTGCATGGCTTTTTAATCTTATGGGCAGCTCAAGACAGCCTGTGGATTTTTAATACAGACTTATAGGAATTGAGGGCATGGAAAAGAGTTCAGCACTAATTGCTAAGGAAACCTTTCTATCTGCAGCCTGTCCCATAAATCCACAAGAGTATTGAGGTATTGACATTACCATCAGGAAATGAGAATTCAGTGAGATAAAAGAGAAAAGAGCCCACCTCAGGAACAAAATTCATGAGACAGGAGATTAGACTGGAGTGCAGCTAGCTGTTGAAATGCAAGCCAGAAAGCATAGAAAAATATTGGCAAAATCTTGAAGAGGGGAGTGTGTAGATCCACTCACAGAGTAAAGATTTAAAAAAAAAAAGAAAGAGAAAGAAAGAAAGAAAGAAAGAAAGAAAGAAAGAAAGAAAGAAAGAAAGAAAGAAAGAAAGAAAGAAAGAAAGAAAGAAAGAAAAAAAGAAAGAAA
>PTEX01000085.1:1127486-1314051 GCA_003342815.1 Eudromia elegans | reverse complement strand
AAAGAAAGAAAGAAAGAAAGAAAGAAAGAAAGAAAGAAAGAAAGAAAAAAAAAAAGAAAGAAAGAAAGAAAGAAAAGAAAAATTAAACTGTTTATTTTATTTTTACATGAAAAAAAATATTAGGGTAAAACAACAGAACAGGGTTCTGAACTGGGGTCATTTTGGTTGATTCTCTTAAGGTGTTGTTGGCAGTAATAAGATAGAAGGAATTCCAGGGAATTCCCTAGGATTCCTTCATGGGTTTGTATCCTAGTCTGAACACCAGGACAAATTTGGTCCCAGAAAGTAGGTTTTCTTCTGCTTAAGATTTCCAGGTTTGGTTGGCAATCACCAAAAACAGGTCTAAGAGGCAACAATAGGATGAGAGCTTTTGTATAGTGCATTTTTGGCTCTGTTCCTTTAAAACCTAACATGAAGGAAGCATGATGGCACTCTACAAGGCAGAGCATCTAACAAGAGGTATGAGCTTGATGCAAAACCTGCATAAAATGCACCTCACCCACTATGCAGCAAAGAACATGAGAGAAGTGAGGAGGCCTTCTGAAGGATGGGTGATTCTGCTTTCTAAGCATCAATGTCTCCTTGAAAGGGAAATGCTGTTTCAGGTGTTACTTCAAAAATCCTTTCTCTATTTTCAGTGACCATTGAATATAAGATGAGAAAATATCCCTAGAAAAGTAATGAGAAGCAGTATCACAACCTTCTATCTTTGGAGGTGAGCTGGTTTTCCAAAAGAACGGGTCTTGCTCTCACAACAGGGTTTAGGTCGTCCATCTCAAGCACACACAAGTGCCAACTCTCTGCAGAGATCTTATGGATGACTATCTTTTGGTCAGCAGGAGTTTTTTTAGATAATGTGATCTGTCTGGAAAATCTGATTTTCAGTTACTGTAGGGTAAATTTGACTCTTGCATCAAGATCCTTAAAGCTTTGGGAAAAGCAGGGTGCCTCAGTTATGACAGAATATAAGACAATCCATATTTTAAAGGCTTTGCTATCATTTTATTCCTAGAGGGACCTTGCCAAGTGAAATGGATATTTGCCTAACTAAGAAATGCACTGAATCCCAGAAGTGTGCCCAGCCATGGTTTGCTTCTCATTTCTAGTGTTACTTTCTGAACCCCTGTCACGGACCATCACCTACGTCTACTTTTCTAATTCAGCATTTTCCTAAAAATCTCCTGCTTTCTCAAGTCCTGCTGCAGAGATCATGCCTCAATTAATGCTGCAGCTGATTAACTCTTACTCCATTCTGAGTGCTGTTGCAAGGCCGGTAATCTCTAAATCACAGCCCTCAATGCGTACTCAACAACAGCAGAACATTACCTGCAATTTCCCAAGCATTCCATTTCCTCAGAAGATTTATTTGTAAACAAACATGAGCTTTATTGTTGCCTGTTGCAGACATGCAGTAAATTAGTTTTTCCACGCTGAAATGCAGCAGCATAAAAACTTCACTCGAGAAAACTACTAACTGGCACTATGGCATCACTTTGTTAATTATGTTGGCACATACACTGTTGCTCTTTAAATTAATCTCATACACCAGAAACACTTTGTGTGTAATGATTTCCTGGACTTCTTGTGTATTAATTCATGCTTAATCTGATTTAAACCATTGTAAAAGTGATAAATGACACAGACAGAATTTAAATTTGCATGACTGCAGAGCCTACGAGACTTGGTGGTGGGAACCATCATGCAGAAATCGGTGGAGTATATTCAGCTGCATGTGTTGAGTTTGGCTTTGGTATGTTTGACAGTTTTCTGACTCCTTCCTGTCTGATATACATATATATTTTTTCAGATTAAGTATTCCATGGGGTCCGCATCCCAATTCCCAGTTATTGCATGTTATATCCCATCTTTTTCATGACTGTCAATGGTGTCTAATAGGTTTATAAACTTGGCTTATAAGCCCTGATGACAAAATTCAGTTAGTTTATTCCTTGTGACAAGGAAGGTCGTTACTAATCCATATCATCCATATACATTATACATTCCCCTGGCTTTGGCATTCTTTAGTTCTGCAGCATTCTTACTGGAAAACTACTCAAGCAAAACATCCACCTCCCCATCTTTCCTCCTTACTGTTAACAACAACAGACCTGTTACAGAATGTCAAATATGTTGCAAAATCAATTTCTGTTGTTTTATTGGCTCATTTTGAGCAGAGCTTTCTAAAGTGCAATAAAGGCACCTGTTATGGTAGTTACTACACTTGAGCTTGCCTGCTCTTCTACTCAGAATGGTGCATCAAAGTACCCTGAACATGGTACATGGAAGTGACTCTTGGGTCTCTTAAAATTTGAATTCAGCACTTAAGTTCTTGCCATATAGAGATATTGTGCCAATGTTTAAACCAGAAATCTTCCACTCTTATGTGGAAATACTTTTAAGTACTAAGTGGGCAGGAAAAGTTTCTGGATTTCTACTGTGAGAAGAAAGGTCTTGTTGAATTATCTTCCACCTATCAAGAAAGAGTACTTAGCTCTGGAAAGGGCCAATAGAACCTGGAGTTATATCAGCACTCTTGGGATGACATGCATATAGGCATTTGCAAACACAGGACTGGGCATAGCAAGGAAGACAACCAATAAAAAATAGAAAATATATAATAATTAAAAAAAAAAAACCCAAAAAAATAGATATACACCTTCAGCACTTATCTTCTCTGCTGTTCATATGGTTTACCTACTGCTACCAGGAGTACTGTCCCAGTGAGAGAGGCACTGGAAACCTCTCCACCAGAACTAGGGTACGAGTTTTAAAATTCAAAAAGAGACAGACACAGTGACAGTAGTGCCAGGTCCTTTCAGATCCTGTCCTAGATGCAAGGAACCTCTCTTCTCAGATGGGTGTATCACCCAGACTTGTCCCCGTATGCTATTACTATCAAGCCCAATAAATTGCTACTGATAGACTGCAAATTTCACCCAGCAACAGCAAGAGGGGTAGGCAATGTAATTTACTTTTGTGTAGTTCAACACCTAGGACATCTTCATGGAAGCAGAGGTTTAAAACATGCCAAGTAGCTTATATGTAAAATGTAGCATCCTGTCCACTTCCTAAGCAGAGATAAAGTGGGGAAAAAATATTTCAAAAGTAGGCAACATCATTCAAAAAATGATGCCTATTTCTGCACAGAGTATAAATAAATATATTTTTTCAATATATTAGTTTTATATATACACCTCTGACTATTCATTACCACTCTTCTTTTCCTCTTCCTGTTTTTATATATACATTTTTTTTTGTCCTATAATTTAATAGGAGACTTAAAGCAGTTTTAAATTGCTATTTCCTTCTAACTCTCAGGCTTCCACCCCTTTTACTGCCTGCATTTTGCTATGGTTCCCTCTGGTTTTGCTTTAGCTTCTCATTTCATTTTCCCTGGGTTCCTTATTTGCATGCCATCACTTTGAATATTGTTTTCCCTTGTGTAGCTCTTTTGTTTCTTGTAGCTTTTGTTTACTTTGCTCTTATTTTGCAAAGGAGACTCAGATGCCTTCATCTAGCTGGTGGCCCCATCCCTTAGGTATTGTGTTAACATATATCTCATCCATGAATTTTTTAACTCCAAATTCCTCTAGGGATGTTGCATGAGGAGTAGGAGCTGAGTTCCCACTATGGAGCTTGCTGCATCCTCTGTTACAGAAATTTTGCTCTTTTGCTGGAGCAGAAATATCAAGTGCTCTTGGATCTAGTATTTAATTTATTATTTTATTTACTATTTTTTGCATTTACAGCAAAAGGATTTTCTCTGCACAGATGTTTCAACGCAATATTGAACTTTAAAAAGTGCTTTTCTCTTAGGTCTGCAGATTGCGTAAAACTTTTAGCCAGAATATGTGCTCTCACACAGCAGCATGAGAGGAAGAAGGCAATATCAGAGATGTAGAAGTTAATATCAGAGATGCATTATTATGAGATGCACTATTTCAGGGAGTGTTGGAAAACAGCCAGAGTTTAAGGTTCACAATTAAACAATCAAACAAAAGTCAGTAAATGACCATGAAAATACTTACAAATGGTCCTTCTTCCTCCCTCTCCTTCGGGCCATGCAGGTAATGAGAATGTGCTCCTCTCTCCCTTCTTTTAATATGATGAGATACTGATGTATAGAATCACAACTACCTTTTCTTGTTGACTTCTTATCAGCTTAGCGTCGAGACGGAGAAGAGGAGGAGAATAGAGGAGGAAGAAGAGCTTTATACTGGAAACTCTCGTGCCACCAAAATGGATTCAATATGTAAAATCTGCATACAAAGATCATTTTTTGCTCCTGGAAATGAGGTATAAATCTCTTAGAGGTGTAAATTCAACCACAGGCCTGTTTAAGGGTTTGGAAGGCAGACCAATATTCAGGAATGCCAGCTAAAAGGAATAATATAGAAAGAAAATCCACTATTTCCCTATTTCCTTTGACCCATTTCACACAGTGTTTCGGCAAGTCCCTCTGATGGCCGTGATCTCCTTCTGTCTCCATGCCACTATCCTTGCCTTTTTCTAAGACATTTGTATTGTCAGGTAGAGAAGTCTCATCTTTACCTAAATTTGTCTTGGCAGCAGTAAGAACTTTTGTATTTAAGATGGTTTAGTTCCTCTAATCTCAGGAGATATCCAGGCTTCTACTTTGAGAAAAGGAAGAAAGAGATGAGAGCTAAGCTTGTCCTTTTCTCGTATATACTGAAAATAAATAAATAAATAATGAAATCATAAATAAGCCCAATAAATTAATCTTCATCAACCTGTTAATTTAGACTGGCAGAGAATGCATCGAAGTATTTCATAAAAAATATTATGAATATTTTACATGCAGCTACAGCTTTTCTGGGCGTAAATCCGGAAAGCCATTCTTTCAGCTTTATTCAGGTAGAAATTTCTGGGAAAAAAGAATAAAAAAGAAAAAAAAAGAGGGGGCTTCTTTCCACCCCTCCTTTTTTTTTCTTCTCCAAATAAGAAAAACATTCAGCTTGCTGATATATATATATTTTTTTTTCTTTTCTTTTTTGAAGAAAAAGTATGTCCCACATGTTTTCCCTAAGACCGTTTTTCATTGCTTACATGGTTCAGTTTTTGATTTTAAAGTAATAAAATGCTTCAATGCCGCAGGTAAAAAGGATCATTCTGCAGGCCAGTCAGGTTTGCTGTGGTAGGAGCCATTTCTACATGCTCTCATTTAAAGTCTGTTTAAAATGATGGAGAATTTTTCAATGGCAGTCTATAACTCCATCCGGGTTTCCCCAACGCCATCACCTTTTGTGAAATTATTATTTATACAGGTCTATGTAGCAATGTTCTAAAGGTAATATAGATGAGGATGAAATTTACTTATTGGTGATAAAAATTAGAGATTAATTTTATTACAGGCATCTATCTATGGGTTGTGAAGAATAAAGGTTTCTCCTACCATAAGCAGATGTCCACCAGAGTCATAATAAATCACCATCCATCCTGAGATCACAGATTTCTTGATGTTACATTACAAGGAATATCATGAATATCATAAAAAAGGTTTGTATACAAAGCAGATGGAAATCACCTTTATGATTAGTTCGCATTTTCAATATGTCTAGAAATCTGCTGCGTTTATGACAAAAACACAAAAGAGTATTTGTATTCACATCAGAGTTTATCTTTCACCTTTTATGCCCTTTTCAAATTCATTAATATAACTATCTCAATACTACCATTATAATGGAGTCTTGGACTGTTTTATTCTAACTGTCATATTGCATAAGCATTTCTAAGGATTTTCAGCTAGGCATAAGTATACCCTATGGAGAGGAAAAATAAACACAGTTTGATGCTAAATCACTAACTTAACACAGCTCTAGAGAATCTCTAACAAATACATAGTCATTTGCAAGCCTCCTGCCAATATTTATAGTTTACGTAGAAAAACCACTTGCTAAATGTTTTTCAGCAATTTTGAAAATCAGGCATTGAAAGCAACACGAACTCGTGTTCCAATTGCTGCTCTTTAAGTTGTTTCTAAAAGAGTTTTAAAACTGCATTTTCAATAGAGCTATGTTGTCACATATCCATAAATCCACAGCTTTCAAAAGTTTCATTGATAGCAACAGTTGACATTTTCTATCCTAAGATAAGTCAGATGGAGAGATATGGAAAAGTAGAGCTCACTGTCTCAGAATCCTCAGGAGAAATATGTGTATTTAAAAGAAAAGGTTGGAATTTTATGTTCTTATCTAAATATATGTTATGATATTTAGACTGTGAACTATAGGGCAGTTCAATGAATGCAATGCTTCATAGGAGACTTCTAGGTGATTCCTAGGCTTATATGATAATAGCATATTGTTAAATATTATACTAGATAATAGCATCTCCTAGATAAAAGCATGAAATATCTGTTAATGCTGGTCTCTCTCATATACCTCAGCGTATATATGGAACGTACAGTGCAATTTCTGTATACGTGCTATGAACATGCCATGAAAATGCCCCTTTGCAAAGAAAGGCTACGTTGCACACACATAGGTCAGATATATGTTTGTATTTTATATTAAGGAAACAGATACCGTGAGGATATTAAAGGGAATATATACCTTCTACAAATACTGTTCTTTTTTCTTAACTTTTCTCTCTTTACCTTGTTCACTGTTTTCTCCTGGCTTCCCAGTCCTCCAGGGCCAGGACTCACAATCCACAGTGCAAGGGTGAGGGCAAAAATTTTTACAGGAATTGAGTGAAAATATTTATATTCATTCATAGCTTTTCATAGCCCATAATTCTTAAATAATATTATTTAAAAATGTTTAAGAGACTAATCCAGCAACAGATTTGCATTGATACATTGACTGATATGTGAACTGATTTTTTTTTTCTTTTAAGTGCTCCCTGTGTCAGAAATATGATCTCAAATAAAGAACTGTATGGAAGAAAACATCCTTGTTTTTCTGGTATTCAAAAAGATTTCCAGGACAGTTACTTCTAAAATTGTCTTACAAGCCAAATAGCATGTTGCCCTTTGTAATCCATTTGTCATTCTCTCATAAACCACTCAAAAAATTGTCATTTTTTAAAATTCATTCAGGGATGGAGAAAAAAAAAAAAAAAAACTATAACACTACCTTTTACCTTTAAACTTGGCTGGAAAATTTGTGAACATGTAGGCAGAACCCCCTCCCTATTGCTATCCCATGGCTTAGTTACCCAGCTCCTTAATACATTTGGTTGCTCCTTTTGATATACTAGCAATGCCTGATAATTAGCTCTCCTCCTTTCTTCTCATTGATTTTGTCTGTAAGATTTTCTTAGCCTCTTGGCATGAGTAATTTAGCAAGTCCTATTTGTAATGTGGTGCATCTCTCATGCTCCCTGTTATGTCCCAGGCTCGGAGCAGAGAAGCAGCCTAATTGGCAGTGTTTACAAACCATTGCACTTGGGAGGAACCGTGCCTCCATTTGATAAGGGAAGATGTGAGAGATGAGGAGATTATGACTAATTCATGCTTTGAGATAAGATTTTTTTTAAAAAAAAAAAAAGTAAAGGAGAAGCAGGAGCAGGTATATTTGGAAAGTTTATAAATTATGTTGCAAGCAGAACACTGGGAGTTTTTAAAATAGACTGGCATTGTGAGGAGCTAATGATTAACAAGTTGCTTTGGATCAACGAAAAATTGTCATGCGGGGGTGTTGCAAAGTTATAAAGATTAAAAAAAAGAAAAGCCTTTGACGGGAAGCAGAGGTCCATTTTTAATTAATAATTTTTACAGTAAATTAGAAGATACTCCACATGAGGTGAAGATAGGTTCACTGCTCCAGGATTTTTTGTTTATTTTTTCACTTTCACTATATTTTTTCACTTATAATACAACATATAATATAATAATAATATAATAACATATTTATATATATAAAACATATATAAAAAATAGATATGTATATAATAATATGATAATATACTTTATTGTATTATATGTTAGATACTACTTAAGCCCTAGACAGTTGAAATTTGGGAGCTGGGACACTGTTAATTTTGTGCTTCCCCTCTTTTCATAAGTTTTCCCTAAGTATTTGCTTTTAGCTGTTTTCTGAATTCCCAAAGGGAAGTTTCCAAAAATATTAGCACGACTGAATGCTCCTTTGCACAGATTTGCCTTTGTGTGCAATTTCTACCACTTAAGGTAGAGCATTACTTGGAGCCAGACACATGAAAATACATGGGAGGAGAGAGTGTTACCAGATTTTCTTTAAATCTTGTTTGTCTGCCACATCCCTAGAGCCATTTACCTGCCTCTTTGATGCTGTCAGGTGGCAGCCAACAGGGTTTTTTTTTTTAGAGGCTGGCGACTTCAGTTATGGCTCCCATTTACACTGCCAATAAATTATGCTGATATTTCTGCATTAAGGCCTTTTAGCAATCTCGCTGGCTGCAGAACAACTACTTTTCTCAGCCCTCCCTTTCTTTCCAACAGCTATTAGAAGTCCTAGAGATATACGTTTTGTGTGAGTGGAGCTCAGAGACCAAGACAGTAGGTAGGACTTAGGCACGAGGATGGCATGTCTTTTGGGAGAGTGATCCAGCAGCACATGAAGGTTGCTCTTCAAACCCAAGCAAAATTATTGTTGTCTCTAGTCAATTTACTACATTTTTTTTTAGGCATTTGAAGAGAATTCACCTTCTGCAGAGCTGGTTCCATCAGCTGCACAGCAAAACCTTCACACGGCCAAGAGCAACAAGACTCATTCTTGCATCTTCCAGAGCTAAAAGCAGGCAAGCTCCAGGATCATTCTTAAAGCAGGAGATCCACTACTACCCTGCAGAGCAAGGCTAAACTGGGTCCTTTTGGGGTGCCATGGTCATGCCAATGCCAGTAGTGTCTGTCTAATGACTCCTTTTGTCCACCAGCAGGGATCTGAATTGACAGGAATATCTTGGGCCATGATAGCCCTGTTGGTAGCTTTATACTGTCCTAGCATGGGATGTTATATTCCTCATGCTGCATGATGTAGTGTCTCTCTATCACCAGGGAACCAAGTAGATCAAGAACTACCTTCTCATCTTGATGGCTGAATTCATACACAGTGAAGACATGTCGTTCCAGCTCTCAAGCACCTTCTGTGCTGATGGTGTTCAAGCTTCTACGGGGAAAAGGAACTTGGTTATATTTGCTACTGAAGAACTTCTCAAGTTAGAAGAGCCTTCATGGTCACTAGTACCCTTCAGCACTTTTCTGCTGCACTGCAAAAACCTCAGGATTTTAAATATTCTTTAATAACATTTCACTCTATCACCATGAGCATAACTGCTGAAAATTGTGATGTTAAGACTAAAATATTTATTCCAAGCTTAGTCTTTTTCCTAATGATCTGATAGAAAAAAAATCATGTCTTATCTGACACCCAGTATTTTGCAGATCTGACTGATAGCTCAGACAAAGATCATAATCCACGCTGACAGCAAAAGTTTTCTAAATGTACCCAGAAGCTATGATTACCTTCTCTAGGCCTGTGAATCAGTTTTCATGAAATACTAAATCCTTTAAACAACAAAGACCGAGTTTATGAAGTGTATTTTTGTATTATGTTCTTCATCATATCTCAAAAAAGGCTCACTATCACTTCATGGGTTGTGTACAGGAACGGTTTAAAATGATCAGAAGTGGATCAGGAAGGCAGTTTGAGAGAATATCCTGCAGACAATATTTAAAACAAACAAACAAAAAAACCCTGAAAAGTAAAGGAAAGTACCACTCCAGTAGGATTCTCTTTATACTTCTGAAGGTTTTATTGCCAGTGGACAATTTTTAAGAGGTCTGCAATTTTAAAAAGTCTACAAAACCCTTAGTGTAGAGCAAATAGCACAGTCATTTTGAGCTATCAACCCCTCTGTGGGAGGCAATAAAAACCATTTCCCAAAACTGAGAGAGGAGAGACAGCTTTTGAGATCACTGCCTGAATAGAGAAGACAAAAAAATAAGTAGGAGAACCTTTGAAGAATCTTTATCTTCATCTTCTTCATTCCAGTATTAGTTTAACCTATAATATTTGTGTGGTCTCTGAAGGCCCTTGGTTTGGTTTCTGAAGTGTTCTTCAGGTTAAGAAAACAGACTCACAAGAAGCATCTATCTCACTCAGAGCAAGAGACACGATCCTTTTGATACTGAAAGTGAAATCAACAACTTCAGAGAGTCCTGCAGCTAATAGCTCCAGACTGGAGTGCTGCTGGATGGAGAACACCTGGCAAATTTGGGAGTGCAGTAGGGATTTGGAAAAGTAACAGCTTGAAAAGGCTGGAGGTGAAGGAGGGAGAAAGCTTGAGAGAAGTAAAGATGCATCCAAATCAGCATCTGGAAGGTGTCTGGAGGGAACGGGGATGTGGAAGAGAGATGTAGAAAAATGTGTTTGTGAAACGTGGCCTTGTGAAGAAGCCCTGTGAAGGGAGAGAGGAACAATGTGCTCAGAGGGTAATGGCAAGATATAAAATGACAAGTTTACACTGGTCCTCCAGGGCCTTTCTGGACAAAAGCAAATAGTGATCAGGCAAAGCTTAACAAATCTCAGAGCAATCAGAAGGTCCCCCTTTGCACATTGCTTATGCCACTGCATCACGCAAACACAGACTGTTTTCTCAGGGGCTTCCCTCACAAAATCTGTGGTGAATTAGTGCAAACAGGGAAAGAAATGTCAGCCTGCTCAGCATTTGTCAGCAATAACAGCTTCAATCAACACTGCTCCAGTGCTGGAAGACTTCCAAGGACCTTATCCGTGGAGGGAAAAAAAGAAGGGACATCATTCAGCAAGTACCAGCTGTATAACCCTATAAATGGTTAGTGTTACTCCTGTCTGCTAGATCACTCATCGGGCAGCTTTTGTTGCAGGAGTTTATAGTCTCAGTTGACATGGTTTGGGAATTGATGTGAGCCAACTTTGCCCATGGCCACACAAAGCGGAGGTGGCAAAGGCACGATAGAAAGGCAGGTTGCTTAAGCCTCACACAATTGGTGTGATTGGAAAGCTAACACTTTGCCAGACAAATGAAATCACCACATAAAGTAGTGTTTGGAAATTATTATCACAAATGACTTAACTGAAGGATGTAAGGAGACAGTTGAAGAGAGAGGTGAATAAGTGGTGGAGAAGAAAGCTTTTAAACAAGCAGTCTCCCCAATATGGATGAACTTGTCACAATTATATAACAATCAGAGTAAATATAGAGATCAGTGGATTATTTACTTAATGTCAAATGACTTATGTGGCATGTCAGCAAAACACCCAGGAGAATAAAACACACCAGAACCTACTAATTACTCTTCTCAGATGAAGTAATGATCTTTAATGTGCAGTGGATCTCATTAATTAACTCTCAGGCTTTAATTAACTCTTTGCTTAATTCACCTGCCATAATGTATTATCACAAATGCCAACTTAACAGTTTTGTCCTCTTTGGGGAAAGGAGCAAGGAAAACATGTGTTCATGAATGTTTCCCATTTCCTCATTTCTAATGGCTCTCCTGGTATTGAAAAATATTTCTGGTAGAGATATATAAAGTACGAAGAGATCAAATAATTCAAGGTGTTTGGCTTCCTAAACCTAATGAACTCTAAGAAGGATATATACTTGATTATCTTAATTATCTTCAAATGCATCTCTGGGGCCCTTGTTAGAACATGCTTTAGATAGATTAAAAAAAGTGAGAAACAAACCTACACTGGTGTCTTCAACAAGAAACAACAAAACAGTAGCAGTCAGAAGCATTTTCTTGTGTTTGCCACTAGATTAAACTAATTCTTATTTATTGTTAACAGCTCCCTCCTTAAACCCTGGATGTTCTTCTTGTTCTATAAAATCTGCAAATATCTGAATCCTCCTGCAACTCTTTTTATTTATGCTTAATCCAGGTAGCATAAAATAGGAAAATTATACATACACATATATATACACACACACTATCCCTGTACTCTGTGGCAGCAGTCCCACTGACAAGTATGTGCTCACTTTATGAAGTGCATCCTTGCATATACACTCAAAGTGCTACCACTGAGGAGTGAGGAACCAAGAGTAAACATCATTATGATGTGAACTGTGGTACCTGTATGGATTTTCCTTACCTCTAACATGAGTTTCTTCTGATCTAAAACAGATTTAACTTACTCCTTCATAGAGAAGGGCACCGGAGTGGGTCTCTCACAACAGGAGGACAGTGCAAGGTCTTTGCTTAGGAAGCCAAAGCAAGAATTCCCTCAGATTTGATCCTTCCTACAACCTCTCCTTTAAACCAGAGACCAAATCATTCTGTCCTTTGATTTGCAGGTGAACACCTGATTTTCATTCCTATCTTCACCATTCATTTTCCATGAATAATGGTTAAACACAGTCCCTGTCCCATTCTATCACCACCTCTCTCCCAAATTCACCATTCTCACTCTGCCTTCATCCTTTTCCTTCTAGGCAGAAGTTTTGTTTGCACAATGTTCCTAACTCAGAGCCTGTGCATGGTAAATTTTCTGTTTTAGCTGGATGTTTAACTACTAGAAGAAGATGAATGGTTTATACTGACATTTTTCAGATTTCCTAAAGATCTATTGCTTCTAGCCACCCTTCCCCTTCCCCCTCCCCAGTATTTCCCAGCATTTCTAAGGCATATTGATGGATATTTTTAAGCAAGCCTCAATGGAAAGATATTCTGTTTATAGTCAAGTGCTTATGAAGACGGATGTGCTGTAAACAATGACTATGCCTGAGAGTGCTCGTGCCCCGATCTAACATTTATGGTTGTATGAAATTAAAGGCTTGTACTAAGCTGAACTGATTGCGGCAACTACCACTGCAGACAGAACTCAGAACTATTAATTATGCTTAAAAAAAAAAATGGAGAGAGAAATGTTCTAATTTGTTTCAAGGAAATTAGATTTTGTCAGACTTCCCTTACTCCACAACCCAAACACATCGTTTTCATGACATTGCCTGCCTAGGCAAACAAGTTTTTCACTAAATGTGAACAATTTCTGGAATATAGAATGCGGGAGTCCTGTTGAATATAAAGAGGTGATGGAACATGCAGTCACCTATTTTGTATTTACTTGCTAAAGTGCAGATGTCAGAGAAGTAAGACTTACTCTGTGTTTGGTACACTAGAAACCACCTATTTTCTGTGATTTTGTAAAGTTTTGTTCCTCCTGTTCTCAGGCAAGTTATTTTATCAAACATGGTGAGTTTAGAAATTATGTTGACTTTAAATTGGACTCTTCCTGTTAGTTTTTATGAATGCTTCTTAAAGAATATGTTTTTTAAATGACAAAAAGTCAAAAGATGATGGTGATGATTATTTCATGTATATTAAGTAGAGCATCTTCTTTCTACATGAGAGACCATCTGCAACCAGTTGAGGCACAAATCAGCTTGGTCAGATCCATATGTGGCTTCATGGTGAGTGAGGAGAAACTGAGCTTCAAATCCAAGTTATTGATCTAGTTGATGAGGCCTGAAAGGCAGGAGGCAGCCCTGGGAATCTCATTCTCAGAGCTAGAGGTGCATCTGTTCTGTTCACAGAGAATGAACCTTCAGTACCTGTATGTCAAAGCTATGCCCATGGCTATTTCCCCCTTTTCTTATCCAGATATAGCCCTTACCTCTCTGTCAAGGCCTTGACTCCAACCAGCAATATCTGCTTATCCATCAGTTGTGACCACAGCCTCATTTGATGGCACTGCAGGTCTGAACTTCTCCTTCTGATGTCCACTAGTCAATGTCCAATTTCCACTGACTGACAGTGGTGCAATGTCCAATCACAGAAGAGTTGTGGATTTGGCACTCTTGTGAGACTATCAGGTCACTTTTCTGATTCCACTCAATACAGCCAGACTGAAAGGGGAAGATGAGATCCAGCAAATCCATCTTTCTAGGTCTGATACTGATTTTCTGGAATTTAGTAACAATAAGATATTAATTCTGATCTTCAGGGATGCTGATTTTTAATATGGTTTCCTGATGGTAAAACATCATCGCTCTATTTATATCCAAATAAAGAAAGCTTGTTTGATGTGGCTTAAAATAGCTAAGCATGGATTTCTGGCTTCAAAAGGGACCTTATATTTTTTTCCAGCCATTCCCTGCAGTTTTCTAACACACTGTATTATCCTGCATGCAGTAATAACACTGGAATAACTCCTCGGACAGCAATACCCTGATCTTCCTTGACAATTACGTCTAGTCCCAGAATGATTGCTTAGCTATGATATTTCTTTTAATGCTCCACTCAGACCATTATTGGTGAAGTCTCTCCAGTTCTTCACAGCATGAATTGTTCTGTTTATGGTAACAATTTGACAGTAAGAGCTGCTGGGCCTTTCTAGACTATCACTTTAAGCAATTATTATGCTTTTTTTTTTTTTTTTTTCTCTGTTCCACCTCTCTTTAGCCAGCTTTCTCCTGTGGGCTGTCATTTAAAGAATTATACTTTCCATATTCCAATATCTTCCTTGTTTGGGATCTAACAGCTTACATTTGTATAGATTAATATATCTTAAGTATCCCCTTTTGAGTAGCCACATGATTTTGTTGGATATTTGAGGAAGATTTTTTAATTGCTTTTCAGCACATATTTTGGGGCTGAGAGTTTTACTTTAGATATGAAGCGCTCAAGCTGTTTATCTAAAAAAAAAAAAAAGGACAATCAAGAGGTGACTCACGGAGAAAAATATCAGGTACTAAGGAGATCTTTAATTTAGTGGAAAAAGACATAACAAGAAACAGAGCCCAGAAGCAAAAACCATATAAATTCAAATTAGAAACAAGCTATGAATTCCTAAATACATGCAGGCGATCAACATTACAGCAGAACCTCCAGTGATCATGGAGAGTGCTCCAGCCCCCAAAGTTTTACAAGGCATATGCAGGTATGATTTCTGGAAGGAGTATCTCACTTAACCAGTCTTTTTTCTCCAAAAGTGTGTTCATCTGACTTGTCTTCTTTAGCAAGAAGTAGATTATCTAAGAGCACCTTTAGACTTTAGAACTCTGTGAGGCCTTTGAATTGACAGGACAATACTACTGCTATGAATAGTAGAAAATTTTGCATTGTGATGGGGTGAAAACAGCAGGATAGGAAGGTAATTTTGAGGCAGATGCAGAATGAATGAATTTTCTGCATAATTGTGATGTACATATACAGTCTATCTTCTCTAATAGAAATATGCATGTACATCACAATAAAATAAAATAAAATAAAATAAAATAAAATAAAATAAAATAAAATAAAATAAAATAAAATAAAATAAAATAAAATAAAATGGTTATCTTGATAGATCTCACTCTGAACAGAGAAAGAGTGAAAGAAGAAAATGTATAGGACAGATATTAATTATACTCTTTTAAGTTCTGGTGGAAAGTGCTCACATATTGTAAATTAAAAAGAGCATAATAAAACAGACAGGGTCTTGATAGTAATTTGTCTGGGATCATGATGAAGCTGAAATATGATCTCTATAGAATACTACCCATATCCAAGATAGATTCTTTCAGACTTCTGTTCCTCAGATAATGGGCAAATGATAAAAAGGTAAAAATTAACTGGGGAGGGGCTTTGCCTGGACTCAGTATAGTGTTGAAAGAAGAGAGAGAAAGCACTTCAATAACCCAAAAGCCATGAACTCCCTTATCCTAGCATGAGTATAAGTAGGGGGGCACAAAGTGGGAAAAATTGCACATTCATTTAGAGTTTCTATTCCACAGGTTATAATTTCAGAGGGAAAAAACTTTTTTTGATCGAAGAAAATTGCAGAATATAAACATGTAGTCAGGAGACTATTGCAAGATTGGGGTAAACTAAAGCTAAGGCTTCATCTCTGAGAGAGCAGCTATATTGGAAGATCAGTGGAATGACCTTTGGAAGATGATCCTTTGTGGAATATTTAGGTTTTCTGAAGAGCTTTCCTTGGGCTTCTCATTAAAATTCGCAATCCCCTTGGTAAAGAGAACATATCTCCCACTCATCTTCATGCTATCATTTCGGTGTGGTGGACCACATCATATTTGACTAACTCTACCAGTTTCTCGTAATATTTTCTCAAAATGATAGATTCTATGGTAGTGTTAGGCCTTTCCCTGCTGTTGTACTACCCTTCCTTTTTTTTCCTCAGTGTTAAAACTCTATGTTGGATTATAGTTTCTCTAAGAAAATAGCTTTGCATGACCCCGTAAGAGAATCAGTCTGTCAGTCTGTGCTCCGCTTGTCAGTTTCACCAGGTCATTATGATTATGAATCCTGTCCTTTTAAATGTCTTAATTACTTTTTTCTTTTTATTGCCTGAAGTGCTTTCCCTGTGCCGTCGTCTGCATTCCAAGTGAAAATACTGAATACAAAAATCCAGTAACAGAATCGACTTAATATTGCCACTAACTTCCTCAAGCTCATTTTTACAGCCAGATGCATATCCGTGTTATAGTAGTTAGTGCTAACAACTACAAGAAAGTTTGTATTCCCCAATTTTAAAAAGAAAAGTTTGAATGAAAAGGTTTGTTTCTGGCTCCCAGCCTGGTTGTTTAGACATATTCTGCTAAGAACAGAAAGGTGAAGATCATATTTTTGTGCTGAGGATGCTTAATAGTGCAACGCACTCAGATTTCAACCAAGTGACTTCTTCAAATTGCAGATAATTGGACAAAAGTTGCAGTTTCATATGCTGAACCTATAAATATTCTGCTTTTTTTGAAAATTAAATCTAGATAAATAAAGTTCTTCAAACTTTTGGATGCATTATTTTAACATAAAATGTGAAGGAATGACATGTCTTTGCTTATGGGGATGGTTAGTCTCATGGAGTATGAACTGGCACAAAGGCTACCGTGGAAGAAACAAACCAAGGTCTATGCCTGTCTTCAATTTCTTCTCTTTCTTTCAACAAATATCACATGGGAAGAAATGCAAATTGTCTCTGCTGGGATAATCTCTCTGTCTGGTTTGGTCTATGCACAATTTCATACAGTCTATTTCAGCAGCCCATAGAAGACTAGTGAGAAAATGGACCTGCTCGTGAATGAGAGAGAACCAGGAGATATTCAAAAGTCCTCTGGAAATCCTTGCCAACCTGAACTATTCTGTGATTCTGCTTACCTTCGTTCCACCTTGTTGCCCTGTAGCTCCCTTCCACTTCACGAAGGAGAAAAGCATGATGTTCCTTGATTCTCAGGAATGTGGGCTACCAGCGCATAGCAGAAACCTGTGGACAGAAGCCTTTTCATTTCCCACTTTTCCAACTCCGATTCCTTTTGGTGGCACTTGTCACACAAAATATTTTCTGCAACACCTTTGCTACCTCAAGAAACTCTCTCTTTAAATTTGTTTCCATTTTCCAGGAGATTTTGCTACTGTTGTCCATCATTTTTAAATATTACATGATCATTTGGGAATACAGCCTACAGAGTACAGGACCTGGAAAGGAAAAAAATAGCAGTGCAGTGCTCCATACTTAGCCTACCAGCTCAGTATATGTTTTTGTGTTTTATATTATTTTGAGGACTCATGCAGTTTCACATGCGAATGTCTAGGTGTAACTATGCTTCTAATTTACACATGCAATTATTATTGTGTAAGCAAATCAAATTACTACTTACAAAAACAGTTAGCTGCAGTTCTAGCCAGATTTATATGTGTATTTACCTAAATTGAAAAGGGAATGGCAGTCATTATGCACTAAAATCTCTCAGGCCACAGCAAACATTTTTTTTTTTTTTTTTTCTTCCTGAAAAACTGCATGTAGATCTGAAAAATTGGTCTTGGAGTGCCTGTAGCAATAGATACATTTGTCATAAGATCGCTACCAAAATGCTGTATTTAAAGTTATTTAAGACTCTGAGAAAGCGGCAGTCTTATTAATACAATTGTATTTGCAAACACAATCTGGTTAAAGAAGAACAGAAGGAATATAGATTACTCATCCCCAGGGAAAGAATAATTTTCTCTAGAGGCTAATGAAGAAATGATACACAGTCAGGAGATTATTTTTCTAAGTTAGATATACTCCAAAAAAATCAAATTAGGATCTAATATGATATTAATTGAGAGGAAAAACAATTTTTAACAGCTTTTGCAGATGTGCTTGCATCATTTGTTACAATGAAATCCATCATGGTAAATCCATCTGCTGTTTACAGGGACATTATTTATATTTCTATTATGATCCTATTTAAAGGGAAAATTATCAATAATTTGTTAGCAGATGCTGAAAATGATGTATTTCCCCTTAGTTTTCTTGAAATTAAATCTGTTTAAGATCAGATAATCTCTACCTCTTGCAGCCTTGGGATACAACTGCCCTAAGAGTTGAAGAGACATGAATGAATTCTGTCCATTCCTGCTATATAATACAGGTAGTATCTATCAATGTTGGTTGAAATATAATAGGATTTCAAAGCTGTAGCAAAAAAACTTTATGAAACTTCCCACCTAGAGATATTTATCTGTAGATTCAGAGTGCATATTGAGGCTCCCTGATGCTGTTGAGGGGTATTTGCCTCCAAAGATTATGTCAGAAGAAGACAGCACATAAAACTGTAGGATATCCAAGTTATAACTTTAAAAATCACATCAGAGCTGCAGCAATTGGATGTTGGGGTGACTGTTAGCTCTGGCACATATTTCTAGAAAAAACACGTTATTGTCCCCTATCAGATGATTAATTTAACTATATATGCCTTTTTATGTGGGCTCTATCAAAGATTTTCAAACAAAGTATGTCACAGGAAGGATTTATTTGGGCAAGCATTAGCTGTGCAGCAGGAGAAGGCTCAGCACTGAGGAAGTACAAATTCAAGTTATTAACGGGATGGAGCATATGACACACAAAAAAGTACCTTGTCCTGTCAGGAGGCAAAGAGGATGCCCAGGATCTCATTTCTATTTATAATATTGTATTTTCTTACTCCCTTTTTACTGTGTGCAAGCCATTTACATAAAGTGCTCAATGGATCCATATACTTGCATGTGTATATGTCATGTGCACGCTACTACTTTCCTCTGAAGAAGATAAAATGGCTTTTTTTTTTTTAATGATAAGGAGACCTCTTTTATCAAACAAACAAAAAAAAATCTTGGAAAGCTTGAACACAAATACCTCAATGTGGTTACATGAGGGGTTACATCCCCTCTCAAGTATTGGTCCTAAAATAACTAACAGGTTATTTTCTCTTCAGATATAAATAAGTCAGAACACGAATAAGTGGATTAGCTAGCAAAAGAAGAAAGCATAAACTATGAACTCTTCCAGACAAAGAACAGAATACATCATGGTGATGGTGCTGGAGCAGAGTGGAATAATGACAGCTGCAAAGTCCTCAGTGACTGCAGATTTGTTACAATCTCACTCATCTGTAGGATCTGCTTGAAAATTTCCTCATGGCTTACTTTCTTTTACAGCTTGAATTGTGTTCATTTCATCCAAAACAAAGACTATCCCCCCAGGCAAAACCTTGCTCAGAGGCAGGAATATAAACTCTGGTTGTTTGTTCTTCTGTAGCTGTCCTAGATAGACTGAAAGATTTCTTCCTCCTTGCTATGGATATACTTTGACAAAGAGTGGCATTTCTCATTTCTATTTTATTCATGAATCCTTTCCAAGGGAGAATTAAGAAAGTGAAATTTAAAGACAGTGAGGCCAATAAAAAATTGCTCATGCTTTTTTTTTCTATATAATTTTGACTTGAATCAGTATGTTCAGATATATTCAGATATATATCAGTCCCCTCTGAGTTAAAGGATGTATAGTGTATATATACACATTTTTATTTTATTTTATTTTATTTTATTTTATTTTATTTTATTTTATTTTATTTTATTTTATTTTATTTTATTTTATTTATTTTTTTTTCCAGCAAAATCTACAGATGAATTTGCTTGAGATTATCACCAACTGGGACAGAATCAGATACTGAGCCTATATCTATATTAATATGACAATGGGCTGAAGTTAATGAGTCCTGTTGGGAGTTTGGGGTTACTGGTTTAAATACAACTTTGTGATAATAATGGTTATACAGCTTTCCAGATGGATTTTGGCCATATCCTAGGGCTTGGAACATGGAAGAAGCAAGCTCAGACTTGCTTCTCATCTGTGTGTCATATAGCCAAGGAAAAGTGTGACAGGAGGGTGTCACCCTGCATACTAAGACCATAGGATGCAAAATTCAGGAGGATGCATGTAATACATCAAAGATTTCTCACAATATGTTCTGAGTCACTCATATGCCAAGGCATAGCACTCATGGGCAAAGAAATCTGGAGTGCCCTGTCTAGAAGAAGACTCCACGTCCTCCAACTTATGATTAGAAATCACAGGAAAAGTAAAAGGAAAACTTACATTTGACTTAAAATATGAGTCTTAAACAATCTTTCTACTGACACTTTAAATAGATGCTTCGTATAATACTCCTGGGGATCTGAGAATGATTAATCAAGACTTACTGCTTTGATGATGTGGTTGAATTTTTTTTTTTTTTTATCATTACAGCACAATAACAAAGTGCAATCAATATTGTAATGGGGTCTTTTTTAGCCCTTAAGCAATAAGCTACAAGCCAATTTGGAGGGAAAAAAAATGTTCTGCTTCAGTTCATCTTTTGCTGTGTTCTCAAATAACATAATTTTTCTTCCTATATAGTGTATATGCCAAAACCACACTCGCAGTTCCCCTCAAATTAATGTTGTGAAGAAAATATATTTTGATCAATAATTACATTTTCATTTATTGGTGGTTCATGGGATACTGTAACTTCTTCAATATATCTGTTTTCCTTTGCAAATACATTTGTCCATGGTCTCTGGAGGAACTGAGATGAAGAATTCAATGTTAAAAAGAAGATACAGCAGCCTCTAAATCACTGATGTTATTATTGGGAAAATTGAATGAAATTTATTCTTGTCTTCACAGAATTGTACTGCTGTACTGTGAATTTTATATCTATGATAATACACCCCTCAAAAAAAAAAAGTGTTTAAAAAATCCATCAGTTTTTAGGATGCCATATCACAAGAATTTCAGCCACATTGATTGCATCATGATTAAATATGTAGCCAAATTTATATATAATGAACAAAAACTTTCCCTGTCATAGAGTTTTAAAGGAAGAATCAAACCATGAACCTTCAGAGAAAATATGAGATCATGTACCAAAACAGACTCAAGACTCACGTAGTTCTTTAATATTCCATGAGTGGCTTACTCTGTGAGTCAGCATGGAGGAAAGAGGGAAATTTGAATAAAATATGACTTGGATCTTTAATGCAGAGGAAGTGTCCTTTTCAAGCATGTTGATGGTTCACTTGGATAAGAAACCTTAGCAAGTGCTTTAGGAATTATTTGGAGGCCAAATCCTGGTGCTGCAAAGCACCGTGACTCCATCCTTGCCTGGTGTTACATCCAACCCAGTAAATCCGTTCAGATTTAGGTCATGAAAACTCCTATTGAACACAAGTCAAAGATTTCAGTGTGACCAGCTTGCTGGCCAGTCAGCATCCTCAAAGAACAGGACTCCCAGTCTTGCAGTCCAGATTTGGTTTCTGAGCCATCAGTTGACCATCCCTTACATTACATGATGGAGATGAATTCCACCTACCAGTTACACATAGATAGAAACAAAGAGTCCATCAAGACAAATAAATTTATGTTATAGCTAAATATTTTGTAAAGATAACCATAGTGATACTTTTAGTGAAGAAGTATTGAGGAGAAGAGAGACTCCATGAGCTCGCCATCCTGAACCAAAATATCAGGTTTAATTCATTTTTCTTTGAGAATAAGACCCAAGATGCAGCGTAGTGACTGAGAAGATATAAAGAGTTATAGTGTAAATGGCTTTCTGATCAATATCAAAATGAAAGTTCTAACTCCTGTCTGTCTGTCTGCTTAGTGAAGAACCACTTGACAATATCAGAAAATAAAGCATTTATGTAAAACCCAGATAAATAAAATGGTGGCCCAATCAAAGTATGTTTGGAAGTGAAAGGGGAAAAAAAAATTCACTCAGAAAAGACTAAATTTGCATGTAAAAGAAACTCATGTCTAACTAGTCCTTTCATCTTAAAGGACTGAACTTTAATGAAAAGTGAATAAATGGTTCTGTGAATAGAGGAACTACAAGATCTGATTTTCTCTGTGACATCCTGCTGTCTAATAAGATACCTGGACTCACATTTTATTGAGGAGCATAATCTGAGTAGGTCTCATCTACTTTGATAATTGATTTTTGTGAAATTCTTTCATATTTTTAACTTTATAAGCTGCAGTTTTCTGTAGAATTTGGCAGAAATTGCTGAGCAGTACAAAACATCATTAGGGTGGACTGACAGGCAATATTGTCATGTCTGTATAATTTCTTCAGAAAGAAGGTAGACAAATGTTTCCCAGGTGCAATGTGTGCTGCACCTGGCCAAGTGACCCTACCTGGGAAGGTGAAGTCATTAAGTGAAGGAATGGTTTAAGCAAATTGGTCTCTCCAATATGAAAAGTTGTTTGTCATTTACCCTATCTGTTAACTGGGAGATTTTAAAGCAAGGAGATCCCAGTTCTCAGAGAATGGAGTCAGAAAGAATGAGATGAAAGAATGAGTTTTTCAGGAGAATGTGGAAAGTGATGGTGTGAGGAGGAGAGCACAGTTGCAAAATCAGCTCTATCTTCAAGACCTTAAAGATTACCAAAATTACTCTGTTTCCTCTTAACAAAGCTCCAGTAGAAAACATAAGGGACTAGGTGAGGTGATGTTTTCATGGCACTTTCTGAACTTTCTGTTCTGCAGCTCCTCCATCACCAAATGGGAAAAGCCACAGTCTCTTGTGATAGACAGCTGCTACAATGCTATCTTAAATGGTAACACTAATTAAATTAACTTCACAGTTTCCTTGTATTAAATGAAAAGTGAGCCCACTCTGGTAGGTCTCAGGGTGAAACAACAGATGAACTACACAAGCTGAATTTTTTTTTTGTTGTTGTTCATTGTCAAATTATCACTGATAGCTGATACTGCTATATCAAGGGATAGAAACTTCTCAAAAACTGAAGAGGGAACTTGGTTTGTCTCCAGTATTTATTAGCTCCTGCATCACAGGCAAAAGTAAATTTCTTGATAAAACTGAACTGAAAATAGAACTTGTTTCATTGAACACGTGCAGTAGCTGATGTTGGAAGCTATAGGCAGAAACCTGCCTACAGGGTCCCTGGGCTATTGAATTCCCTGCTTTCTCTCTTGGAATGCAGAGAAAAGTCCAACTTTGTTTTGTTTCCAGCAATATCTCCATGCATAGATATGAACAGGAGTATTTCAGAAATATTTCAAAAGCAGAAAGATACAGCTCATTGCACATTTTTTTTTTTCAGTAAAAGGAAAAAATACATTATTTGGAAGTATATATGACAGCACTGGACCTATGAAATGACTTATCGGGCTGAAGGAGATAATCACTGTCTACTTCATTTCATTCTGCTTTAAAAAGGCAAAGGAAAAATGAAAATTTAAAAACTATGTGTGTTTTATTAAATATGCAGATAATTATAGTTGGAGAAAGGCCATACTGATTAATAATCAGGCTGCGCTGACAGTAAAATGAAAATGGGTTATAAAAAAAAAATCTGAAAAAAAAAGGATGTAGACACTGGAAGATATATCTGTAAAGAAATGCAAAAAAGAAAGCATTTTAGCAATTAATATAATTCAGAAGCTAAAAAATAAAAGAAGAAAAAATACATAGGGAAAAGTTAGGTTAAAAGAGCTATAATTTACATATAAGTCACTTCTCTCCCAAACATTAAAAATGAAAGAAGCCTGAGTAATGATAATGGATCCTTTATGAATGAAAATGTCAGAATTGGTTATATTTTTTTTTTTTTAAAGAGGTATTTGAAATAGCACTGTATAATATTGTTTTAGGAAGCAAAGATGAAAAATAACTATCATATTCTTACTCTAACATAACTACTATGGACACTGACAAGTCTTGACAACTTTCACCAAAGAAAGATTTGAAGATGCGCCTGAAGAATCTCTTGCATGGTTTCTGCTTATTTTCTATAAACACTGAGGAAACACCCCAAAAGGTAATTTTACTGAGAATGTTCTGGGGATCTAAGGCAACATTTAGTCATTGTGTTGTCATGTACTTTAACAAAAGATAACCCATCGTTGTGCATAGATAAACGAAACCATGCTCAAGAAATTCTGACCTGAAAATGGGTGGAAGCTGGGGTAGTCTTAGAGTAGGTAAAATTTTGGAAAATTCACAAACACAAGCTTTAGTGAATTCTATTGCAGACTTTACCCATTCAGTATTTGCTGAAGAGGGAACGTGCTGGGAAGCGAGCAGTACATGACATTTCTGGAAGATATTGGGGATAATTTTGTTATATAGGTGCTGTGCCAGCTGCAGGTGATGATTTTCTTAAGCAAAGGAAGAAATTATCACAAACAAAGAAAAAATGTCAGGAAAGTGGCAACTTTGGCTGTAAGCATGAAACATATTTCTGATTTTGTTCTCCTGTGCTTCTCCTGTGCCTTAATACTGCTCTGTAGATGGGCTCTCTGGTATTTCTGTAACATCTGTTCTTTAGTGAAGAGGAATTTATAAAAGGATATGGGATAACTTTTAGTGAACACTTGTATGTATATTTGAGAAATTGTATTTAAGCAATGTATGATCACAGCCAGACAAGCTGGATGTGTTGCTCTGTCAAAATATTTCTCCTAAAATATAGATATAACTATACTTCTCTCCTCTGCATTGTGCTTTAAAATCGATAGGTTCCTAGAAATATACAGATAATTTAGGCATAGTGTTGTTCTTGAGAAGGAGCCAGTTCAGGAACTACCCACAGGATTATATCTTCTCTGCGACTCTTCAAATGAAAAAAAATGCCAGAGAAATAATAAAGGCAGCATTTGATTAATGCATGAACTTCAGTGTAAATCTGTCAGAGGTTCATATGCTGTCATCAAATTGAAAATTTAATGGATGTGATGTGAAATGCCATCCATCTTCTATTTGTTGTACACTGAATTTAAAGCGATGATTTCTGTGATTTTTTTTTTTCCTTGTAACTCTCATTCACTTTCCAGAAGTAATTTCTTCTGTGAGGATCCTGAGGAAGGCACAGACAGACACTGGGTCTGAGACCAGAAATTAGCACTTGCCTCCAAAAAGAATAAGCACAGACAGAAAATGTTAGGTAGAGAAGTTGTCCATGGTTATTCAAGCAATCTCAGAGGAGAGGAGAGGTCCAGCAAGTGTGAGGAGATCTTATAAAGAGTAAGGAAGAAATGCTTCCTAATGTCCTTTTTATAAGAACAGACCAGACACAAAAATTGTTCTATAAGCTTTTGATTTAATGACACTTTTTTTTTTTTTTTCCCTATGAGCTTATGGCATCAAAACAGACTCTTTTCGGTCTCAAAAAAAAAAAAAAAAAAAAAAGTGTGAAAGTTCAAGAGTGAAATTCTGAGTTATAAAATCATATTTGGATTTTTCTCTCTGAGGACCAATTATGAGTTCTCTATTTTCCTTAGTTACCTATGTTTTTATCACAGTTAGAAGAATTACAGCTAATCAGACTGTCTGGCAATTCTGTTTGAAATTTACCACTGGATTAAAGTGTTATTGTGAGGGTCATAGAAAAGATATTTATGTTCTTGCAAATCTTCTTTCCACAATATAAGTACGTGAAAAGAAGGAAAGTAAAGCTATTTTTCAGTCTTTGGTCATACCTTCTTTATTCATGCCAGTGGCAGTTTCAGCATTAATGTCTGTCTTTCATTATCATCTTCAAATATTGCTTCCACAGTTGCTGTTACATTTACACAGGTTTCCATAGAGTCTAATATTCATCACCATTTATTTGTTGATTTTCAGTTATATTCGTTCTCTGATTCTATACTATGTTTTTTCTTTTTTTTTTAAAATCTGAGACATGCTATGCAATTTTTTTTCTTTTCCTTCTTTAGCACATATAGTATCAGATGAATATATTCCTTTTTTGTATAAATTATACAATGCCTAGGATATTTAGCAGGTTAAACTTTCGCCATCCATCTGCTAAAGAAAATAAACCTTCCTGAATCACATTCTTCTTTGAATGACGTGATTGAAGCCATATCCGAGGAATCATTACATTGAATTTTTGCATCTCAGAGATGCAATAATTTTATATGTGACTTCCTGGTCCTTCAAAATCTGAAACAGACCACTGGGGCATGCCTCCACTTCGGTATGCACTTAGTGAATTAGCGCGTGCAGCTCATGGGTATCATCCAGTTTGGTGGGACTCTTTTTTTCACAAATAATTCTTACGCAGCTGTTTGACCTTGCTCAAAACCTATTTGCTGAGTTCTGCTTTGCCACAAACATATCCTTGCAGACCTAGTAGCAGAATCCTTTTTCTTGCAATCATCATATCCACTCTTATTCCTAGATCAACTGTTGCCTCTTTGAATTCCTACTAAGTCACTTCCTCTCAGGCATCTTTATTTTCCGTGGCAATGGGGAAGATGCCATTTGTTGTTGTTAGTGACAGACATTATATTGATATCACAAAGCCTGAGGGGAATAAAAGAATCAACACTTGATAAAAGTATGATTTAAAATTAATAGTTTTTGGATGACGAATCGTGACAAAACATCCCATAAAGAGATTAGTTGCCCACAGTGCAGAATTACTTTAGCAGTCACGGCTGAATGAAATAGAGGAGATAGAGGAAGTCTCATTTCAGAGGGCATTTATCTCATTTTCAGCTGCATCTCTGCTTCAGGCACCCAGAGAAAAGTTGGAATCCTTAATGGTATCTTTTTTTGCTAAGTCAAGCAGAAGTCTTTTGACGGGAGAATGTAGGCTTCTTAAGGTGCTATAGGTCCAAGCAGTGGAGAAATAACCTCATATTCCTCTTTGGAAACATTGCTCCTTTGAAATGAGGTACAAAAGTGAAATGTAGAAGAAATAGTTGAAAATGAACATGTCTGATCCGGTCTGACCAAACTTCTGCCTGAAATCCCAGACCATTATGGCTTGTATCAAAAAAATCCTTCGTGGTCTTACTTAATATAAGCACTCATTTTTGCACGAGCAAATCTGATTGTGTTCTGATATCTACACATTTTTTTATTGACTTTATGGTCTTATGCCTGCAAATAGAAGCACTAAAATATCACATATACCTGCCTACCTCTGCTGTCAGATTTGGCTCTTAGATACGGTTGCGAAAGACAGATATTTTTATTATTTTAGGTATTTTCTCTTCAAATCTTAGTGTTCTAGCCAAAGTAAAGTGTATTTGGCAATGAAGAAGTCACGAAGAACAGTCACTAGAATGAGTGTTTCAGCTGCTAAATGGCTATGGTTAATGCTACACGAGTGCTTCTCAAAATTTGGGAAGTGCAAACATCTTCTGGTTCATCTGTCTCAGCAGCATCTGACTCACCAGCAGCTCAGTTTCCTCAAGACTCAAGAACTGAATCAGTTATAATTGCCGACTGTGAGTATTGATGCTCATTCACAACATAAGGAGCTGCAATATAAAAATGTGCAGACAACAATCCTAGCCTGCTCTTGCTCTTCTTTTACTTCTGGTCCCTAGAGACGCTGAGAAGCTTTATCTTTTTTTTTTTTTTTTTTTTTTTCAAAATGATGTTTTCAAAACACCCTTTGAACCTTCCAGCCAATGGTTTAAAACAAATTACTCTTAAAACTTCGCAGTATCAGAGTTGGGGTTGAAGAGGCAGAGCCAGGCTGCTTCCATGTTTTCATCTTTGTCAGACTGTGTGAAGAAAAATATAATCCTTGACCGCTGTTCCTTTTCCTAAAAAAAGTCCATCTGAATTTCAAGAGGACGACCCAGAGCACCATAGAAATTCTGAACCCATTTGTCTCTTTCCTTTGCCAACATTTTGAAAAAGCCTTTACAGATCAATCACAAGAAAACAACAAAGGACTTTGTTGTCTTTAAAATCACTCTGTTTTGGAATGCAGTAGCGGATATCCTTTGAACAGGCACGTCTAGTTTTTATTCTCCTGTATTACCCTCCTTGCACTGAGTCTGTGTGGTATCCTTGGGCCAGATTCTCATCCCACTTAGACTCCAGTGTGGTATATGATCAAGTTTTAGCATGCACCAAACTACTCCAATGCGTTTGAAGCTAAGCAAGAGCTTAGGTGATAAAAGGACATAGATCCCTTGTCAGTCCCAAGGTTAAGGAAATGCTTGTTCAGGATTTTAAACTATAGAGGGTGGGAGCAAAACATCCCTCGTAGTTCTGTAAAATGAGACTTCCCTTAACTCTAATTTACACCGAGCTTTAGAGTTTTGACAGTTTATTTCTGCTGTTTCAAGATGTCCTGGTTCTGATTTTGTTTCTGTTCTGAGAAGTACAGAGTGCATAAAGTAGTCATTTCCATAAACATCAAATTCTAAGAGAGAAAAAAAAATGATGGTACTATCACCTGCTATAATTTGGCTATTATCATAGGGAATTATGTGCAAATTATGCATTCATATGCAGTTCACAAATAGTTCTGCTAATTTGAGGCACTCGACTGTGTCCTACATATGCCCTGTATGGTATCTGTGGGTGAAGTAGATAAACAGTTGAGCTTTTGCAAATTTAGTGTTAGGATCAGCATTTTGTAAAAAAATTGCTTTTTTAAGGAGTATGAATTAGCTTGTCTGTTCCAGCAAAAGCACAGTAGCAGAAGAACCAAAGATTTCACTTTATTTGATAGGGATCATAAATAGTGGTTCACATCTCATTTAAATGCTACTAGCAAACACATTTTTGAGTAAAATTATTTTTTACGAGACATGAAAACGCTGTATGGTTAGATACTAGTCAAAGAATGCTATTTTTTAAAATGTCTTATAAAATTGAACTGAAGTTTAAATCATGGACTTAATAACATTAGAAATAAAATAATTTTGTTATTCTCAATGCAAAACCAGTTTCAGCAACATGACTTCCTGAAAGAAAAGGGCTATTTTTTTGTTTCTTTTAACTATTAAATCACTGAAGATCTCAATTCTGTTCCCATCTTAGTCCTCCTACACTATTATGTGACTCAATCTCTCTACGCTCCAATTTTAGTATCTGCAAATCTGGGATCATATTATTTCTTTTATACAATCCTTATCCTCAGCATCTTTCATTCCAGCAATGTGTTCAGCGCCCAGAAAGTGGCACTTCTGTTCATGAGAAAACAAATCTTTTACCTATTTGGATTTCCTGGATTTTGTCATTGCAGATTCTTTGTACTTCTGGTAATGTCTTCTATCCCAAGATTTTAAGGTCTTCAAAATCAAGATTTAATTTAGTAGATTTCTTGAGCAATCCTCTAGACTACTATCTTGTCCAAGACAAGATGAAATGGATGCACTCCCAAGCGATGCCTATCTCACATGATCTTAAAAGGTAACAAATCAAACACATGAGACTTGCCAAGCAGATGTTCAGATTGCCACTAGAATTTAACCCAAACCGTGAAGCAGAGGGGAATATGTCTCTTTTCAAAAACATGAAGAAACCTGAGAATCCAAATCCGTATTTTTCAATCTTGAAATTTAGTAATGTCAGCACTATTCTCCCGTCAATGTACCAATTTTTGGACATGAGATTTACACAGGACACAAAGGACTAGAATCATTTACCCTGTTTTACTGTCAGATTGCTATGAAAAATCGTGCTGTTCTTACAAAGTGCTCTGAGACATTTCACAGCTACAACATGTCTGTTTTCTCTTCCCACTTTTTGACTTCTGCATTGAGACTATAATCACATTAAGGGAAAGACCATTTCTATATATTTGTAAAATATTTTATTCACATGGTGGCAAGTGGCATACATTAGCATCCATTTTTTCATTTATCTTCTAAAAAAAATTACTCTTTAAATAGAGCTGTAAGAAACTTGCTTAAGATGATTTCTTTATGCTTCAGCTCTCTCAGAAGGATAACATAATCTTGGTTGACTGTGTATGTGTCAGAAGTCAGCAATGCATTTGTAATTTACAGATTGGGAACAAGAAACATGGATATCCAAATTTATATACATGCATACATGTATACATTGTATCTATATATGATAATAATATAGTAATTAGGTGTATATATAATCTGCTGTAACTTATTATATACCTATATAGTATTATAGAGTGTACAGAGTTCAGAAAGATATTTTGGAGATATCATCTACATATATATCTATATATCTATATATCTATATATCTATATATCTGTGATATAGAGTTTTAATCTACACATTAGAGTATTTTATTTATACACAGACAGATCCTCTAATTTGCTACAAATACAAATATATGTTTATAATCCACTGATCAACTGGAATATGTCTTGTGAAACCACAATTCCCTGGTTGTAAAAGCAGAGTTTTTAAACATTACTTAACCTCAGAGTCCCAGGGTGAGCTGTTGTAGATTTCAGTATGATGGTGTCTCATTTTAGTCTGTCCTCTGCAACTGGGAAAAAGAAAAGCAATAAGAAGCAGTGCTGCCATTCTGAATAGGACTGTGTTCGGCAGCACAAGACACTAGCACTTGGTCTTTAACTATGGCTCTGGAAGCATTCAGGTCTCTTTTGCAGCCTGCCCCTTGACTCTCAGTCCTGAGCTTTCTGACCCTCCAATGCATGACAAGTGTCACAAGGTTCTTGTCTGTGGACAATTAAATTGAGGTCACTTTGGGGTTAGATGACTCTAACCTAACTGTTACTGGCATTGGACGTATTTGATAGCAATAGTGTTCATCCTAAAATATCTGCTAATGTAAAAACGTACCCATCCTGACATTTTCAGTTGAATTGACATGTTTTCTGTCATTAGTTTAGGGCCCTGGAGAGAGGATGGCACGGCCTGGATCTGGTCCCACAGGAAACGAATCCCTGGCGCCTCTTGCAGGAACAGGAGACGTTGGGGTCTTCATATATGGGTTTGAGTTCACAGCAAAGGAAATACAAGAGGAGATGAGCAAATTCATTTAATGTAATGTGTAATCTAGCCTCAATTTCAGTTTGGATCAAAAAAAGTCTGAAGGGTTTTTTTTCTGTGTCTGTAGTAATCTGTGATGACATACACTGTGCTTCTTGACCTTTCTACCAAACATGTTGAAAAATAAGTCTTGTCCTGCCTTCTTGGGTCAAATTTATCTCCAAATAGATGGAAAATCTGAAACAAGGTACTGGGCTAAGGGAGCTCCTGTTTTAGAAGCCTATTGATTATACAAAAGCTCTAGGATCACTGAGGAGGGGCACAGATCAAGAGTTAAGAGATATTTCAGACCTCCAAGCTCTGCAGAGTTTTTATGTTCCTGTGGACATCTAAAAAGTTCAAATCACAGTATTTGCACAATATGAGTGCAAGGTATGTGATTGATGTTTGAGTATTCATGTACGTAAAACCTACATAGCTACTGTGAAAAGTGCTTTTAAATTTTAAGAGAACAGTTCTTCTATTTATGTTTATTTTAAAAACTTTTTTTAGTTATTTAAGTCATTTATTTTATTTTGTTGCTGAAGAGCACACACACGGGCAGTGTCACAGACCCTTGAGAGTTGGCTAGGCTCTTAAACTAAATTTTGAAGCCTTTGAGTTACTCTGATCAGCTTGGTTCTTAAGGGCCAGTCACACATCCAAATTCAACTGCTATAATTCAAAGAAACATATGAGGTTAAGGAGGAAAGACTTTCTCAATCGTTACAGAAAGAAAATTTCTTTCAATCCTTTCATTGACAAAAAGAAATTTCTTCCTTAATGCTGTTTACATTTCTGCTAAAACATATATTTATCAGAGTTTAAATCAACAAGAGTACAAGAAATCAGCAGGAATCCCATTTAGCATCATTTATTGGCACTCTCAATAGAGGTATTAGGCATATTGAGCACTAATGAATTATTTAAGATTGCACTAGATATTAAATGCTTTGAATTGTGGGCAAACAGCCAAATAAATGCCTTGCATAATTTTTATCTGACAGTGGGATCCCCAGGACATTTTGGCTAATAAATGACTATGTCCTTATAGATCAACAGATTACACAATGGAATCAAACTCTAAAATGAGAGATGCACATTCCAGGAAAGAGATGGGCATCCTGTAGCAAAGAAAGAGTTCTGAAAGGTATCTGGAAATGCAGAAGCCTTCAGAATGGCCCCAATCTCTGTACACAGTTGTCAGGAAACCCTTTGTTCCTAGAGATGACAAAACAGTGATGGCAGAACTGAGGTCTCTATGAGCTGAGGGAGATAAAAAGGTCTTAGCAAGACAACAGTGAAGGAGAGTGTGAATTACAGCTGTCATGTGGAATCCACAACTCCATTCTTTTAGACACCCATATAGATGTTTACAAGAAGAACACTTAACTGAAGCTGATATTCCAGATCTGACTCTACTGAAATACTGCCATGGAGCTGAAATCACTCGGTAGTCACTGGCAGACATCTGGACTTCATAGTCCGCTATGAAATATTGCTGTCTACCCTCAGAAGTAATATGTCTCTAACTCTTCGTGGAAGAACATCCAAACAGTACGAATAATTAAATCACCTCCATTTCTATAGTTTTGCAAGAATAAACAGTATTTGCAGCTATTGTTTTTATCTTTGACAACTACATGGACTTCTGAGAGAAACAGATGAGAAATAGACTCAAGCACCAACATATATAAATGAAAACCAGAGGAAGTTAGGTCACAATGATAGAATGGATAATATTTTGAAGAGTTCATTTGCAGTGAAGTTTGATTTTGCACATAGTCATCACTCACTCTTTCAGTCCATTACTTAGGAGTAATCTTTATTCCTTAACCTACCTTATTTAGAAAAGTATATACGTTCTACATATGCTCTGGCATATATAGAATAATATGAAGTAGGAATTTCTCTTTGCCTTTAGGAATTTTATTCCAGTGATTAAAGATTTATTTGCACCAATGCACAGAGAGAAAAAAAAAAAAAAAAAGAGAGAGAAAGAGAGAGAGAGAAGTCCCCAAACCAGAGACAAAGCAAAGAATTCTTGTGATCTGAAGTGTTGTAAAGGGTCAGTTTGTGTAACACTTCAGCTTACTGATGACTTCAGTATCTGGGGGATTATGAGTACTTGGAAGATAGAAATACCAAGATAAAAGACACTAATGGGACAGAGAGAAAGTAAAAACATACAAACTGAATATAGTCCTGAATTTTAGATATATTCTAATGCAAATAGTGAGAAAAGGCAGAAACGTTCCCCAATCATAATATACATTATGGAAGGGATTACTTTTCACTAGGTTGAACTGAAAGGTCTGGATGTCACTGTTATGTCTATCAAAATGTGAATGGATTAAGTTTCCAAGAGATTACTCTTAAATACTTTTAGTAGAGCTTGGATCTTGGAACTCAGTCCTACTCTTGAAGAAGGCACAATCAAAATTGCTGTTCTTTTGAGAAGAACCTGACTGATCAAAGAGATGATTTTCCCTTTTTGATGTTATTTAGTCATTTGGATTGTTTTCCAGTCAATTAAAAGCACACTGTAAGAATAAGTACCTCTTCACATAGTGCTTGTCCTCCCAATCGTGCTTGTGCTATATTCTCATAGAAGCAAGAGTTGTTAGACAGATACTTATATTAAGTACCATGTTGACATTCAAAGAATTGGGAAAAGTGCCCTAAAGAATATTCCCCTCCCAACCCTCCTCCCAGCAGAAGGCAACATTTAGTCCTCAGCTCAGGATAAATTACCATATTAATTATTCAAAATACTTAATGCCATCAAACAGGAATGAATTTACCTGATGCAATCAAGAGCCAGACACAAGAAATCAATGGAGTTTAAAGGCTTCAGCACTCCATGAATAATTAGCAGGGTGCTTTCATGAAGTGCAGGTAGTAGAGGGAGTATGAATTGCCTAAGGATGGAGGAGAAGAGGGCAGCACGCTTGTACTGTGAACTTTCACTTGTTCAAAAGCTCATATCTAAGGCAATGTCAAGACTTAAGGGACTACTTTACAGATTTAGTATGATGGCTTGACAAAATGCTCCAAGGTCAGACACAGCTATATGAACTGACTCTGCTTTGAACCATGTAATAAATGCACCAATCTCTGAGAAGTGCCCAAAGATAGAAGCATTAATCAATACTTTTATTTTTTTGTGGTAGTTGTTGTTGACATACAAATTTGTTGATCAGAAAATGAATCTCTGTACACCCTGACAAAGCTGTGACAGTAGAAATCTGTAGCCTAATTTCTTAAGATACAGATTACAGCTATTGTTGGCCTGCAGGACAGAGTTCAGCACTAGCTATCACACTCCTACTCTTTATGGTATTTCTGCTTGTCCATTTCTCCTGACTGCTCCTAGCTATCTCTTGGTAGCCCATGGTAATTTGCATCACTGCCTTAGAGGTAGGAATGTGTGCATCTCTTTGTGACTACAAAAGCTGCACTGTTTTGACTCTATCAGTGTGACTTATCCCCATAGAAATAATGTAATGAAAAAATACAGAGTTATTAAAAACACAGAAAATTACAACAATACAGAAAATTAGAAACACAGAGTGAAATTTGAAATAGCAATTTAATATAAAACATAAACAAACTAGATTTTTTTTTAATGTTTCCAGCAGTTTGGGGATAGATGACTCTGCAACCGAGTGGTTATGCATGTTGCTGACTAAGATGAAGCCTGGGTTTTCCCCTCTACTTGATTTGGTCTTTAATACAGTTATCCACGCATAAATAACACAAGTAATTCTGATATAAGGACACTTTTTCAACTTTTTGCCTTTCCTGTCTCAGTGCTCTACCAGGGATCAGATTCTATTCAAGCTTCTGTACTCCTAGGACCTGTGGATTTCACATTTTGACAGCTTCATTTGAGCAAGGAAATGTCTCCTTGATTGTGTGACCTGATGGCTATTGAAGTATCAGCAGTGGCTTTTCAAACTCCTATGACTTCTTGTCTGGTTCGTGTCTTCTTCTAGGCTTCTTGTCTGGTTTGCACTTTCTGGCTTTGCCTGATGGGCTTGTCCTAGGTCTTCTTAGTTGTCGAAAGATGTAATTTGATGATAGTTTTTCTTCTAGTGGCATCATTAGCATGATCTGCCAGTCCCTAGTGGCAGCTGCTTGTTCTCATTCCCATCTAAGGACCAATCTTGCTGGTTCATGCAGCTGAGTTGTACACAGCACAAAATGAACAAATTACATAAAACTAAAAATTGCACAAAGCAGTGGAAAATCATGATTGTTAACTAAGCTAGTTGACACACACACTTTCGAACAATGACGCTGTGTTTGCTATTTAACCTATCTGTCGACTATCTCCCCACATGAGGAAGTTAACTGGAGATTTTGGTAAATTCTTTCCTTGAGGCGAAATGCTTCATTAATAGTCACTGCAGCATTAACAGGTTGATGACTTCGGCGCAGCTGACAATTTGGCTTTCCTCCACCACTTCCAGCCTAGCAATGTTAGGGCAAAGTAGAAGCTGTCCCATAAGCACTGCATGTGAAAGAAAGCTATTCCCAAGAAGATGAATGGTAGGTCCTGAGCTGTGCTGTGGAGTGACATGGGATGAAATAAAGCACCTTATGAGCACTTCCTTTTATAGTAAATCAGGTAAAAGGAGTGCAAAAATATTGAAAGGGCTTCTCATAACTACACAAAGGCCCATTCCTACTCCATCAATTTTCTCTCTTTCTGTGTACACATGGAGGAAAAAAAATAAAGAAAAAGAGAGAGTTGTGGGTTGTATTGCTAACAAAGTTCTTAAAAAGCAATCGGTAGCATAAATTTGTCCTTTCAGAATCTTGCATTCATTCTCTATTAGACTTTTACCCCTTCTGCATAACTATATCAGAACATAGAAAAACTATCACAATACAGAAAAATGCCATGCAAAATTTAACTTTTATTTTTTACTCCAGCTGGTGGAAATAAGTGCAGTATCTTCCTTCTCCTAGTTCCTCCTTATATGCATTGTACAATTTAAAGACATGTTGTATGATCAGTACTTATGGCCCTCTCTGTGAACGAGGAAAGGCAACCCCTTGCAGAGATTGTCTGTGGTTCTGAAGAGAAAAGAGGCAATCTCAGAAAATGAGCACTCCCTCGTGGCTGATTCCTGGGTGATGCTCACTCCATGACTGTCAACAAGTCCTATTTTTTTTTTCCATCTGTGCTTCTCTTCATTTTCTGCATCCTGACTTATTTTACTCCTCATCTATACACTGCTGAAAATAACAACAAACCATTTTGCCAGGAGCTGAGGGGAAGACAAAAAATTAAATGGAAGAAACACAAGTTCATTATATAATAAAACATGAGAGGAACTTCTGAGGAACTACATTTCCAGCCTGGCCTGTTTGGAAGTGTTCATAATTACATCAAGAAAGAAGCAATCTTTGGGATAAACTACTGGGGCACTGAGTTTTCCAGGTATATAAAAACAAAACAAAAAAAAAAAACCAAACAAACAACAAAAAAAAAGGAAAAGGAAAATGGAAAGACCAAAACAGGAGAAAAGTATCAGACTATCAGTCTGCCCGTCCAATAATCTAGTGAAACTGAAATGAAAAAAAGACCAAGCAGGGAAGATAGGTGTGATGGGAAGAGCTGGAATTGTGTGATTGGAGATAAATGAGGATTGGATGTTCTGCCTTCACAATTTCTAGAAGGCTTCAGGAGATCCAGATTCTTAGAGCTATTTGATATTGTGGACGATTCTTCTGAAATCAATGTCAGTTCTTTTTCTGTGCTCATTGCACATATTGTTTGTACTGCACCTGTGTGTTATGCTGTGTTTGGGTATATATCAACCTCTGGCAATTCTGCAGTGTTTTCAAGGGAAGAAGTTCTCCAAGATCTATGATAGGAGACAGAGAGACAAAATCCTTTCTCTACCCATACTGACGTTTTTGTGGAAAAGCTGAAATATTCATTGCTTTTTGCATGGACAACAATTGAGTTCTGACCTCCATTAGGAAGAGAATCAATTTAATGTGAAAATGCATCAAGTTTTCCTAGGATGAAACACAATCTGTAAGGACAATTGTAAATCAGTCTAAAATGTGTGTGTTGTGGTTTGTGGGGGGGGCAAATTTGGCAAGAGAGGAATCCCCTTGCATTCCAGTCAGTCCTCAAAGGTTAGAGGAATGGAAAGGGCTGGACTCATCTCAATAGAGATATCAAATACTGTGGCAACTATAGGCCCAACTCTGGCAGTACCAGATTCACAAACTGTCAACTGCAGGTCAGATCACCTTCAAAACAGCAAATCAAGTTCACAAATAGAATGACCAAGATGATAGGCTCAACTCTGGCAGTACCAGGTTCATGTGCAGCCTGTTCACTGCAGGTCTGATCGCCTTCAAAACTGGTAGTGGAGTTCACAAATAGCACGATTTATTCAAATGCAACACTTAGAGAATAGGTTTCAGATGTCAGTACAAGAAATTCTCTAGTACAGTGTGGAATTCTTAGCTAGTACAAATTATTGTACAAATTGTACAATATCGTACAAATGTACAATCGTCACTCACCTCAGAAGATGTGAGAGGACTCTCAATCTCAGAGACTCTTCCTCAGGTGGCATCCTGACCGGAGAGGAGGAAAGGGATTCAGCCTCTCAATTGATCCAGAACTTACGATGGAGTCTTCCCTCTCCCTTCTTCCTTCTTTCCTTCTTCCTTCTTTCTTCTTCCCCAGTTTCTCCTTCCTACCTACTTCCCTCCTTAGTTCACCTTTTATATATTTTCTTTCCTATTTAGGTGGAGCTTGAGTGATGGCAATCATACTTACATTTGTTATTAATTGGTTAAAAAAGTCTCCTGAGTTAATCAAAAATCCAGAGAGCATGCTCAGTGAGACGTGGTCATTCCTTGGAAATGGGTAGCTTCTGGGATGGGATTGTGCATTGGTATTAGAATGAGATTAGAATGAAAAGTTTGAACAAAGAAGTCCATTGGAAGGCACTGATCTGCCACTGTTGTTGGCCCAGCACCAGATATCTCATCATATTGTGTGGCTTATCAGCTGTGTGATAAGACGAGATTGCCACTTCACTCTTCTCCACTCTTCGTTTATTCATATTAGTGTGTGCTAGGAGGGCAGATTGTATTGCCAAGGAAATCATGGAGGAGTAGATTCCATACATACCAACCATCCTGGAAGTGATAACTCTCTCTCACCTCTAGCAAGCATCAGTAATGCCATAACTTCTGTTAGACCCTAGTTTTTCTCTAATTTCCCCTTCCTCGAGCAATTCTTTCACACTATCCTTTTGGTAAATGATTACCAGGGCAAGAGGAATGGCTTTCTGATCTATTCTTGCCTTTGGTTTTTGAAAGAGTCCCTGCTGGAGCAAAAGGGATATGGCCATGATTTATTAGCACAAGAGTATCAAAAACTCTGAATTGGGTGTTATTGTGCTTAGTGCTGCAGAAAAACACTCTCTTTCTGAATACCATTCCCTATCGGATGATGGACTGAATCCAAGTCCTGCAAAGAAAATAAATAAGATGGAAATGATTATAAAGATATTATTTTTATAATATGTAATCATTTGTGTGGATTTACAGAATCTCTCGTTTTGGGTCAGGAGGAGTGAATAGTTTTTCTTAATGATAGTACAATAATACAGAGTAATAATAATATCTCAAATTATTGTAATAATGATAATTCACCAAGGGATAATAAACACAAAGATATGACCTCAGGCTCAAAGAGTCAGTGAGCTGCAAATTGCTAGAGTTTGGGACAGTTTTTTTGAAATATCACTGTATACTTGCTATTCTCCAGGCATCTACATTAGATGAACATTTGGTCTCACCTGATCTGGCTGGTTTTATGTTCTGCATCATTTTAAATCACATTACTAGTTGTATCTTATCAAACTGAGCTTACAGATGGTCTGGTGGAGCTGGCTTCACTGTTTTTATTTTGTTATTATAACGCCTCAAATCTCTGGCCATGGCCTGGGATTTCACAGTCCTAGTCACTGTACAAGTTATGAATACTAAAAAGGGTCTTTCTCCCAAAGTTCTTCCTAAAACACAAGTACTTAGGTACCAGTTTTCCTTTGCTGTAAGTGAAAGCACAGGTAGTATGTGGAGGGTCATGTTACGATTTATAAATTGATTGGAGTTTTGAGCATATAGTCTCTCAGATAATAAAAGTGTATATATTCTGTTGCAGATGCTTGCTAATGAATTCACTCCTCAGCGAAGTTTGTTCTTCAGGGAGGTGATTAGACAAATCACATCCCATCTTCCTATCAGCTCAACCCCAAAGAGACTTTCTTTTCCTTCCAGCCACTCCATGAATTTAATTAATTCCAATGTAAACATAGTGAAATAAAGTGATAGTCGCATGTTGAAGCCTGCTGATGGGCTCATGCCTCCTACATGCTCCCTAAGGACGATAGCATCACTGAGCAAATTTAATACCCTTGAAATGTGTCGTTCTTTCCAAGGACTTCTATTTTTTTTTTAAGGTAAAGGATCATAACCACTAATATTTTTATTTCTCCTTGTATCTTGACTTGCAATTTCTAGTATAACAAGGGAATAGAGAGTGACAGTAAAAAAATATTTCCACAGCTAAATCTAGTGTCCTATTCATGAGTACATAACAGAACAGTTATAACTCCCATGATGTCACTGAGGGAGGCCCATCCAAGAGTGTATTTGCAACTATACACTGCAGCAAGAATGGAAAAGACACAATCTAGCTTTGTGAGAAGATGCATGAAAGACAGCTAATAGAGAAAAAGCATTGTGTGGCCAATCTGGTCATATTACTAATGCAACATTTATTGAAGCCAAAGAGAAATAGTACGCACACAAGCAGTGGAAACTAGATTAGATTAGCAAGGTCTATAATAAAAGAATAGCCTGGCTCCCTCTAACATTAGTCTATAGTGAGCAAAATCTGAAAAGCCCAGAGATAAAATGAGTTCAGTTAACAAGAGATGAGCTGGATATAAAAACATAAACCTTTTATTGAGGGCACTATTAGTGAGAAGGCGGCAAATAGAAGTGCTCAAGGTGTTCAAATCACACTGTGGCGTGGAAGAGCCATGATAAAAATATGTTAGGAAAGCCAGTGTGTCGCCTTTTTATGTGTTATCAATCTTCATTAAAAAAAAAAAAAAGTCAACTAGGAGCAGTGACTAGTCCAATAAATACCAACATGAAAAGTAGATAAAATCCTCAGATAAAAACAAGAGACCAACAGAGAGCAGTTAGATGACTTAAGCTTTTCCAAATTAGCTGGATATAATAATCTTTAATCAACCATTTACTTCTTTGGCTAATGTTATTGCAGATTTTCAAAACCAAGAGGAGGAAGAGACTAGAGAACAAAAAGAGCATCTGTCTTTTTAAAAGAAAAAAAAAAAGAAAAAAAAGAAAAAAGAAGCTAATATATTTAGTTGTATGGAAGGATAAGAGACTCTGTGAAGTGCTGTGAAGAGGGAAAAACCTTCAACTTGTCTTCAGTAGAGTTTTAGTCACCATGTGGCATGACAATCTCATTGGTAAGATAGAGAAACATAAGCTAAACAAAATTACTCTAAAGAAGAGCCAAACCTGTCTCAAAACTGTGTTCTGAGTTTATGACAAAGTTACACTGACAAATGTAAAGCTGTATAAAACAGGGCTCCTATAAGATCTGTGTTGTCTGTACATCTGAATTGTAATTCAATGTTTTCATTAATGGCTTGGATGATGGATCAAGAGTAGGTTTGTTGACTGTGATGGTGGGAAGGACTGACATGGGAAGAATTATCAACATACTGCAGGGCATAGTGATGAATCAAAATGGTTTTGACAAGTGTGAGAAATGGTTTAACAAAAGTGGCTGAGTGTTATTCAAGATCATCAGAAAATCCTAAATTTATATAAAACTAAGTGAAAAAATATAGGCTGAGGAAAATTGTCTAGGTAGTTGTTTGAACAGAAATGACCTGGGGATTTTACTGGATCCAAGGTCAAATGCAAGCCAAAATTTCATCATTAGCAAAAATGACATACGCAATGAAAAAAAAAAAAAAAGAAAAAAAAAAAAGACAGAATTTGCAATTAATCTTCTTTGTTGAGCACTATAGCACTGTTAGAATCTAGCTGAAATACTTTGCGTTGGGTTTGTCTTTTAACACAAATAATCCCCTATTGAAGCAAAGAAAGGATAAAAGATTTAAATAACATGAGATAGATCACTATCTGTCTAGGCAACGTTTTACAAAGACAAATTTGGAAGGTTTCCAAAATACCTGTTAGATATTTGCCAGACCAGACGCATAGACGTGAGCCTACTGCAGCTCCATTCCTCCCAGTGCAAACAGTAGTGAGACTGAGCAGGTATTCCATAGGAGACACACACAAAACCACATGTGTACAACATATTTCTACACAGACACACAGCCACCATACACAGGCAGGTCAACACAGATGGAGGCACTCAGCACGGAGGCATTCAGCTTTGATGCAAATGCAAACAGCCCCAAAAGCCTCATCCTGTTCTTCTCCATCTCATGAGGATGAATCATAGAATCATAGAATTATAGAATACTTAAGGTTGGAAGGGTCCTCTAGAGGTCCTCTAGTCCAACCCCCCTGCACACGCAGGGTCTCCTAGAGCATGTGGCACAGGGTGGTGTCCAGGCGGGTTTGGAAGATCTCCAGAGAAGGAAGACAGACATTAGATGGAGATAGATAAGTATTTATGTGTGGATCCCTCCAGCATCTGGGCTTAGACAATTTAATATATAATGGAGTTTAGTAAGGCAGGACAGGCTGTCCTGATCAGGTACAGGGCAAAGAGGCAGTCTTTTCACATGCAACTATCCATTTTTTTTTCTCCTTTAAACACCCAGATCCCACCCTTTCCCCACTCCTGTTCCTTCCCTAAACATCCCATAGTAAATCTTGTGCATTCCCAAATGCTCTTCCATAGTGAAGCCTGAATCCCTGCTTTGGTGTGTGCTGTTATAGGGAATCACTGATGTGACCAGTGAGTGTCCCTAGCCCATAAGTTGATGCTCTGCTAGGATAGCTCCAGGGATAAGGCTTGTGTCTCTGACTGGGTTATTGGAGTACACTTGCTGGCCATTGCATCTCCATGGTCTTTTTCTCTCTTGGAGATGAACCTTCAATTACAGAACCCAACGGAACTGTCTAAACTTTTGTTTGCGTACATAAGTCTTATATCTAGACTTATGTAAATTATACTTTACACACATACGCCTGCATATGAGGGGGAAAAAAGAGCATTAACTTTCCATTTATTGCGGGAAATGTCGATTAAAAAAAAAGGATTTGGATTGCCAGCTGTTACTGAATGTGCAGATGTTGGAAACAGCTGTCAAGCTACTACCTTTGTGTATGCAGGAACCTCAAACAACCATTAATTTTGGGTCTTGCACAACTTATACATTAGCTGCAGTTTTTCTGAAAACCTTATATCATCCATTTTGCTCACTGCAATCATAATGTGACACACATAAGTCTTTATCACGATTTTCCTTTCTTTTATTCGCCTTAAGTCAAAATAATCTGAGGAATAATTATTATTTAAAAAGGTACATTGAAAAAGGGCTTCCTTCTCTAGTGAGATATAGAAATATGCCCTTATATAATAGCAACAAAAATGTCTTGATTTACAGCAAATAGTAACATTTGAGAAGAGACCAATTTACTGTACTTTATCTTGTAAATATAGCAGCAGCAATTTTTATTTGCTTTCTAATTTAAATTAAATCTCTGAAAAGAGAGAATCAAAATCTGTTCATTTAGAAAGAACGAGAAAAAGTCAGACTCAGCTCCTTCATTCCTCCCTGCATCTCCCAGATGTCTTTTATGGGTTAAATATGCCCATGGGCTTGGTTTTAAAAGTTCCTTTCCCTTGTTGTGTGAATGAAAAGGAGGGAGATTGCTAATAGATGTAGATACAAAATACCTGTTCTTATGATTGCAATGTTGCCCAAACTGACCAGGTTGAAGCCTGTTTTTTCCCCACTCAGTCTTATCTCTCCTCACTATAATTTCTCTGCTGGTTGTAGCTTTAGCCTTGCTAGACTATCAGGGCCATGAGAACTTAGCTGGCTCATGAGTTGCAAAAATTCCTTGCACCAGCTTATAAAAACTTGTGAAAAACAGTTCAGCTTCACTCTTCAGCCTTCCAGGATGTGAGGCTGAGAGCCAGTTCCCTGGCAGTCCACATAATGTCCATGTAGGTCATAGTAAAAGTAAGTAAAAGTAGGTTAAAGAAAAAAAAAAAAGGAATCCTAAATGTACATCTACTGCCATTTAGGTCCTCACAGGCATTATTCAATCACCCTGCAAAAAGTAGCCTTTTTATTTTTCTTCTACCTAGAGCCCGGGGCAGGCAGAAGTCCTAGGTATCATTTTAATTTTTACAAAATGCAGTGCATGGCTCGTTCTAATTCGATTTCGGTCACAAGGAAAGGGCTATGCCTAGCATATGTGAAGTCAGCAAATACGTGATGATATCGGGTCTCCTTCACCCCTTTTCAGGAGGATGATATTGCCCCGATGGCAGGCAGCGTTGGAGCACGTTGCTGTCTTGTGATTTGCCTCACAAGGGCAGGAGGGCTTGCCTAACAGAACAGTCCTCCCTGAACTAATTCAGCAGATGTTTAATGTGTTTAAATATATACGAATTTAGCAGGAGCTGACAGTGCAGTCACACCAAGCTCACTCCTTGCAAGGGGACTTGGTGTCCTTTAGCAGCAGAGAAGCCGAGTCAGGAGAAAATCCTGGGCCAGAATGTCCCACTGAGCACATCTCAAAGTGCTTTGGCTTAAGGAACAGATAATTGCTCAGCACAGAAAAGTGGCTTGTCATCGTGCCACTATTGGGAAACTTCTATGGGCACGAGGAGAACTGGAGAGAGAAAAGGTTTCCTTCTGAACTCTTAAAAACAAACTTTCAGTGAAACAGAAAAAGAAGCCAGAGGCCCAATAGCCCTGGACTTAGATAATAGGAAGTGTGATAGGAAGAACAATCATCTCTATCTAATTTACATTTGCATTTTGCTTAGCTTAAGTTAGTTACAGAGTATCTATGCTGACACTCAGGCCTTTTGGTTTTAATTTACCATCACTACTACAAACCTTTAGCTGTGTTATTTTCTGCTGCATCTTTCTTTCTTAGGAACAAGATTGCCTGTTCATGATTTCAAGTGTCATAATTTGGGAAAGAATCACATTATTGTCACCAAAAGTGTCAATGTTTCGTTTTTTCTTTCCCAATTTTCACCCAATCTTTAAAATCTAATCTTATTTCCCTGGGAAATCTTTGGAAATTCATCTAGTTTTGCCATCAATGTGGGCAAATGCCATGGTACAGTGTGTTTATTAGGAAGTAATTCTTGGGAAAATCTGGACATTAATCAAGTGTGATGATAGAAGAGGGAAATGTGTGATAAGGAAACAGAAAGATGACTTACTTGAGTCTAAGCATTCAGCAAATTGTCTTTCTAGTTCAGATAATATTATCCAACATTGTGAGTTCAATGTACAATAACAGCTTTTTGTTCTCTCTAGATAAAGAAAGGGAGAACAATTCTAGGCTGGTATGTTTCAATGCAAAAGAAAAGATCAAATATTTGATTATCTGATATAAATAAAGTCATTGTGAATGTTTTAAAAGGAAAGAAAAATATCTACCAGTAAGCCTGATTGATCGAAATAAATGTTGAGCTCTTTGCACACACAGAGGTCAACCTTGATATAGAGAGATTCTGATAAAGACAAAAATGAAAAAGCTGTGATATATAATTGAATAGTAGTCAGGGATTTAAAATTTTCTTATGCCACCGTTTCGGCTGAGAAAGACTAAAGATTCAGCTGTGAATTTCTAAACAATCAGATGTGTCCATCAACATCTAATTGACCTATTGTCAGGTTTCCTAGCAAAAGTTGGAGCATACTGCAGCTGTACAAAAGTTGTGCTGACCTCCATTAATAGCAGAAGGCACACAGAACAGCATAGTACTGATGCAAAATGCACAAAGAACCCAGGTAGGATGTGGTGACCTTTTCCAAATAGTGGAATTTGATCTGCCTGCAAAGAATGAGCACAGACCTGGTCAAGGGAGTGTAGTCTCATTCTGCAGCAATATTTATGGATTCTACATGTGTTCCTGTTTCTTGAAAATCAAAATCACAACTGCGTCTGTGAAAGGCCCATTTATTCTAACTTGCTGGCTAATGAATAGGATGCTCTCTGGGCTGATACAGTGTGAGTACCTGGTCTTATTCTTGAAGAAGACACCTTCACAGAAAGTCTAGGGATGCCTTGAATTTCAGTTCTTGACTTCCTGTAGCTGACATTCAGCAATCTGATCTGAGATAGCCCTAACATGCACAGGATTCCCAAACACCCCACTCAACCATAGCTACAATTTCGCTTGGAACCGATATCTTTTGGACAATCACTTTTGAAAGAGTGTGTGTTCAGTTTTACAGACTGTGACAGTGAGTCCCAGAATTAGAGCTGCAAAACTGCATGAATAATAGCTAAACTGAGAAATGAAGCTCCCAGCTGCTGCACAGCTCCTTCCAACGCCACTTACTGCAGCCTTCCTCCTTTGCTCACAAATCAGCGGGCCTCCCAGAGACAAAAAGACCTCTATCTCTTCCATGATAATTGCAGACTCCATCAGTTTCAAGTAGCTAGTGGTGCTCTTTAAACCTTCAGAGAGCTCTGGGTGACAAGAATAATGTAGCAGCGTAGGGTGAGATGACTTGTGGTTTGCTAACAAGGGAAGGAGGAATTACCAAACAGCAAGAGCCTCCTTGAACTGCAAAACAGATGTTAAACTGGCTCAACCGTACGCAAAGAGGCACTGAGATCTGACACGGCACTCACGTCGGGCTCTGTTATCACAGAAGGTGCTTTATGTCCTTGCTGCACAGAGGACCCCCATCAGGAGAAATATCCAAGCCAGAAAGTCCTGCTTATAAATCCCACACATTTGCTCTCCTCCTTCACTTTTCAAGTACTGATGGGTTGAGCGGGGGAAATGCAATTCACTCTTGCCTATAGGAAATGCTTAAAGGGCAGTTAAAATACATGCTGATAGAACTTATTTGCTGGGAATGGCATGAATAAAACATGCTTTTTTTTTTTTTGTCTGCATAAATTTCTCCCAGCTGCCCTTTTTAGAAAAATCCCTGTTGCATATCACTATTTGGACAGCAAAAAAAGGACCCAGATGACCTTGTTCTGCCAGGGGCATTAGCAAACAATCTTTTTCCCCAAAATAAAACAATACTGTTTCTGACCCAGGGACCTGAGTTCAAAGGCATAGATTTGCAAACACACTTAAGCTGACAACCCATATCTGGACACCTAGGGCAGTAAAATGAATGGGAATTAATGACAATGAAACGTTTAAATGTAAATTAATTACTATATTCTCCTGTGTAGCTGGGCCTTTTGTTTTTCCTCTGTTCACCACCCCTGAAAGCCTTATTCAGTTAATTCCTGATCAAACTGTCTCACCGAAACAGAAAAACATTTAAAAGGTGGAGGAAACAAAATATTTAGTTAGATCCACCATTGTTAAGCAAAAATAAATAATTAAATAAATAATTAAATAAACAAACAAACAAACAAATAAAATTTCCCACAGAGTATTTTTTTCCAACTTATCTAAATTTAATAATATAAAAGAAACAGATGGCAGAGAGAAACATTTCCTTCATGTCTTTGTAAACAAAATATATAATTGGTTTGAAAAGTCTTTTTGGTTTTTTTTTTTGTTAGGGATGGGAGTTACTTTATGGGAAAAATTGGCCTTGAAATACTGAAAGAAATTTTTTTTGCCAAGTTCTGATGCACCTCTTCTGCCTACATATACAAAAAAGCACCAGGATAAACCAGGAATGAGTTGCAAGTCATGCCCAGTTGCAGCTCAAAACAATGTAATGGAATGTTTTTTTCTTCCATAAGCAGAATAGTTATTTTTGGTTCTTTTTGTTTCATCAAGAAATATGTGAGTCAAATATAAATAACTGAATACAGAAAGTTTTCTTCAGCTGTGTGTGCAAGAGGGATGTGAGCAAGCTTCATGAATAGTTTGTACCATCCCTGGAAGAAATGTGGAAATTTTAATAATAATCATAAGTGGAACCTTCAACTACTTCTGAAAAAAAAACAACCATACAAACAAACAACAACAAAAAAATCACTAAAAGAATAATAAGAACAGCTACAATTCTCAGGAACCAAACTTGACCAGGAGACATCACACACTGACATATTGCTGTTGATCTTCACTTATGCATCCAGATTTTTCAAGTTTTTCCTGTTTCCTGTTGCAAGTTACATGCAATAATTACTGCAGAAAAGGTGCTTATTTATTCTGCCGTTTCACTATGCTGCTGTTTCAACAGAAGATTTGCTCACCATGTGATTAAATAATTTAGATTCCTAAAATACCATATTGCGCTTTATTAACCTGGCTTTGACAGCCACTTGGGAATGGCATCTGTGAAAAAGCATGACATGAACTCAACAAGTGGGAGGCTATTGCACAGCCCTGCACCTTAGTCACGTCAGTATTCACAGGCAACAGTGTGACCAGAATAGGACTGTAATTATTCCTCTGATATGAAGACTTTTGTCCTTTTTGTTTGGTTTGGAAATCTCTATGACACTTCTTTCCTGCATTCTCTGAATTTCCTGAATGATGCCAAAGACCTATGAAAGCAGACAGATTTTATCACATAACTGATAAATGCACCCTAAATAACAGGAGTCATTTGTTTGATTTTCCAGGACAGTAACTGCAGACCACCTCAGCGCTTGCCCTAAGGGTGGTCAGCTAACAAGAACAGTGACTGAGTCTCAGTTCCAGCCTTGGGTTGACCTCTGTTCAGCCCTGCAGATATGACCAGAGATAGTCTATTCCAGGAGAGAAGATAGAGAGAGGTCATGTTTTCTGTGCATGATGGAGCCAAGCACAGAACCCTCATCCTTTTCCCAAGCCCTGCACTGCTCTGAAGTCCACTCTTTTTCACTATAAATCAAGATTCTTCCATTCAGATTAAAATTCACCATGACATAACACACCAAGTGTCCCAGCCAAACGGAACAGAGGAGACTTGTTGGCCAGTGGTGACTTGTTAGGCAGATGGCCAGTGACAGGACTAGAGGAAACAGCTACAAATTGAGGCACCAAAAGTTCCACAGGAACTTGAGAAAGAATTTCTTAACGGTGAGGGTGACAGAGCACTGGAACAGGCTGCCCAGAGAGGTGGTGGAGTCTCCTTCTCTGGAGATCTTCCAAACCCGCCTGGACACCACCCTGTGCCACATGCTCTAGGGGACCCTGCGTGTGCAGGGGGGTTGGACTAGATGACCTCTACAGGTCCCTTCCAACCTTAAGCATTCTATGATTCTATGACTTTCGGCATTTACCCATTTCTTGTCAGCTTATCTCTGTCGATCTTCCGTACAACAGGCTGGGCAGCATCTTGCTCTTCATGGTGCAGTGCTGGGGAGTCCATTGTTTCCCAGGGACTATCTCTAATCTTGACAATTGCGGCGCCAGGGCAAAGAAACAAAACTCTTTGCAATTAACACCAAAAACGGCAGTACTAACAAGCATATGATTAGAGTACAAATTGCTCTGAATAATTCAGAGAGAGTCCTGTCCAAAGTGTGATGGCAATCAGAGCCTGAGAGGATATTATTAAAGATGAAATTTACTGTCTGCGGCAAGGTTTCCTTTCCTTCTTTCTCTCCTTTGTCTTTCCCTCTGCTTCCCTTCCCTCAGGTCTTGCAGGGGGATGTTGATTCAATAGTGAAAACTCAGAAACCGCACAAGTCTCCATTCTATATAGCATGAGATTCCCATGGCTGTTGCTTGCTAAAACCAAACTAATTGAAACAAATTCTGGCATCAATTGAGGCAATCATTTCTACGCTAAGAGGAACGTTGATTAGTACTTGCAGATATGGACGAAGGGCGGCTAAAGCAAACCTCACTGGAATATCAGCTCCGGCGCTGAAAATTCAGCGAGTCTCCGAGGTATTCACTGTGTCTTTGCAATGACTTTTTCCTTTTCTGAAAGTGATTTAGAGCTGCAGAAAAGTACTGGATTGCCATCCCTGGAGACAGGAGTCTTTATTTACCCACAGAACATAAGCGACGTGACAGCAGCAGTTGTGTTGTGGCGCCAAGGGACCCACATGGGCACCAGCAGCAAGATGCAAGGGTACAGCACAACCACCAGAGTCACAGGTGGATAAAAATGACAATTTTTATGAATTAAAAATTCATAAATTCATAAATTATAAATTAAAAATGACAAATGGTGCTAATTGATTGCAGAATGGACACCAGCATATTTGGGGTTGGACTGAGGCCACTAGTGGATGGAGAGGGCTCAGATACCCCCGTGCTGAGCTGGCTCCAGGCAAAGACCATATTTGCTCTGAACCAGACAGCAAAATGATGCTCATCAACCAGTCTTCAGCTATTCCATACATCAACACTGCATGAGCTGGGCTGATTCACGGTATATGTTTCCTCAGCCATCATCTCCGCCCCTCTATTTAAATTGAACATTCCTTGGGGATAAATCTTTTTTTTTTCCATCTTTTTTTCTTTCCCCATTTTCTACTTTTATTTCCTTCCTCTTTTGTGTTACACTTAACACTGGGGAACCCAGAGACTGGAAGGGTATTCTGGGGGACATTCGTTGTAGATATGAAATAAGAACATGTATATTTCTCGCAAAATAGAATAAAAAGTTTTTATTTTAAAATGTAAGAAGAAAAAAAAAAAAGCAGAAAAGACATCTGATAACTTGTGCAGACTTGTCACTGAATATTTTTGGCCCTCTTGGGCATCCCCGATATCATCTTAGCAGAGACTTTTCTCGAGGGTCACATGTGCACGCAAGCAGCCATCTGCCAGGTCTCTGAATAGCTCCTGAATAAAGAAAAATTTCTGAAGCAAGTGTTTGACACCGCTCAGATGGTCTTTGCAGCGCTTAGGTGCTGCCTTCATGAAACTTAGCTGTTATTGCTAAGCTTCATCGTGCAACTTTTCGTCCTCTCTACCCATCACCCCGGTGCTAGTCCGAGAACGAGCCGCTTTCATAGAATAATGACTGGCAGAGGCAATGATGGATTTCTGAGATGTTGACATAAGTGTGAATGGGGAGGGAGTAAAGGGGGAGAAAGCAGAAAGCAGCAGAGCTGCCAAGTTTGCAATGCAAGTGCTCAGCTCACCAACACAGAGGAGAGTTTGGGCAACCTGAACCAATGGCAAGGAAACAGACATAGAGGTTGATCACTGCTCTGCAGAGACAACCTAAACTGCACAGACTTCACCCAGCGATTAGGACAACAGTATTTCCTTTGGATCTACATTTGCAGGGAAATATAACCATTAACAATGAGTTAACAGCAGTTAAAAGGGGAGAAGGGAGTTTCACTGACCACAGAGTAGATTATTGCATTTTACAGCATGGCTCCAGTCTCCTCTGGAGATCTTCAAAACCTGCTGGGTGCCACTCTGTGCCACATCCTCTAGGAGACCCTGCGTGTGCAGGGGGGTTGGACTAGATGACCTCTGGAGGTCCCTTCCAACCTTAGGTATTCTATGACTCTATGATTATTCTGGCATTTCACTTGCGTACCACTTACAGGGAGCTCAGTGGCTTGATGCGTCTCACAGAAAGGGAAAATAACTGTGGGTATATGGGAGAGCCAAGGTATGATAGGAGCTGTGATAACACAATTTAAACATAGAAATCCCTTTCCTCTTTCATTTTTTTTAATGAAGAATGGTATTGCCAGAGCTCTTAGATGAGAAATAATATGGTAAATCCATTTATTATTCTCCCATTTAACTCGCTCATTTCTACATTTTGTTTCCCTGAATATGAAGGGTGAAACAAGGAGATCTGGTTATTTTTGGTTTTCCTTCATGGCTTTCTGGTTCTCAAATATTGGTATATCAGTGTCGAGTGCCAGGGCTGAGAGGACTGAAATAATCCATATTCATTGAACCTTGAGCAGACTCCATCAGAGTTAATGTCAGAAGTTCAGTTTAAGCTAGGTAAACTCTGAGCATTAAGAACACCTTGTCAAAGCCACTTGGGGACTGCTGACATTCGTCATCAGGAGTGCAGATGCTCTCTCCCATTCAGCCAAATTTTTCCCAAATTTTAAGCAAAAAGAGCAGCTCATTTCCTCAGCCAGAGGGTAAAAGCCACAAGGGGGAAAATAACAGCAAAGAAAAGCTGCACAGCTGGTTTTAAATGAAGGTTTTTGAGTAAGTGTTTAATTTAGAACTGGGAAGTTATTTATTGCATTTTCAATTACATAAAAAACAGAGGTTTAAGAACTGTGCAAGACATCAGATTACACTTTCAGTAGAAGTCAATACATTTGTTTTCAAAATAATTACCATTTCCTATGTGTGAAAAAAGTATTTTGCACTGAAACACCTAGCCCTACCCAGTGGATCAGATGATGGATTGAGTCCAGAATCCCATCTCCATTGCTCTCTGGGATCAGACACCTTAGTGGGAGGCACAAGAACTCTTCAGCAAGCAGCTATAACTCAGACTGCTCCAAAGAGATGTTTGTAATTAATATTTCAGTCCAACTCTGTTGCAGTTATCAGTTTGTTCTTTTGCAATTCATCCGCCCACTATGATAAACCATACCTATTTTTCATTCTCTCGTTACAAGTCTGTTGCTTGCAATATGTTTTATTCAGCAGGAACATTTTATGAAAGAAGGTGATTGGAAGTAAAAAATAAAATTCCATATGAAGCCCTAGGGAAAGAAAGAAAAAAGCATAATGCTTTTGGTAATTTTTCTTGGTTTATCCTTTTCATGCGCCATCGTTTCATTTACTGCTTTGACCAATGTTCTGCAAGCACAAGAATTTTGCTCAGTTTCTCCATCTGTGGAAGAACTATTCCAACATCAATATGAGTGTATAAAGTACTCAACCTCAGCTCAATCTATCACATTCCCATAATGCCCATTTTGAAGAGCTGAAAAACTATATAGGGGAGAAATGGGTTGCTTTGCTGTTCCTTTCTACATACAACCTTCAGAATTAATAAAAAAGCATTTATGCTGGGATGCACACAAGGAACACTGTCTGCCATAGGTTCCTTATGGAAAGGACCCTGTTTGAAGGATATTCTTCCAGCTATATTCAGTATTTCAGCCCTTTCTCAGTTGCCTTATTTATCCCTTCTCATCAGAAAAAAGCGTCAGAGGTTGGGAAAGAAAAAAAAGAAAAGAAAAAAAAAGGAAAAGAAGAAGAAGAAAGAAAGAAATCAGAGGAAAACAATTCTGAGTGTGAAAAACAAAAAAGGCAGGTCAGGAAAAATAGAATTTCTGGGAAAAGATGCACTGCTATGTGAGTGCTAATGGTCCCTTTATCTACAGGATGCAATGTAAGGCCAGGTGGGTGGGTTTGTCTGGCTAGTCTAAGCACTAAGAGTACAGAGTTTAAATCTGATGGTATCCAGCAGAAGGGATGGCATTAAGAGCCTGTGACACCTACATTCACCTTCATCCTTCCCAAACAGGCACTATGGGAAAATGCAGAAAAAAAAAATAAAAAGAGGAGAAGAGTGGCTATTCCTACAGCCTTTGCACAAATATCACCACCATACTGAAGAAAAAAAAAAAAAAAGACCTTAATCAGTTACCCACTCAGTTAACATTAAAAGAATTGAACAGAAATTATCCTTTGTCTGTAAGTCACACTAAAGGGAGAGAAATGCAGTGGTGCACTCAGACTTGCTTGAAATAGTGGCTCAAAATTACTTGCAAAGTCCTTGTTGAAGAGAATAGAAGGGTAGGACTTATTTTGAGCAAAGGGGACAGGCTCATCTATTTATTTTAATAATCAATTTATGTAAATTTAAATACATTACATATGCATGTCTAATTTTGCTACTCATAATGATGACAATTGCAATTAAGCTCCCTGTTCTCTTGGCATCAGCAATAAGACAGGGCAAAAATAAATAAAAATAATTTATGTTTTCTCTGACCTTTTTAAGAACTTGCTGGTAAATGGAAAATTTGATCTTTTAAATATCTGCTTTAGATAGCATTTGATAAACACATGCATTTATTAAAGTATTTATTCTTTCCCTTGGGGAAGAGAAAGGGGTTAAACATCCAAGAAAGCAATTCACAAAAAGAAAGAATAACTGAAAATGAAACATCTTCCTTTGTTTTGGTTAAAATGATTCCAAAAGGTTGTGTGTCCTGTTGCTAATGGAAGCAAACTTCTGCATTTAAAGTAGCAATGCCAAAAGGAAAGACTTTTCCTCTTACTGTTACCCACTTGGACAAAAGGTAGTTAAATCAACCCAAATATATAATTTGGAAGTACAGAATGATCAGATATATGTGAGCTATGCTACAAGTTGAAATGACTTGTGAAGAAGAGAAGTGAAAGGAAGGTAAGGCAAGGCAAGGGAAAGGGTGTTGTTACTATTGTTATTGTTTTCTCCCTGAACCCAAATATCAGCTTTCCAAGTAAAAGGATCATTTATCATCTTCTTTTTGGGAACACAAATGATGACCCTCTTAGGTCCCCTGCCATGAATTTTTAGTGAGTCTGTTATAGATCCAATCTGGACAGAGCTCCTGACAAATAAGGGATGATGTCCAATTTGTACAATCTGTGTTGTATCCGGTTTTGAGACAGCTTGATGTGCCCAGGAGTAGTGCATCTTGAGACAGATTCTTTGTCTGGTATAAATAGAAATAGGGATATTTATACCAGCCAAGAGTCTGGCCTCTTGGTTCCAGATGTCTTACGCTGTGTGTTTTTCTTTACCCAGGAGATAGACACAGGCATCTCAAACAAACAAACACTTCTGCATTATGTAAACTGAGTTATACCCTCTAATGTGAACAAATTTGCTGAAATGAGAGGAACGAGACTACCTCATTGATTCCTCATCTACCTGCTGACATGGAAAATTGCCCGTTTCCAGCAGATCTTTCTTCTGCTAATTATCCTCATTGATTTTGGATGGGAAAATGCAATGGCTGAATTCAGCTCTATCCTTTTGCACATTAAGCCCACCAGGTCCTGTTTGCACTCTGACATCCAAAACAAAGGAAACAAAGGAAACAGAGGAAAAGAGTCAGAAACTCAATGTCTCTACCCTTTCATGCCCTTCCAACAAAACATCTAGAATTCATGTTAACTTGACTCATAGCAAGTTTAAGTTCCCTTTTTTTTGTGCAAGAAAACATATTTTTATTGCATTGCATGAATTGCCACTGATATAAAAAATAAAAAAAAAATAAAATTATGAAAGTGAAAAGAGCAGAGACAACAGAATAGGGGAGGTAATAGCAGGAAGATGTAGAGATAAGGAATAGTTTTTTAAGCAGTACTGAATATTAAAACTAATAGTGTCGGTCCATTTCACACTGCACATTTTTGGACAAAGGTAGTCCAAACCCTGTTTGAGCTGAAGTGATGTAGCTCACAATTAAAATAGCACTAATGTTGCAGAAGACAGTCTTAACAAAAACATACTCATTTAGGGTGAAAGAATGTGGGAATATTCCCTGTTAGTTAATATTGAGTTTACTGATAAGGGAAATGCATTTAAAAATAATGGTTCTCCAACAACACAGAAGTGTCAAATCCAGAGTAGCAAAATAGCTGCCTATTAGAAGAAAAATAGAGTCTCCTGAGATTTATGGCTAAGAAAAGGAGAGTTAGTATCATCAATTAGCTTAGGATATTTTATTTTACAAATTTACATGCTAAACCTTTTGCAATCTTGGTAATATCCCAAAAGAGTTACAGGAGCAAAGAGCTCTGCAGCAGAAGCACAGGCTGAATGGGAAAATCAAAACTTCTTTGAATATCTGAGGATGCATCTGAGCTGTAGTCTGAGATGAAGAGAACAGAAATTCACATCTGCCTTCTCTAAGCCATTAATTCTTTTCCTATATACATATATATATATGTATATGTATATATATATATATATATATAGAGAGAGAGAGAGAGAGACATTCTATCTTTTCAGTCACTTCTGGTATGCACAAAATTTTCCAGGAATTTGACCATTCCCCTTTGGTTAGTTTGGCCTTCTTTAGTGTAATAACCTATTTTTCCACTTGATTTTACCAGTTCTGAAGTCTGTCTCAAGGAAGTTGCATTACTTATTTAGATAAAGGCGTCACTCATTGTTTGACACCATGTGCCTACTAATGTCCTAAGTTTTTGACTCCACAGATGGAATTCAGTATTGCTTTTAGATTGCCTTTAATGACCTCCATCTAAGATAATTCTTGCAGCCTTTATTACAAGACAGGGAGATCCAGTACACTGAATTATATACTATTTCTGCAAACTAGATATAATTATTTGCTCTAGGAAGGGATAAATCACAAAAGGAGGCTGTGGAGTCTCCATCCTTGGACATATTCAAAACCTGACAGGATATGGCCCTGAGCAACCTGCCTTAACTGACCCTACTTTGAGCAGGACAGTAGGATCAAGAGACCTCCAGACCTCAACCATTCTGTCAGTTAATGTCTACTTGAAAGATCTTTTTTTTGTAGTACTTTCTGCGTGACCTTGTCAAGGGTCCTTTGATAAACAAACTGCCTGATATTACCAGTTCTTCTTTTGAACATCACATTCATATTTTCAAAGATATTTGAAGACTCAGATGTACTCTGAGGTATTCACTCATTACTCATCAGCATCTGTGGTAATTGCCTGCCTGTGAGTTCTTAGGGGCAAATGTAAAATAATCTTTCTCCAGTGAAAATGTGCTCAGCTAGGCTGAGTTAGTTATCATTTGCAATAGAATCATAGAATCATAGAATGGCTAGGGTTGGAAGGGACCTGTAGAGGTCATCTAGTCCAACCCCCCTGCACACGCAGGGTCCCCTAGAGCATGTGGCACAGGGTGATGTCCAGGCGGGTTTTGAAGATCTCCAGAGAAGGAGACTCCACCACCTCTCTGGGCAGCCTGTTCCAGGGCTCTGTCACCCTCACTGTTAAGAAGCTCTTTTGCAATTTTCTGTGGAACTTTTGGTGCCTCAATTTGCAGCCATTTCCTCTAGTGCTATCGCTGGCCACCACTGATAAGAGACCAGCCCTATCCTCCTCCTTGCTCCCTCCCTTGAGGTATTTATATACATTGATCAGGTCCCCTCTCAGTCTTCTCTTCTCCAGGCTGAAGAGGCCCAGCTCTCTCAGCCTTTCCTCATAGGGCAGATGTTCCAGGCCCCTAATCATCTTTGTGGCCCTGCGCTGGACTCTCTCTAGCAGCTCCACATCCCTCCTGCACTGGGGAGCCCAGAACTGCACACAGTACTCGAGGTGCGGCCTCACCAGGGCTGAGTAGAGGGGCAGAATCACCTCCCTCGACCTGCTGGAGACGCTCTGCTTAATGCACCCCAGGATCCCATTGGCCTTCTTGGCCACGAGGGCACACTGCTGCCTCATGGTCAACTTGTCGTCCACCATGACGCCCAGGTCCCTCTCTGCGGGGCTGCTCTCCAGGAGGTCGGTCCCCAGCCTGTAGGCATGTCTAGGGTTATTCCTCCCCAGGTGCAGGACCCTACACTTGCCCTTGTTGAACTTCATGAGGTTACTCGCCGCCCAGCTGTCCAGTCTGTCCAGGTCCCTCTGGATGGCAGCGCAGCCCTCAGGGCTGTCAGCTATTCCTCCCAGCTTAGTGTCATCAGCAAACTTGCTGAGGGAGCACTCCATCCCTTCATCTAGGTCGTTAATGAATAAATTGAACAGGACCGGACCAAGGACTGACCCCTGGGGGACACCACTATCCACAGGCCTCCAGCTGGACTCGGCACCGCTGATTACTACTCTCTGGGCCCTGTCATTTAGCCAGTTCCTAATCCACCTCACTGTCCACTCATCTAACCCACTCTTCTGGAGCTTGCCCAGGAGGATGCCGTGAGGGACGGTGTCAAAAGCCTTACTGAAGTCCAGATAGATCACATCCACCGCTCTGCCCTCATCTATCCATCTAGTCACCCCATCATAGAAGGCTATCAGGTTAGTCAAGCATGATCTCCCCTTGGTGAACCCATGCTGGCTACTCCTGAGCACCTTCTTCTCCTTCATGTGCCTGGAAACAGCAGTCAGGATGACCTGCTCAATAGGGCATGAGCATCCGAGAAAAGATATTCTGGATCTGTTGACATCTTGCTAATAGTGTGTGCGATGGCTGAAAGACTAATAAGACACCATTGCTCTTGACCAATAAGCAAATTATGTTATACTTTTTAACATATTCGTTTTTCTCTTTTTAATGGTTATTTCAGCCAGTCTGCTAGGAAGAATCCTGAGGATTTTTGGCTGTTTATTACCCAGCAACTCTTCAGCACAAGAGAAGATAGAAATAAATTCAAGAGTCTAACAGAGATTGATAGCCACACTGGAATATTCATGGTGAAAGTACACTGGAAAAAAAAAAAAAAAAAGAAAGAAAGAAAGAAATGTAATGGAAAATATATTGTATTAAGTCTTGGAAAATTTTAATCTTATTTTGATTTTGCCACTGGCTTGCTGTATGACTTCAAGTTTGTTACTTCTTATTTCTGTATGTTTCTTTATCTACATCTGTTAAGCTATACATTCTATTCTATAATTAAACAAAGTATGAATCCACTAACTTTCTCCCTGAAGCATTTGTCAGCATTAAATATGATACTAGGTTGGAGGAATACCTATTGGGTTCCAAAAATCTATAATAAGAAATAGGGCACGATCTGTGCTTTAAGTGTCTCCTATGAAATTTGTGCCCTTAGTTTGAGAAATGAGTGTGTAATTTCTTTTGCTGCTTTGGCTAAGAAAGTCATTGAGTTCCCTGGACACATTTCAGGAAAAGAAATTAGTTCAGGGAGGAATAGCAATATTTTAAAACTGATTTACGATTCACTTCTTGCTTGTGAATGTCTAGCCTCTAAGTCCATGTGAAAGTGTTTTAGTTATTGATATATGCTCTACCATCATAATAAAGTCCATGGAAAATGACAATGAACATCTAAAATCTTGGACATCTATTGAACAGAGACTGCACTCCATCATCCATTTTGGTAGTGATATATGACTTAGACACAAACTGATGTATTAGTACTGTATGTTTCTGAAGAACGTTTTAATACAGTAATACATTCTATTGAAAAATGAAGTTAGCTATAATTTATTAGCTACATGGTGCTTTCATGTTTGACCACATAACTTGAGGGAAAAAAAGAGTAGAGAATATATTTGATTTGAATTTGAAAGAGTTAGTGCCTTTTTTTTTTTTTTTTCTCCAGTATGGTTGTGATGACAAATGGGTTGTTGAGTATGGGCATATGACAGATGAATGCAAAAGGCAGGAATCCTTCCCTGTGATATTAACACACACTATGACTGTATCTGAGGAGGTGTTAAGACACCTTGGCAGAAATGCTAAAATTAAGTTTAAACTTTGCACTAGGAGAGTGTTAAAGACTAGCTGTGGTCTTTCAGCCCATCAGTGTCACCCTGGGAATCAGTAACAGATGGGTGCACCATTTCCTTCATGTGGAAAATGGCCTCAGGCCACCTCAGTCTGATGAAACTTTGATATTGGGGGCAGACCTGTTTCCACAGATATATTTTACCCTATTATTTTGTATGATTTTATATCCTTTTCATGTTTTATATCTTTTAATAATGCTCATTATTCTTTTTGTTATTATAGGAAAACTTGCTTTTCTTATATGTTCTTCAACAATTAGTATTATGCTGGCAACTGAGATTGAGAATGATGAATAAAAACAATATTTCATGGCTTGGATGTATTTTTTCATTTTTGTAAAATGTTTTTGTGAAACACATTTAACAAGCTTTCATTGACACATTTATTATTTTTAATTTTTTTAATAAGAATGTTTAAATTCTCCTGATTTTTTCTCATATTTTGGCAAAAATGTATTGAAAACTGAAAGCATTAGAGTATTTTTATTCTGCTTTAAACCCAAGGCTATTGCTATAAACAAAATGTTTTGTTTATTCTGGAAGGTTTTTGAAAAATGCTGTTTTATGACAATTGTATTTGACAAAAGGCATATACAGTCAAATATGCCTGCAGACAGAAATTCAGCTAAGATTAGTTTCATGTTTGTATCTGAAATGAATCAGAGAGGAATCCTGGATCTTCAGCTGAAAATGCTATTAGCATTAAAGATACTACTCAGAAGTTGTGTTATAGGCAGTGGGAATATTGCCATGGGTATGCTCCTGGACCAGCATAAGGGAATGCAAAATCTGAATAAGATTTCTGCATAGATCTGTGTCACAGATGGTAAGAGATTGTTTTGATGAAGAAATTAAGCCACAGTGGTATCGAATATATCAAATTACAAAATAATAGTTGATACATATTTAGATTTTCAAAGCAGAGAAGTTCATTGTGATTTAAGTTACTTTCTTGCATTGCACAAGCCATTATACTTATATGCAGTCATTTCTGTTCCTGACTTTTTGCACTATTACATTTCTCTAAGGAAGATCTCTCTTTTTTGTTTTAATGTAAAGTTGAGCCCTTTGCATCTCTGCATGCAGTTAATTACTTTCTCTGTCGAATATTTGTTCTGTATTCACACTTGAAACATGTCTTTTTCACATACCAGCCTTTCCATCCATTTATTTCAGTTCCTGCAAGATATCATCTATCATCATTCTTTTCTCATATTATGGAAGGTAACTTCACCACAGACTTGTACACCTTGATCAAATTACCTGCTAATCCTCTTTTCAGCATGAATTCATACTCTACGGGAAGGTGAATTACTGTTTTCTAAGCCATTTACATTTATCTAATTTTTTTTTTTCAAGGTGGATTTTGGAAGCATTTTCACTCAGTCCACATATTATCTTTGTGTTACTAATGGTTAGTTCTTCAGTGATTATATTTATCTGACTACTGCATTGCATACTGAAGACCAGGGCAAAGTAGATGTGCTCTGCATTTCAAGTTAAGTCTCCAATTCTGTTTCAGCACAGCTTTTTCAATGTGTTTTGAACATATCTATGATATAATAAACATGTCTTCAGACACTTCAGCTTAGCGACCTTTGTGACAGTTTTGGAAAGCAAAGCAATGATGTTATTCCTTTTTATCAGAATAGAACAGAGATAAAAACAGACTTTAAATAAAAAGCCTAATCCTTGAAAGGCATTTAAGTAGATAAAAGATTTTACTTTCAAAAATTTGAGTATACACGACTCAGGAAACTAAAACTGGAGGACTGACATATGTCTCTCCAAATCTAGTGTGTCAAGTAATCATGAAAGAGAAAGAGAAGAGGTGGAGAGAGTAGTAATGGATGGTTCCATTGCTGTGGGATTTGGAGAGCTCTTGAGTTTTGCATGGGAGCTTGTTTCAGCCTAACACTCTTGGGCGGGACCTGGACGCAGCTTGTCTGATCTCCCACCCCTCTTCCAATGGTTTCTCCCTGGAAGACAAACCAGATAGTGTAGGAGAGGAGGGGGTCATGGTATGAGAATATGAGAACAAGGAGTTCAGGACCTGTTACGGATCAGTTGTCCATACAACTACTCAGACGTAGCCAAGCCATCCATGAAGAGATAATTTGAAATAAGCACAAAGTAAAAGCAGAGCTTGAGGAGCCTACCCCACCTCCTGCCTTTTATCTGGAATTTGCTGCATTGCAAATTCGTTTTCCTCATAAGTGCTTCCAATATGTAAAATACCTACATCACCCAAAATACAAAGTTTCAGGTCACTGGGACTTCACACTATTCTTCCAGACTTTTCTGAACTGGAATAGCTCAGGGTTCTTGATGTCTTGTTTACAGTAACAGAAGGAAATACTTATTATAATGTGATTAAAGGATCAGATTTTTTTTTTTCTTTTCCTGAGCCTGAAGACCAAGATTCAGGCTAGAAAAATATCATGCATATTAAATTTAGCCTTTTGATTTAACCGGTGTTTCTACTTCTGCCACAACAATCATGAAGCACTGATGATATTGTTAGAGGAGTGTTTAGACTATTTCAAGGCAATAAAAGAAGGAGTCAGGAGTAGAAGTCACAACAATACAACAATAGTTTTACTTCTTGGTGAGCTCCAATACTTTGTTTACAGCCAAGAAAAGAAAAAAAATCCAAAAGAAAAAAAGTTCAACATTTTCTAGGACATCGGAGTAAGACCCGCAGTATGCTCATGTGAAATGCTGTAGAGAACAGAGCGAAGAGGGAAGGACTGAAAAATGGTGATGTCTCTATGAATGCAAAGACAGCGAGGAGCATATCAGACACAAGAATGTTCATGAGACCTGAGGAGACCAGAAGCAGAGTTCTTCACCATTTTAAAGTTATCTCTTCAGATTCTGAGGAGAGAAATCCAACTTATTGGGTTTGTTTGTTGGTTTATTTTGGTTGGTGGGCTGATTGTTTTAAGGGGGAAAAGCAGCAGGCTTCCAAAGGTAGAGTTCTAGAAGGAATGAAACTGTCTAAAAGATTGAGCTCAATGTTCTAAACACTGTATCTGAAAAGACAGTGCTTTTTGATTGTTTTTTTCCACTCTATTTAGAAACAGCAAAATTATTTTCTTGCAAAAAGATATAAAGTTGCACTTGAAATATTATTTTCTCATTTTTAATATTACACAGACAGATAACAAAACGTTTTGATCAACTCAGTGCAAAATATTTTGGGTGAATGTGAAATAAATTATTATAATAATTTGGGCAAGAAAGTAATAAAGTAGCAAATCTTTGTAATTTATTTATTTACAATCCAAGCTTATTTTGCATTTGCAAAAGCTAATAAATATGTCTACACTCAGTTACCATGGATCAAATGGAAGATCTGATGAGAATTCCATCACTTACGGACTCATAAGTGTATTTGCAGATAATTAGCTTTAAAGAATTAGCCTGAAAAATATCATTGTTGGCAACTGCTGCTGCAGAGAAAATTTGCAGAGTCTGAAATGCAGTGAGCTTTTGAAAATTATATGTCAGCTCCCAGTGTGATTTCTGTATATTTTCACGTTTTGCTCATTTGTCTCTCTGCTTAGATGTACAAAAGGGCATGGTCCTCAGTGACTAACTTTTTGTTCCCTACAGCCAGAGGACTTCCATGAAAAAAAAAGAAAAAGAAAATCCTTAATTTGCCAAATTACTCCTTCATTTTCCATCTGTTTTTAAAAATTCTAACCAGAGCATGTAAGTGAAGTTAATACTGGCATGTACATAAAAATCACATTCCTGCGGTTGCTAATGGGTTTGCACAGATTTTACTCTTCCATTGTACAGGTTGAATTTCGCTTTTGCTTATATCTTCCCAGAGGAAACGAAATGTGTTTAAGTTCTGTATATGATCTAAAGAGCAAGTGGATAATTTTCTTCCAAATGGTTACCCTAAAAAAAACCTCTTTGATACTGTGAAATAGGTAGACTTCAAGGACAGAAGCGTGCATTTGCTGCCACATAAATAAATTTAACTTAACAATTGCAAATTGCATGAACAGACTTCAAAAATAACACTTAAAGTTAACTTGTTCTGATTTTCAACAAGGAGCTCTGTATTTAGTTAGTAACAAGATATTATGGTGCTCTTGTCAGCTGTGATCATCTCAGGTCGCTCAGCAGTAAGTATGCTGCTAAATGATTTACAAATAGCAGAAAAGCTGTGGCCTGGCTGGTAAAAATGAAAGGGATGATGAGAGCTTTAGGGTTCAATTCTCCATGGTCTCTGAAATACGATACTAATTCAATAGAGTACAAATTACTATTCAAATTCATTAGCATCAAACTAGCAATATGCAATCACAGCCAAGTTCACAATTCGCATTAATGATATTCTAAAAGGTGGAAAAAAACAAGAGGATTGAGCTTAACACCAAAGAATTTTCTTAAAGATAATACAAGGAAAATAATGCCAGGGATTACTGTTTAAGACAGGAATTTGTTTCAGGGATGTTTACAAATTCCAGAATACTAGGAACCTGAAGTTAACACATAAATGGCACATTTTTATTTACAAGTGTTCAGATACAGTCTTTCTCAAATTCTCAGTTTCAAAAGGTCCTTGATAGATGCAGTCTAATTGCAGCTGAGGCTAATGCAGGTGTTCTTCTGAACCAGCTGTACATTGTCACATAGCCACCTATGCTGACAGCTTTTTGGGGAATGACAGATGATCTTTTGGATGATCTTTTGGACTAGATGGACCTCAGAGGTTCTTTATAACCTCAACTATTCTGTAATTCTGTGACAGATTCAGCTGCTAGATGGACATGTATATATCTATTGACTGTAGGGAAAATTTCTATATATCTAGTGAGGTATATTCCTCTTTAGGAGTTAGTGCACATCAAAAGTTTATTCATAGTTTTCTGACACCAAAAGTCCATGGCAAACACATAGTCTAGCCTCTTCCATTACATTTAAAATTGTAACCTCCAATATCTCCCTCAATAACGTGAGACTTGGTAAGATTCAGAAAACAGCTATACAGTTCAGTCCTCATTTGAAGACCTCTAAACTTTTAAGATTTTATGGATCCCATTGAGTATTATTTCAGTGACTGATTTCCTTCTCTGTTAAAAGTGTTTATTTCCAATCCATTTTAATTGGTTTTCATCTTCTGTTCCGAGCTGTTTATTCTTTGATTCCTTTTCTCAGTTGTGTTATTTCTGTTTTCTGTAGCAGTATTCGGGCTCTACCAGCTTCTCTGGCAGCTCTGAAGAACATTACCAAAGGTAGGTACCTACAGTTGGTAGTCTGAATATCTCCCTGAAGTGCTCATTACTGCTATGAGAACTTCAGACAGATTGTGTAACTTCATTTTCCAGCAAAGTTTTCCAGCCAACTTTTCTCCACAATGAAAAAACAGACAAAAAGAAAAAAGTGACTGAATGTTCATGGCTGAACTTGCTCTGTATGAGGCAATGCAAGAGAAGACATTTTGAGGGCTTTTTCCTTTGTTTTGTCTGATTCTATCATTTTATATCCCCTGACAGCACAGATCATGAATCGAATTGTATATATTCATGCTATATACCCAAATTATATATCTTTTCTTTCCTTTTTTCAAATTCTTATGGAAATGGCTTGTGAGATAATGCTGTGTTTTTAGTGGGAGGTAAGGAATAATGTGTGTGTGTACATGTGCACTGAAGTGCTTTTGCCCAAAGCATTGCATAGAAAACCAAGTTTTAACAGTCATGCACTTTGAACCCAAGGATTTAAGATTTCATGACGTTTATTTGCTTACAATCATTTCTTTTTAGTCTGCCAACACTCGAGCTCAGTTTACATACTTTTCTTTGAGTGCAGCCATTCATTCTCTGACAGTTTCTGGCTTACTGGCTGGCAAAGGGTGTTAACGCACAGAAAATGTAAAGACTAGAATATTTGCTAATGACATTTGATCCATCTGGACACAAGCCTCTTGTGATCAGGAGGTTTGGTGTAGTGCTGGGCTTGACTCAGTGTTACTTTGACTTTCAGGAGGAATAATTACCTTGGGGATTATACTCTCTCTGGCAGATGTGATCAAGGCTCTGATGTGGTGGAAGAAATGAGCTCTCCTTATACCAGGAACATATAAAAATTAACTGATGGAAACAGGAGAGTGTAGGAGAAAGGAAAATATGACCCTGCTCTAACATCCAGGAATATCACAAGGGCACAAGAAACATCTCAAAACCTTGGACTTCCTTTTGTGCAGAGTATAAAGTCTGATCAAGACTCGCTTAACCAAGCTTTACATAGTAGATGTTCAATTAAATCAGTGCAGCTGTTGGTATACCTTGCATGATTGGTAAAATAGTATGACCCACCATTTCTGCCTTGCAAGCAAGAATCCACTTCTACTAACATAGCAGATGTTTCCTTGCCTAATGGTAAGCAGACTGAATGCACATCTTTTTTATGCTTACCTAACTGGTGAAAGGCAGCAGCACTCAACTGCAGTGCATGTGATAACATCATGGGTTATTTTATTTGAAAATTGCTTTTATCTGAATTAAACCTTTAAAGAAGAATCACTGAGAATCGTTTATCCAGAGTTTGATGAGGACAGTGCAAGTGACCTAGAAGTGGAAGTCCTAGAAGTGATCAAAACACTCACTGCACATTTCCTACTCTTACTTAATGCTAATCTTTGTCAGAATGTGACTTTCTTTTTCATTGAAAAACAATACTGTGACATGCACCTGCATGTGTCTGTGTCACATGCTGTTTACCCCTTTTTAGTGTTATACATCATATTACATGGCATAGGTAACTTAGATTTAAAAAAATGTTAAAATCTGAATTCCTCTGTATAGAGGAAATCTCAAATGTAGAATTATTATGGACATCAAAACCATTAAGATTCAAAGAATGAGTATAGAACACTAGTTTCCAAAATATTCATGCTATTTTAATGCCACAAACTTACTATTTGCTAATTTTGAAAATGCAAGACTGTTTTATGCGCTGTTCTTACCTTCCCTGGTGTCTGAGTATTCAGCCATTTGGGAAAAGTTTCTTAGCTGCAATGCAGCTTTGTTATCTCTACTATGTCAAAACACTCGCGACCTCAAAACAAATAACTTATTCCAATGATTCAATCCACCTTCACAGCTTCTTATGAAGAAGATGAACTGAGAATTCAATTTTCTGAGGCATCTTTTTCAGATCTGTTCACCTTCCTCCCACTTCCTTCAGTAAAATGCTCACCTCTATTTAGGATGGACTGAATCACTCTCCAGGAATGTCAGGGTTTTTTCCCTCTAAATATACCCTGGTCCTAGACAATATTTTAATATTCATAGAAAATCATAGAAATCCAATAGTAGATATTTAGATTCATAAATGCAGCTCTCTGGAGGACAACTCAAAAGCCCATCTTTTCCATCTTTTTGACCTAAGGCAGGGTCAAACTTTATCTAAATCATTCTTGACATATGACTGACTAGCCCATTCTTAAAAACTGCAGTGGGGGCAGAAGGAGATTTCATGCTCACAAAAGCATATATAACACAGTATGTAATCCTTACTGGTAGGAAGTTTTTTTGTTTGTTTGTTTTCTTGAAGTCTAACTTAACAAACATTCATTGAGACAAATAATTGTCTGCTGGCATGGCAACAAGAATTCCAGCTGCAATGATGATCTTTGTCATGCAGTTAAACAGAATCTTGACTGAAACCACTAAGTCCTGAGGTACCAACTGGATTTTCAGATTTATGTTATACTTCCACTATAGGATAGTTTACTAAATGGGAGAAAAGAGAGAGAAAAAAAAAGGAGGGTTATATTTTCATCTGAAGGCAAAGTCTGCATATTTATTTTTTATAGCTATGAAGTCAACAAGCTATTTATCTAATATTCCTATAAAAGAGTGAAATACAGACTGGATTCTCTGGATGTCTTCCTACTTTTCCAGGATGGGTTGTTGCAGTCATCAACACTAGCAGGATTGGAAAAGCAAGAGCATCTCAACTCCTCAGAAACTCCTAGCTGTGGATCCATAGAGCTCTGAGTTTTCACCTGAAGTGTGACTATTGCCAGCACTTACAGCACTTCAACTGATGGAGGTGATTTTGTCCAGCAAAGCTTTGTAAAATTCCAAGGATGGATGACCTGCTTGAGGGCTTCACCACACTTTTTTCCTTGGAAAGTTTTCCCCTAATGCCCATTCTGAACCTCCCAACACCCATTTTGGGGTTATTGTCTCTTGTTTTGCGTACTGTTGCTAACAAGAGGAATTTGTTTCCATTATTTCCATTATTTCTTTCATTCTACTTCAGGTAGCTGAAGGATCTCTTCCTTAGCCTCATTCTCCTCATTTCTCCTCATATGACACAAACCCAGGCCTCAAACATCTGGTACCCATCTACAGGGCCCTCTTCAGTTTCTCAGCATCCTTCCTGAGCAAGAGAGACCAAAACGTGATCATTTATTGCCTCTGTGATTTCATCAGTGCCAAATGGAGGGAGGGAATATGTGTTGCAGCACAATATGCAGCTTTTCTTCCTCAGAATGAAAGCACAGTGTTAATTTAAAGTCAACCTTGTGTCTACCATAATGCCAAGGTCCTTTTCAGCATGATTGTTAGTCAGTCAGTCCTGACTGGGCTAGTGAATGATGTTTCTATACACTTTTTCCCTCTACCTTCTTGAGTTTCTTAAGTTTTCTGCTGGCTTTTCTCTTATCCTAATTTACTATTTGGAATATTTTTGAAGACTAATGTCAGGCAGACCACTTTTGAGCTCCCTTTGGAAGGGCTGGATGGATGAAACTTCTCATGAAGATGAGCAACATAACATTTTTTCAAATAGCTCAGAAACGTGCTTCTGTTTTATGTTTTTTTTCTCTAGAACTGAAAGTGTCTGTGCTTAAAGTATTCCAGGCTTTGTTTACCTCAAGTGCCTCACCAAATCTGAGAGAGTCAAGATAAGTAGAGTATCAATAGAATGATTCTTTTCTTCTGGCTCTATCTCTTTCTTATATTTTACTTACAAGACAAAATGCAGTATTCAGCATTCCTCTTTCTCCTTAGGTGCAGAGACTGAATCACTGAGTGTGAGGAAGTCTGATGAAACACGTGAGTTCATTTTTTCCTCCTGTGTCTTTTTTTTCAATACTACATATTTGTCTTCCTTTAACTCCAATACTCTTTTTCCCCCCTTAACTCTAATGTCTGTTTTCTGTTGGATTTTCTTTACATTTTGGGAGAATCCATATCAATATCAACTAAGACAACAAAATGAGGAAGGTCATTTGAAACTTCACAGATACTCCATATACTGCATGATGTCATGTTGATATTTCATGTCAATATTGTACATCTCCTGGTTTATTCTAGTGAACATACAAGCTCTAAAACTCTGACTGCTGCAGCCAGTTCACAGGAACTGATGTCTCACTAATGCAGGTACAACAACTTGAAAAAGGGTCTACAGTAAAATTGTTTCATTAACATGTCAAGGAATCATCTACTAAGGGATCTTCTAGCCTCACACCCTTGAAGTCAGCAATTTTGGAATCATGCCTTTCCAACTTCCAGCATGAAAGGTAAGTAGCAATAAAAGCACTTTGGTTATAACATAGGTTATTTTTAAGAAAGAAAAAAATCACAAAATGCTCTAATTATTACCCTTTTGTCTGTCCTTACTTGCACTTTTGCTTGAGGCTCTTGGCAGATGAAATCAAGTGAATGGAGAAGTATATTTTTGTTAACAAGCTTCCTAGTCTAAAAATTCCTCTTCAGTGCGTGATTCAAGCAAATTAGAAAAAAAAAATTGAAAGAGAGAGAGAGAAGCAGGAAAAGCAAATGGAAGAAAATTCCCTTGCTAATTTAATATTTTTGGTACACAATTAGTACACATCAGATTAGTCAATAGGAGACTGCTCTGCAGGTCAGGCTTTTGCAGAGTAATATACTTAGAACGGTTCATTGAACTGTTGTTGTGGCCTGCTCACATGCTCGGAAAGCACTCCACACAGTTTGTACCTGACAGTTTGCCAAAGATTAGCTGTCAGAAAAGTGCCAGTCAGAATTTCCTCTTTCTGTGATGGCTTCTATTATCTGGCAAGCACCAGCCAAAACATGTTGTTCCACAATCCTCTCTCACCCTCAAAATTATGTTCCGTGTTAGTGGGTTGGCAGGCTGGATGCTGAACAACGCTCATTTATCCTCTCTATTTTGGGTAGGTATAGAATAAAAATAAAAAGGCAAAACACGTCTTCAGCACTCTGTCTATGCTTGCAGTAGAGCAGAGAGTGATGCTGTCAGAAGCACGTTCTCACATCTCTGATGCTGGAGACAGGAGGACGGACAGTGAAATCCCATGTGGACTTGGAAGCAGCTGGTTGATGTGACTTGCTGCTGTGCTCAAAGTTCAACTGCTAGCTAGATTTGGGATCAGAAGAGAATGTGAGTTTTCCCTCCAGGCTAGTTGGCAAACATGATTGTTTGTTTGCTTTTTTTATGTCTTCCTCTGCAGGCAGCACATTGTCAACTTTCAGTAATCACTTTTTATTTTTTCTCCCGAATTGTCTAATTGATTAACAGAATTAAGTTTTCACATCAGTTTAGCCTTAGCTGAAGTTTGTTGCTTCTGCTTAAAGCATTAAAAAAAAGGGGAACATACATAAAACCTCATTTGTCTTTTCCCTCTATGTCTGCTGCTCTAATGAACAACTCCCCTCTCACTACACACTCAACTTCTTTACCATGCTATGGCACTGCAAACTCCTAAAACACATGTCGACGTGTATAGGTCTTCCTTTCAAAACTAATTACAACAGCTAAATTAGCTGAGATAAATCCTGCAATGCAGAAACTTACGTCTAAGCTAATCAGCATCAGTTCCTTTTATGGAACCAGTGGATAGGAATAGACATAACACAGCTGATCTATTTTAGTTGTCTACTTTAGAGTTAGGTGTAGCACACCCAGATGAAGATGTTTGTTTCTGTTGAGTCCTTTAACACCGAAAAGTTTTGTAGCTTAGAAATATAAAACTGCATTTACTTAATACCATTCCTAATGATTATATAGGAAGTTTTATCTCATTGATAAATTAATAATGTGCTGTTTTATTTTCAAAATATGGCAATAATGAAGTCAGCAGAAGCCATTGGCTTGGAAAAATATATGGAATAAAACATGCAGGAAAAAGATTAGAAGACGTTCCTACTAGACTTCTGAACCAGACTGGATCTCTGGCTTCCAAAAAGGTGTCATTCTTTCATCACATACAGTGTCAGTATAAATGAGGTGAGGTAGGAGAGAAAGGGGAACAGGTTTATGATATATTCTTATTAATATTATAAAGACATCTGAACATAAAAGCGAGATCATCAATAGCCAGGTATCTTGAAAGTAATGTTTTTGGTGCCTTAGGGCAGATTTTGGGGGCCAATGTATTTAAATGCAAAGTACTAAAGTTACTCGATTGCAGTTTATCACATAATAAAATAGAATGATGCAGAGTGCAGAAATAATTTGGTTTCACCTCTCTTGTAGAAGAAAACACTGAAAGCAATGTTAAACTAATTACTTCAGTGATAAAGTTATCAGAAAACAGTAATTGATTCAAGTTCACTTAAATCACTTCAGTAACCAGAAATAATCTTCAGAACATAAACTGGGAATAATCCCATAACAACAAAAACGTCTAACTGGAGCATACGAGTGGTGAAGAGCAGAAAAAGCATGAATTTCTTCACCTTCACATTTTGAATAAAAAAGCATCTAGTCTCTCTTGCTTTTAGTCCCTGTCTAGTAAGTAAGATGTATATTGTCATGGAATGATGATGAAACACACAGGACTTAAGGGTGAATGTCAGCTATCCTATCAGCACCTCAGCCCATGAAAGGGAAAAGCCCTTCACAGCTCCAGAGGTATATTCTATTTGATTGTATTTCTCACAGCTTTAAGAAGGAGGGAGGGAGGAAGGGAGGAAGGGAGGGAGGGAGGAAGGAAGGAAGGGAGGGAGGAAGGAAGGAAGGAAGGAAGGAAGGAAGGAAGGAAGGAAGGAAGGAAGGAAGGAAGGANGAAGGAAGGAAGGAAGGAAGGAAGGAAGGAAGGAAGGAAGGAAGGAAGGAAGGAAGGAAGGAAGGAAGGAAGGAAGGAAGGAAGGAAGGAAGGAAGGGCCAGCTAAGCAAGAAGTGAAATAATCAGTCTCTCATGATTTATGATGACTCAGCTCTACTTTACTCACAAAGAGTTTGGTGGTGTTTCATGGTTTTTGAAAGATTTTTCTTCCCTACTCTGTAGCAAGTATATTTGAGTTTGGAGGCCTGATCTTTGAATCATATTCTGGACAGATTTGGTGTGTGAATTTAGTCAAAACTAAATTTAGTCAAAACTTTTTTCTTTCTTTGTTTCCTGTAATAAGAGAATAAAATATAGAGATGTTACAAGAAGAAAAACTCATGAGACACTTAAATCGTTCCCCAGTATCAGAGTCCAGAAGAAACATACTTGCACATTTGATGGAAACAGCTGTAGAAAACTCATCTTTTTTCTTTCAATTGACTATTTTCACTATTATTCCCCAACCTGAAACTGTAATCCTGAAGGCTGTTTCTTGGATATGAAATTATTTTCAGTGAGACATATTTCCTGAAAAGCTAGGCAAAAGATCTTAAATCAGAACTGAAGCACTTTTTAGAATGACTGAATGCTGTACTTCCTTAGGAAATGGAAAACCTGAAAAACTCTTTCTATACCTTTTCAGTTGAAGACCTGTCTAACACACTAGCAAGACTATACTGGCTGCCTGATTTGAAGAGTTATGTTTAAAAAGATAGATAGATTTCACACTTTTTCTGAAAATCAGAAAATAATGTCTTACATCAGACACAAACCAAACCAAATCAAACCAAATCAAACCAAATAAAATAAAATAAAATAAAATAAAATAAAATAAAATAAAATAAAATAAAATAAAATAAAATAAAATAAAATAAAATAAAATAAAATAAATAATAGAACATGACCTTCACACACACAATTGATATAAAGCTGTTATTGGCAAGGAGACATTCTTTCACTTCAGTGATCACCTCTGATAAACCCATAAAACAGCCTTTAAATACAAAACCAGCAACTCTGAATTATCAACATCTTAAGCCAAATAAGGTAGGACATTGGGAAAGTATTCTAGGAATTTTTACCATACATCACTGCCACACTTACAGTTTTCTCTGTGTATGTGTCATGGACTACTGTCAGTGGCAGAACAGCAGTTTAAATGAATCTTTGCTCTAATTTGCTAAAAATGTCATTACACTGTAGAGGGAGGTCTTATGGTCAGGGCATGGTGAGGAGGATCCATTTTTCCAACATAGTCTCTGTGTGAGACTGTGTCTACCGCACCTAAAACCGTATCTTAAGACATTTTAATCTTTGTTGTAGTGGTCTTGAAACTAAGATTGGGATAAAGATTCCATCTGGAAAACCAAAGGGCAGCCAGATAAAACACCGTTGTGTAAATTTGGTTATACAATTTTCTGCCCATTTAGTTTTTCAGATAAAAAGTATTTTCACAGGAACTAGCAGTAGTAGTAATATTAAAATATTACAAAATATTATAATGGATGAGTAATTGACATAGAAAGAATACCTCTCCAAATACTGATCTATAAGAAAAGACTTAAAACAAAGGTGAGAAATGAAGACTCCAATATTACTTTTTTTTAACCAGTATCTAACGAAACGTAATGAAAAGACATCCAGCATATGAGCATTTCCAAGCCTGATGAGTTTCCAAAAGGGAAGATGCTCTGAGGACATCTTCTTGTTGTAACCAAACTTTAACCTCAAAGGATCTCTTTGATCTTTAGCTTGGGAGGAAAACTTCCAACTAATTTATGGTGACATTAGGGGATAACGACATGCACAGTAATGAATTCTCTTTAGCCTTTGGGCTGTAGTTATGGTTTACTGTCTCCACGAAAATAAAAGGAGATGCAGGGAAATATTCAGAATTTGTATTTTACCTTCCCTGAGGGTGCCAACTGTTGTGTAAAGAATGCAGCTTGTAATGATATAAGAACAAAATGAAGTGGTGCTTGTAGGTTAAGTTCTTATAAGAGTAAGAGGCAAAGTTCAAAGGCAGGGATGATGTCTCTGTAAGGTAAAGACGATGTAAGTAAATTGATTTATTTCCATTTAGGTTGAATTTTCAGGAGAAATATATTGGAAATGTTGATAAACCCTAGTCAGGACAGGTAGGAATAAAGGATGAGATGTAGTGTATTTTCATTTGAAAAAATCTTCATGGTTATAGAAATTTTACATGACTTTTTGGCAAAATTAAATAGTCTTATTAAAATGAAAATGTTTGAAATACTTGATAAGACTCTTTTGGGCTAGAGAACTAGACCAGTATCTTTTGGATACCCTATAAAGCAAATTATATATATTAAGAAAGGAATAGCCTGGTACTTTCTTCCAACTTATTTCTTATCTGGGCTTTGGGCTAGCTGGATTTGCCTTTGACATCTGCTCAAGGCATAATAGTTACAGATGATTTTGTGCTGAAAGATAATTTATTTAAAAAGAATTTTCATGATGTATAGCATTACTGGCACAATGTTTCATATTCTTCCCCGCCATCAGTAATACACTGTTACTGCTAAAGCATTTAAATGCAATGATAAACTCTAGAGTAAAGGGAGAAGAGAGTATGAAAGTAAAAAGATTCCTTCTTTTGGCTTGCTTCCCCTTGCCCCAGTATTCAGCTTGTCTATGAATGCAACTTCAGACAGGAACAAAAACCTCATCGTTGAACCATTTCCCACCTTTTTTTTTTTTTAATAGAGATGAAACAGATTAATAGAGAGGGATTGGCTTTTCCATTTCTTTTAACAGAGTGGAACGGATTATCCTGGTCTGAGGACCATATCAGACTCCAAATCACAGCAAAGTAGGGATTGACCTTTTTTAAAACCTTCCTGACATTTAGGAAAAGCTGGAAGTGCAATTGGGGTCTGGGCTAAGAAAGCTGCCATAATGATGAGTTAGCAGTTTGTAAAGAAAGATTTGGGGGTCTAAGGCACTCTTGCTGTTCCATACAACAAACCTGAGGCATTTCCTTAAGTTGTCTCTAACTGCCAATTTTGTTAGTATGCAGCCCCAGCTAAATCACTTACAGCCTTGAGAAATATTTCCGCAGTCATCATACATTTTCCTTTGGTTTCCAAGTCACAGGAGATCCTTGGATAGAAGATCCTTGGTGTAAGGAGTGTGCAAAAAATAACTTTGTGCTTTAAAGGAGCCTGAGGATAGATTATCTTGTCTGATGCTATTCATGAGAAATATTAGCTATTCCACTAGAACATAATAACTTGCCATCTATGCTGGATAATGACATTATTTCTTAGGCTGAAGATACAGGGCTGGATGTGATGATGACAGAGGGAGAAAGTTCACAGGAAGAGCTAAATAGCATGCTCCTGACTGGGCTACAGAAAAACAAATGCTTCATTGTCCATCATGGGAAACCCATGAGGTGAGTTACCCAAAGTAACTTCTTCTCAAAAAAGCAATGCAAAACTGAGAGTATAGGATATATACATACACAGGGGTATAGGATATATGCATATATATCCTATAGATATATCCTATATCCTATATCCTATATCCTATATCCTATATCCTATATCCTATATCTCTCAAGAAAGGGAGTGAGGAGGAGGGGGCTGGCCTCTTCTCAGTGGTGGCTAGTGATAGAACTAGGGGAAATGGCCAAAAATTGAGGCACCAAAAGTTCCACAGGAACTTGAGGAAGAATTTCTTAACGGTGAGGGTGACAGAGCACTGGAACAGGCTGCCCAGAGAGGTGGTGGAGTCTCCTTCTCTGGAGATCTTCAAAACCCGCCTGGACATCACCGTGTGCCACATGCTCTAGGGGACCCTGCGTGTGCAGGGGGGTTGGACTAGATGACCTCTACAGGTCCCTTCCAACCCTAGCCATTCTATGATTCTATGATTCTATATATCCTGTATATATGCTTAAAGGATTGTAAGGTAGGACCATAAGACTGTAGAAAAATCTTTTGTGGGGCATTTTAAGGGGACTGTGGAAATATGCAAGACTGAAGATGGCATGTTTAGGAGGACCAAAGGCAGGGAAATGGAGGGGATCAACAAGAAAAAAAAAGGGAAGGAAGGAAGGAAAGGAACCAATTACTTTTCTGGCTGAGTCCTGCACTTGATCGTCATTGTCCATCCTATCTTCTTATCCAAGTGAATGAGAGCTTAGCCAGATAAAAGCCAAAAAGATGAGATCCTTGTGACCTCACTTCTTTTGCTCTCTGAAAGCCAGATGATTCTTTTTCAGAAAGTTTTTCAATAGGAAACTATGCTGGAGGAAGTGAACCACATAATCATGGATAGGTGACATTGCTGCAGTAAATCACCCTTTCATTCATGGCTGTAATACAGCAGGGTAAATTTGGCCCCTCTGACAGTCTTCACAAGTAGGAAAGGATTTTTCTTTCCCTTCAGGCTAACATTTATAGGTGCTGCACATCATCATTTGTCTGTTATCCACCTTTTACTTTAATGTCCTTCCTCTTTTATTCTTCTATCCTTGATGTTGTACGGAATCAAATTTGCAAGGCTTTTAAAAGGCAGTTAAAAGGTGAAACATAATTGATTCTCCACCCCCGCCCCTCATAAAGGCAAATAACTGGACAATACACTTTCTTGGTAATGATCACTGTATTCTGGGAGTGCTACCCTGCCTACGTTTAATATGATTATCTAATTGGCTTCATTTACATTTGGTAATAAAAGCCAGTCTAAATATTTTTAATCAAATGTCCATGCTGCTGCTGATCTTTCTACTCACTTTCAGAAAATCTTGCCCCATGATAAACCAGGGAACCTGGTGGAAAGACGGATGGCTTGTTTTGCCCTTGACATTGGCTTTTATTTGGTTCTGTGAGATGGAAAAGACCTCTGAAATATTGCTTCTCCCCCGTCCCTTCTCGCTCTCCCTTCTTAAGGAACATAGTAGATTTTTCTTTGGAAATACTTCCAGAAAAAAATATAGTCATTTTTGCTAGGTCTGCATGTTTTGATTTTAACATGCTTAATTTTGGTTTCAGCAATTTTGCTTGCTCATATTGAAGGTGAATTTGCTTTTATCTCACTCAGCTTTTTAAAAACGGAACCCTTAAACTGAACGAGATGTCTAAGATTCCTCTGTGTTTACTAGTGACATCTCCATTCTACTTCAGTACGAAGTAGTAGAAGTAGAAGCACCTTCCAGTGCTGAGTACATCTATCCAGTGCCATTGCTAGCTTAGACTAGGGCATACAGCTCATACATCTCTTAGGCAGTTATAATGAAAGAAAACCACCCCCTTGCTGAGACACAGCCCTAACAGTAACAGCTGCAGCTTTTCTGAGTTAATTCACGGCAGTTTTAGAGCCCTGTTAGGAAGGGGGTGGCGATGCAATCTTTTTGTATGAATAGTGGGAAGCCCTAATGGGCAGGGAAACATCACAGCATGGAGAAGACAGGGTCTATGCAACATGGTGCCTACAGGGAGCGAGAGCCTGGGCTCAGCTCATCCTTCTCACCCCATGTTCCCAAGTGACAAGTTGCATAAGTATCTGATGTGGAGCACAAATGGAGTTCGTGGCCTCAATTCCATCTCAGCATCTGACTTGCCGACCAGAGGGATTCTTCCAGCTAATGTCCTAAGCTGGGAGACGGAAGACTTGGGCAAAGCTGACTTGCTGTCTCTTTCCTGAGACTAAAATATATTTTCAGAGCAATGGTTAAAGAAATCTGTCTTTGCTCTTCTTTCTGTTATGCAGATGAAGGGGAGATTCAAAGACTGACAGTATAAGACAAACCTACATCCCTGTCCCCCACTAAGTCATTTTATAATATCCCTGTATCCTGTATCCTTTTTAAGTAAAAACACTTTTGAAGTTCACTTGGCTAAATGTTCTCAGTTTGAGTAGATATTCAGTTTCTATTTGGAGCTCACTGTGACAACCAGATGTGCATCAGATTATAATAGTTTTATAATTTATAGCTGTTTTCTACTTTTTTAATTTATAACAGTTTTGTAGCTTTCCAAATTATTGACAGTTTATACAGGACATCAGGCTCCAACTGATAATTATACAAATAAGTTACTTGTGTTCACAGCTGATTTTTTAATGTGGCGCTTGTAGATCTTCTTCTAACTTCATGTGAGCATGTGTCATCGAGACAAAGCTGCTTATTCTGCTCGTAGAAACTTATTTTCTCTCCTTTTGGAAGGGATGAGCATGTAAGAACGTGATCCATTTGACCCACTTAAGCATCTGCACAGAGAGAAAATGGATCTGCTCGGAAAGTATCTAATTTTTTCCACTAAGTATAGAAGAAAACTAGATAACTAACTATGACGTTGGCATCTGTGTGTTACCAGATGAATCCCTCTTTTAATGACTAGAGAAATGAGTCTCCCACCGTGCCTTCACATGCATGGGCTTCAACTGTGTAGCTCAGTGAACACAGAATTGTCTTTTCTGGAGATATGCTGAGCCAAAAAACTTGGAAGCAAACTTCCACAGATTTAGGAAACATTAGCATTTGTCTTTAGGGGGTGGGTTCATCTCTACTGCCTTCACATAATTCAGGAAGAAAATGCTGCAGGTTCGGGCTCTAAGCAAGCACAGACATGCTACGGGTCAGTGGATACAAAAGGTGAAAGCTTGAAAGACTGCTCCTTCTTACAGCATATTGGCCCTAACTAAACGCCAGGCAGATTTGCTTTAAGATTTTGAAACGTTGCATCTTTGTCTCGAGTTAGATGCTTTCTAGTAATATGCACTCTGGGGCCAGGCGCTTCACAGTGTTATTGCTGTTTGCTGAAAACACGCATTTTTCCTTGGATCTCATAATTGAAATTCAAGCTGCACATGATGCAATTTGACATTAATTTCAGTTATTTGTGCCTGAGATTTGCCCCATCCAACAGGAGCCGACAGTAAAGAAGAGCACTGGTAATGGAAATACACAGTCCCATTAGATGCAAAGCTTGATTTGTAAATCACTTAGATGGTAATAAAACTGGGGATGGAAATAAAAGTGGCAAAGCTCAGCTTTCCACATGCTAAATAATTCAAGGGGGAAGAGGTGAAGAAAAAAAAATAAAAGAAGTACAGAACAAGTGCTTTGTGCATGAAAACAATAGCACATGAACAAATCAGGGATTTCAAGCTCTGCCTGAATGTAATTTCAGTTCAATTAAAGCATTTCATCAAGACAGTGGACTGCTAAAATCTGGAATGAAGCATGTCATTGCTGTGTGCAGCTTTGAAAGATTTACAGCAACCTCCAAACCTAGGAAAGAGGTTCTCCAAGAGGGTGCCGCAGGGTTTGTTGAGACAAAGACACTATGAAAATCTGTAGCAGGGAGTCCAAGGCAGCAGAATTCCTGAAGATGATATTTATTTGTGTATGAATGGGGAAGTGAACAGCAAAAGTAAACTAGTCAGAAGAGCAGAATCCTTACAGATAAGATAATATTTTTCATCTTCAAAATATACAAAGCTGAGGTTGAAGGGTTTGGTTGTGCTACTATTACTACTACTACTGTGACTTTAAAGCAAGATTGTAGTACAATAATAATGAATTTAGCTCATAAACAGCTTTGGGGAATGGAGTCTTAGTTCAATATAGATGGGAGCGAGGTGGACAACAAACTATAGGTGGAACAGATGCAACCAACAGGATGTTTTCATCTTTTCCACTGTCGTTTTCCCAGAATACCTGGGAACAGGCATTTAGGCAGCAAGCTCAGCCCTAATAGTAAAGCATCCCCTCCAGTGCTCACTAGTAGTCTGGTCCACACCTGAAAGTTACTGTTAGCACTGGATCTTCATGAAATAAAAGCTTGGGAATGGGGATAAAAGATATACCTGGAGGTAAAAGATACCTTGTATTTACCTGTACGTACACTCAAGTGACCCAGCATTGATCTTGTACCCAGTATTGCAGGACATTGTGGAGAGTTCCAAAACTTCGCTTGAATTTTGCTCATATTGATGAGAATAATAGGTTCTTTTCCATGAATATACAGTAATATAAAGTATAAGTGAAGTTGTCTAACCCTTGAGTACCAAAGGATTATTCTTCGGCATACAGTGGACAAGAGAGTCAAAATAACAGTGACGTGAAAGGGAGAAGGAGAGGAAGTATTTTTGGATGGCATTGTGCTGCAAGGCTGTTCTGATTTTCCAGTAGTATACGAGATGATCCACATGAAACTGCTGAGATTACCAGGCAAAGCAGCAGCAAAGAAGAGATTTCAGCTCATCAGGATCTACTTTAAATGGGATCTTTCTGATGCCATTACCTCAGGCTTCTGGATATACCTTTATGTTAATTAGTCGATTAAATCTCCATATCATTTTTCCTATAGTAGTAAGTAAAATCTGGAAAGAAAGGAAAAAAAGAAAAAAAAAAAAATCTTGCTGTTCTCCCCACTCTTTACAATACACGGGGAGGACTGAGAATGATCAGGTGTGATTTGTCTCACTCTACAACAGACTTTTAAGTCAGGAGACTTGTTACCTAGAAGTCCTGTTCTTTCTGCCTTGACTCTAAGGAAGATTAAGCTCTGACGGAAACATTAACCCGCCAGAAGTCCAAATTGAAGAAAGATGTATTTTTGGAATTGCTGCAAACAGAGACAGATAAGGACAGGTGAAAGAGGAAGATCTAAGCAATGAAAAAGTATGTCATTTGCCCTGGGTTTCAGAAGAGAAATAAATATTCACCCCAAGGTTTTTACAATCAAAAAAATACTGAGCATCATGCACATCTCCAGATTTGTTATGCAATTATACAGGAAAACCTCAGAGACATGAAGAAATGAAAGATGAAATTCAGAACATCTGTTTTCAGTGTGGATTGTAGCTTGAAGGCTGTTGCTTCTACTCAATAGCTAAAGAAAGAAGCCTCAAAACTTCTATTTTTTTCAAGGCTATCACAAAAGGTATTTCCTCTTTCTACTGACCTTGCCTCACCTCTGTTCACAGCTATAGAAAGACACGATTGTACCTGAAAGAGGAAGTGTCAGAACTGTTGCATTTCCTTGCAATGTCTTTGTCACTGCTTCTCTACAGAAATCACGATGAAGTGAAGTGAATATCTCAATCAAAAATCTGGGGGAGGTGATATTTCTTCAAGGACTGATGCTATTTGCCTTCTTTCACATTTGTTTCAGACCATTTTGAATAATCTCACTGCAACTGAAGGCACAGCCAAGCCTGAAATCATTTTCACACTGGGAAATATGTGTGTATAAATGCTTGTCCTTATTTGTTCATTTTATGACTAACATCTCTGCACCTCACACATCTCCCTGAGGATAATGGCAGAGAAAGTAGAGGAAATGTTCTGTGCCTTTCTGCATATCCTGATTATTTTTTTGTCCATTTCACAGCCTGTAAATAGTTTGAGAGGTTATAATTTCCAGATAGCTCTAGGGAAATTAGCCACATAAGTCCTTCTTCATTCAAAAAAAAGGATAATTTAGTCACATTCCTCTTTCAGCTGAAAATTCCTTTCCCAATATTATCACCAATCTGACACGTTTGGTACTTGGTCAAGCACTGATCTGATTCCTAAATCAGATTTTGTAGAAATTTGTCCAAGTTCTGTGGATAACTGTCTAGGAAACTTCTTCCTTGCAACAATAACCAGACATTACCTCTACTATTCATTTTTTTACTTAGGTAGGTCCTTATTTTTACTTGTTTATACCTCCATTTCTGTCGTTTGCTGTTGTAGGAATAGCAATAAAAGACTGCCATAAAAGATTCCATAAAAGATTATTGACAAGTTCTTTTTCTGTATTTTTAACTTTTTTTTTTTTTAAATTCTATATAAAGAAACTAATTATGGTTTAGGTAATTATTTTAAAAGTGCTATCACTACTTAAATATAAAGCAGCCTTTTAAAATTAATCATCTACTTGGGCACAGAACAAATGCAATACTTTTCTGGGTAGAAGGCAGGCTTTTAAAAGCATCAATGAAATATTAAAGTCCTTTTTGTAAAGAAAAACTAAAAAGAAGTTGAAGTAATATGAATTTTCAATTTGTCCAGGCAACATGCATCTGCTGAATAATACAGTGGGCATATAATATCTTCAACTGTTTCACTATAAAATGTAGTAGCCTTCAGAGCAGGGGAGGATATATCTCACTGACTGATAGAATCAGAATGCCTGCAGTCATTTATTGTCTGAAACACACACACATTTTCTGAGCCAGTTAAAATATGTAAACTTTGGTGAAGAAAACAGCAACACTAAATAAAACTTTTCAGCTCTGCCAAGGTCAATAGCACCACAAAGAGGTCCCTAGAGCTCAGAAAACAGAGCATACTGAGCTGTATTATATCATATTCTCCCACACTGACAACTACTATGTACCGTGAATGATAGACATAAATTGGGGCTATTTGTTGAGCAAGTCTGCTTCTCTACCTGAGTAGCAAGAGGGACAAGTGGATTCCTGGAAGTGGCAGTTTAGGTCTGTCTATTTTTGAGAAAACCAATAAAAAGATATGATTCTATTTCTTGTATTAGTTGATACAAGCTTCAGATGAGCTTGAAAAGAATGGGGGAAATAAAGCTATGACTCAAGGGAAAAAATTGGCAACAGAAGAACCAACAAATGCACAAAACACATGTAAAAAATTCAATTCACTATGCAAAGATTTCTTTTATCCAGAGACGTTGCAAATAGCATAAATTCTGGCACATCCAGCAGATCATTTCAGATGTTGCTTATAAAGGAGCCCACCACCCTCAGTGGTGACCAGTGACAGGGTGACAGGACAAGAAATAATGGATGTACGTTGAAACACAGGAAGTTCCATGTCCATGTGAGGAAGAACTTCTTTCCTGTGAGGGTGACAGAGCCCTGGCACAGGCTGCCCAGAGAGGTTGTGGAGTCTCCTTCTCTGGAGATCTTCCAAACCCACCTGGACATCACCCTGTGCCCTGTGCTCTAGGGGTCCCTGCTTGAGCAGGGGGGTTGGATTGGATGATTGGGGGTTGGACTAGAGGTTCCTTCCAACCTCAGTCATTCTGTGGCTCTTTGAAGAACAGTTCTGTGCTTCTGATTTGGTGTTCCAACATCTGTCCATATTGACATGTGGAAGCAATATCTCCTCAGGTGACTGAGAGACCCCTCAGTTTATTAGGACCCAATTTCATCGCAGAATTATAAACTTCCATCAAGACCACTTGAACAAAATGCTTCTATGTGGGATGATTTACCAGTTTGTTTTGGCTATCAAGGTATCTTCATTTGCATTCACTAAATGAGCATTGTAACTCAACTGACAGTCCTAAAAATGGTGGTGTGTTTTACCAGAAATGAAATGGTTCACCTCACCTATCTCAGAGAAAGTTAATTTAAAGGGGTCAAAGTTCCTGAAATAGGTGAAAAAAGCAGAGCTAATGTATATGTTTGTCAAATGAAAAGAGAATGTGTTACTGGCAGCACTATATATCTGGAGGTGTGAGCATATGAATTAATGGAAGCAAAAAAAAAACCCACCAGGACATAATTTATCAGTTTCTCTGTCTAAATACTTCATGGGCATTAAATTTCTCCTTTACAATGTTAATTTGATGTCTTGACAAGGCTGAAAAATTACTTAAAACCTGTAAAAAACTATCAGCAGACTGAAGGTTATTACTTTGTTGCAATATGACTTGAAAAAAATTAATCTAATGGGAGAGAAGCACAGGTGTCTCAAAACTAAATGGGATGCCTGTCCATCATCTAATGCTACAGCTGGCAGAGTTAAGGGAGTAGCAAATAGCTAATGCAAAGATAAAAGAGGAAATTAACATAGCACAAGGACAGAAAATCATGAAACAACCTCTCTTTCAAGTTCTCTTCTTTACCAGTATTGAGTACTTCTAATTTCTTTTCACATAGAATATTGCAGATCATATTCCAGTCTATTCGCATACAGATTTGCCCAGATTCATTTCTCTCTTTTCTTTTCCCCCTAAATCTCCCTCCAGATAAGGGGGATCCTCCCTCCTTATTTCCTGCAGCATATTTATATACATAGCATTTTTAAAGCAGAATTCCTGGCTCAATGGCATAATTTAATATTGTATCTCCACTGGGCAATCCCAGGGTGGATAAAAAAAAAACAAGGATTGACACAGGTTAAGTGAGCTGGGATCAGAAATGGACCTTTGGACTGCTTTCAGCCATGTAAGTGTTATCCAAGGACACATGCTGGTGTATTCACCCAGGTTTCATATTTTCTGTATTATTATGTGACAACCTTCCAGTTTATTTTTCCAATTTACTATGATGGTGCAGGTAGGCAAGAACAATGTATTGCACTTCACTCTTCAGCAGCACTAATTGGCTTAAGACAACAAATGATGGAGAGAACGAGCAGAGTATGTGGGGGTCTTTAAAACAGGCTCACAGACATCAAAGTGTCACATTTTAGAAGTCTTTAAGTAATTCACAGGATATCATAAAAATAATTTTGATGGACTGATTATTTACTGATCGTCTAAAACGTGCAAGGCCTGGTATCGTTTATGTAGCATTGTATTGCTTCATAATTTTTTATGGGCTTATGTTAACAGCATCTGTCTGGGAGTGGATCATACGATTATTTTATTTTGTAAATGAAGGTTTGAGTCCAGAAGGACTAATAGCCAGGTACGTGAATGGACTGGGGAAACCACCTGCTTTCAAACTGCCATTTTACATACATGGAAGCAGAATTAATTCTCCCAAGAATTCTCCCAAGTTGCAATTCACCTTTGAGTAAACATGAGAGCTCTTAAAACTTTCAGTACCACGAGGAGAAGGACCCACCTTTCCTCGGTTACGTGATCAATTGTGTAAAAATTCTGCATTTGAGCTAGTTGCCCAATATATCTTTCTAATCAATGGAAAGAAGTACATTTAGGGGACTAACAGGTTCTGAGTTATTTCAAGCTCTTTATGATAAAGGTAATCTTGTCTAGAAAAGCTTACTATAATCCTTTTAAAAAATATATTTATTTATATATTTGCACAGAGATTAAATATGACAAGCTCACTGGATATACCTATATGTCTGAAATTAGGTGAAAAGAACTGTTTTCTCTTAGGTTTCACCTGAGACATTGTGTCCTGCCTGAACCACTCCTTCACATCCACAGTCTTTAGGGCTCAATTTCTGAGTGTTCTTCATACTGATAGAATTACCGTCCTTTATGCAAAATAATATTAGCTATTCATCCCATATTCCAGTAATTGATCACTCAAGGTAGTCTCCTAGGACTCAGGCTCCAACCCTTCTATTGTCCATAGTTATCAGACAGGTTAAGAGTTTCATGGGTTTCATTTCAGTTCCACAGTGAATGAATCCAGTGCTTTAGCAGTCGGTCCTTCACTGTTGTGGACTTTTTTTGACTAGCAATAGGAAGTTAGTTTGGAAGACAAACTGTCACTGAGCATGCTAAACCATTAGCTGTGAATCCATAAATCGATACTGGTGATTTGTTCCAGAAGTAAAAAACCATTTTCTTTCTTTTTTTTTTTTTTCACACTCTATTTGCATATTTATCCTTGTCTTGAGCTAGAAATAATATTCTCTCTTCTGTGTTATTGAAAATTACATAATGAATTAATTGGGGGAACTTATAAAGTCTAAAAAATTTGTAGCAGCTGTGATCCCAGGATAAGTAGGAATGTGCTGAATCATCTGAATCAAGTCTTCTTCTGTGGGAAAGCAGTTTGTGGTCTCAAGGTTCTTATTCGTACCATCACTTATGACAAGATTCCCTCCCATGTCAAAAGGTTTTGCCAATGAGATCAGTGAAATTAAGCAAATCCCTTTGCAGAAAACAGGGTTTTGCTTCGTGGATACAACTGCTACAAAGAATTGGAATGAATTGGAAGGCTCTCGCAGGATGATACAGAAAACACGAAACCTGGGTAATTAATATGTTTTGTGTTCCTTGGACAGCTTTCACATCACTTAAAGCAGTCCGAAATAACTGAGAGGTTGTTAGGAAACACATGCTATGTATCATGCAGAAAAGTTGTCTTCAGAGCAGGAGTAGTCTGGGTTTGCCAGTGCATTCCAGCTCATTCATACCCAAATGCTTCCTCTTCAACCAAAATTGTAGAGTCACAGGACAAAGTCAATCTTCTTTTTCCTCCCAGCCCTGTATCATCTCACGATGCTGCTTGGTTGCCACAGCTGCATTTAGGAATTCCCGGTTGTGGTGATTTGCTCCAGCTGGTAGGGATATATCAGCCTTATAAGACATGCTTCACTTTCCAAGAAGGCTTCATCTTCCTGTTTTCAAAATAAGGTGGTTTCTGAACAGATTAAATTCTCCAAAATCCCTTGGCCAATACGTCCATGAAAAATAATGGAAATAAAAATGTTTTTCTTTTTTCTTGTCTTCCCTGAGACAAATAATACCCCAAATTTGAAGGACAATAAGGAAATATCCAAATCCAAGGAGTCCTGTGGAAAAAATAAAAATCCTTTGCAAGTCTAGAGAGCTCTATCTCAAGCTGGTATTTCTTGGATATCTTGCTCCTGAGGTCCCTGGCAGGATGCATGGAAGCCCCACGACACTCCAAAAAAGTCCTTCAAAGTTACTGATGCAAGAAACCCTAGCATCTCCAGTGCAGGAACAGTCCATATCATGGGACTGGTCTGGATCTGGGCAGCTAGAAGGCTCATGGGTCTTCACTGAGCTGAAACCAGTTTTCTTCTAGTAAAAAAAGCAGTTGAAATGGATGCGTTAGCATAAAGCATTGTTTGGTTTGGTGAATTTAAATTTCTGGGGAAAAAAATAAACCACAAGCAAACAAAAAATCTTTCTCGTTTGAAAAGCTTACTGATTGTCTAGACCTATTCACTGAAGAACTCAAAGAACTTTGGAAGACAGACCACAGTTCTCATACAAAACCAGACACAGGATATATACCTGTAAGTGTCTACATTAGCAGATTTAGTTTCTGGTGAAGCTTTAGTACTATCTTTGTCCTTAAGGCAATTTTGTATGGGGGGGAAAAGTCTTTCTTTGGGCTAACTGCATCCTTTTTTTTTTTTAAAAAATGTTATAATCATCCAGTGACCTCGTTCTTTTATGAGCACAATTTGCTTCCTGTTGCAGACTAGCTGCCTTTATCTTTCTCCAGAAGCCTTGTCGTTTTGCATCATCGGGAAGCTACCAACTGGAAAGAAGAGCAAAGCACATTGTCGCTCCTAACCACTGAATCTAGATGCAGTGACATTAATTTTGCGTTCTGCAGTTTGAGGGGATGGAAAGACTTTGAGTATGAATAAAAGGGAAGAGGAGGGAAGAGGCAAGGCAGTTGTGTCCTCACATTTTAAAAGAAAATAATCCTGTATGCAAGAGTGACAAGTAAACAAAAGAGAATAATTAATGCTAGGATAGAGAGGGGGAAAAAAAGATTTGATAGCTTAATGCATACTTTTTTTCTCTTTTCTGAAGACATTTATATGATTCTTTCTCTTGTTGTGTGTATTATTGTAAGATTTAATAGCTCTCAGCATTATGCTGATGAGGCAAGGATTAGCAGGGGAAATAGAGATGCTACAGCAGTAGGACATAAAGTGTATGTGGTAACTTTCCCAAGGCCACACGTGAAGCCTATGGCAAGGCCAAGAATTTCAGCCATACCTCTGAAGTTCAACTAGTGTTTTCTAAAATCATTCTGAGCATTGTCTCAAGAACTGGCTATCCTCAGCTCATCATGTGGTGCTTCACATAGAGTGATAAACTGAGGAGCATCTGGAAAATTTAAGAAAATTAAGAAAATCTAGGAGATTAAGCCTAAATTAAGTCCTAGGTTATTTACTGTAGAGATGTTCCCAGCTTTGACATCCTGCAACACCTGCTGCACTATGCCCATTGCAACCAGAAGCAGATAGCAATTCTCCTCTTGCATCAATTGTTTTGGCAGATGAACCAATTGTTTTGGCAGATGAACATCACCCAAGGTCATGCCTCAGCTCAACCCTGTCCTTTGGCTTTTCTTCAAAAACCGAGTCAGTTCTTATCATTTACACCACAAAGCATATTTTGAAAACAGAAACAGTGGATATTCAATGTAGAAACATGTGAGTTTTCAGAGAGGCTAAGACACTCTCCAGAAAGGAAAATGGTCCTATATCTCTGTCCAGATACTGTGTCAGCAACTGAAATGACATTTTAAATGTCAAAATATTAACATAGGAAGGACCAAAAGTATCACGGAGTGAAGTGAGGTTCATCTTAGGTCATTCTGATTGCTGTACAAGAGTCAGGTCTTAGAAGGACATGGTGGGCTTGGGAGTGGAGCATGGATTCATTTTTCTACTTCTGAAGTACAGATTAGCTTTCAAAAAGTTTGTGAAGCTCTGGTTTAATCCAAGTTTTATATGTCAAGTCATTGAATCAATTCGTTGTGAAGTTACGTGCAGGAAGATTTGTTTCAATTCTAACCCTTAGCGGAAAAGATAGGAAACAAAAAAACGTCAAGTTCTCTTACTGCCCTAGTTTGGATGAAGCATTACAAAAACTGGGGTATTCTTCCCCTGTTTAGCTAGCTGAAAGGCAAAGAAATATTCCTCTGCTCTCTCTCCCTGAAAAAGCAATATTTATTTTGGATGACATTTTATTCAGACCAGTTTCAAGGAAATATTATGTATACATAACATATACATATATATATAAAAGTATCAACATGATTGGTCAGCAAAATGGAATGCATAGTGAAATGCCACTGAAATTTTATATAACCTATTTTCTGAGTGAAGAATGGATGCAGATCCATTTTGCATAATCTGCTATGCGAAAAATCTTTGAAGGGAAAAGAATTTGAATACAAATTATTCTGAGGCCTACCACTTGCTATTGTTTAGAGAAGCACTTTCACCTGCCTGCAATGAGAAAGAGTGCTAATACCCCCCAAATCCATAGCTGATAATTTCTCTGTCTTTTGGACATTTCATTTTTCCTTTCAGTCTGTTTTCATATGAAAGCAGAATAATTATATCGGTGGTGGCTCCATTCTTGCACAAAAATGTCTTCAGAAAAAAAAAAAAAACCCTTAATTTATGTCTGTTTGGAAAGAATTTAAATAGAACTGAGAAAATAAAGAGCGACTCTGACTTCAGAATAAGAGTGTTTATAGAAGCCTGTGGTTTAGAATTACTAGTTATGATGTTTTCATAACAGAGCAGCCTGTCCAGTTTTATGTGCTCACTTTAAATATGTTGGACAGGTGGCTCATGACCCTAAATATCTAATGGAGAAAGACTGGGTCCTCCAGAAGACTCATTCTGAACAATAGCTTAGCTCAAATGTCAGCTCAAGTGCCTTAAATGCCTCCTCTGTCTTGTTTGTGGGTGATATTACTCTTGGATTCTCACACTCTGGCTAGCCAGTGGTCCTCATTCAGTTCCTTAAACCCTTTTATTGGTGCTTAGGAAGCCAAAGAAAGCCTTCCTTAACAAAAGGATCTTTTTTTTCCTATATTCTCCCAGTGATCCGGCTTTGTGGGAATTCTGTAATCATGGTTCATTTCTCCAGGGATGCATGGTGGTGGCAGCAAACAAATATGCAACTAATGACAAAAATGTCATTAAAATTGCCAAATGCAATCTAAATGAAGCATGCCTCTCACTTTCACTCATAAAGAAAGAAAAATCAGTGACAAAAAAAAAAAAAAAAAGCCTATCCAAAACAGAAAAACAGAATATTCTTATTTGCTTCTATGGGAAAGAGATCCAAAGCAAATAAAATGACTGAGTCATGTTAATTATCTGACTTTGTCATTTTTGAAGAGGTGTTCGGGTCCAGGTTTGTGAAACACCAAAACTATAGCATCATATGTATTAGGTCAAACAAAATATCCAACTCAGAATTCTTGTGTCTGGTGGCGAGGGTTAATGTACAGCCAGGGGAACAAAATAATACTAACAGAAAGCAAGCTGTCTATGCACATACTACTGAAAAACAATAATTGGTATTAAAAAAAAAAAGTCAAAACTGGTAAAACTGACACGGTCTCAATCAGGTGCTCAGACAGACATGAAAACAGTCACACTGCTAGGAGCTACTAAAAACATTCGAAAAGATTCTCTCAGGCTGCAGAACAGCTCTTTCCAATCACGTACTTCATGAAGAAGCAGTAAGGTATTATGGAAAGTTCAGGCAGTACACAAGGTGGGATGAACATAGGGGAGGCTGCACTGTAATTGCCAAGGGACCCTGTCTCACTGTTCCAAGGCCACAATGTTAAAATGTCAGTCAAAAGTGTTTGGTTTTGGTTGTTGTTGTTTTACATTTTTTTTCCCCACAGGAATATCTAAATATAATTTATTTTCCAGCTAGATCTATATCTTGATCAGATTAGTAGTTTATCACTTTGCTTCTAAGGTCAATGCATACTTGCCGCTACAGGGCTTGAACAATATTGTGGACAGAAGGAAGCAAGAAATAGAGCACTGAACTTGTGTTCCTCAGCATGTGTAGATTCTCAGAAGGACTGACCTCATATTGAGGCTATTTTAATGTCCCAGCTCTGAAGTGAACTCATGGGGACAGTTTGGGGTCTCCAGTATGGTATGTTCTCATATAGCATCTCTCAGTCTGCCCCTCCAGACCATTAGTGTAGCCAGGATACACCTGAAGGCCAAATGACATTTTATTTTAGTAGAAATGTAGACACTTTTTAGATTTTTATTTGACCATAAGCAAAGGGGTTTTTTTTTTGGTTTTGGGGGTTTTTTTTTCAAGATGTTAGGATGACCCCACTTTCTTCTATCCAACCTAGATTAGCTTACCCTAGAATTCTTATAGAGCTCCCTCATACAGCTAGCCAGGTAATCTGATTTTAGCAGCTACCTCACATATTTCAAAAACAATTGCATGCCAGATTACATATGGTGAAAGACAGTCAGTTTGTTCAGTAAGGCAAATACTACCCAAGTCCTGCTGTCAGTGCATTAAATATTTAATACCTTCTCCTGCAATGTTCCACTGTGTCAGCAGTTTATTCTCCTACAGTCTATTCATACAAAAATGTAGCTAGATGAAGAGAATTTGATCGACACCTAATGCAAACAGAACTGTGTCAAATAGAATTCTGGCCACTTCTGCACATGTACCAAGCAGAGGAGGGATCTAAACTTGTTGGAATATAAAGCCTGATAACATTGGTAAATGTTTATTTTTCTATGGAAATAAGTTTATCATTAAAATTCCATAAAAAAGCAAAAAGAAATGAATTTAGAAAATGTATATATTTATTACTTCATTATTTCTTTTGAATAGAGAAGTTATTTCATATTTACAAAATACCTTTGATCAAGGAAGTTTCAAGATACTTACCAGGAAATATTATTCAAATTAACCATGTGTCCTAATGCTATTTGGAGACCAAAATACATAGGCACTGCAAAAGAAATGAAAATCCGATAGTTGATTGCACATGCAGGAAAGATATACATGCACTACTTTCTAGGGACAGATCTGTGCACCATACCATTACTACTGAATTTGATAAAAATAACATATTTTTACTTGCTCATTCTTTCTTTTTGCTTTACAATGTTGAAAATCAAATTAAGCCTTATGTCATTTTCTTCTCATATCTTTTTCATTTTATTTTAAAGGAAATTCTTTTCTTTAAGCATTTGCTGAAAATGATCAACTATTGTTGGCAGAGCAAAAACATTTGTATCTTTTTCCCATTGCCTCTTTAAAAAATAGTTCCTGTTTTCTTCATCCTTATGACAAAAAAAAAAAAAAAAAAAAAATCACCTGAAGTCATAACGGTGATATTTTCCCCTTCCAAATAACTCCAGCTTAAAACACTTTCACATAAGGCTGAGATAAAATAAATAATATTTGACAGAAGACTTTTGTAAAAAAGTTTGCATGGGGAATACATTACCCAGCATCAAAGTATCAAAATACAGACATAATTTTGGAGACACTTAAAACATTCTCAGAAACCTGTCTGTTTTGTGTTTTTTAAACCCAAGTTTCATGATTGATAAGTTTTGTTATTTTGAAAATACCCAACTGGCTGGGAATAGATAGAGAGAAGCTAATATAGTTCTTCTATTGGCACAGCTGAAGTTTATTAAAGATATACCACTATCCTAGTATTTCCAGAGTGCTCTGGGCAGAAAAACCACCCATGAAAGATGCCTCATTCATCACATTTCAGCCTGATTTATTGGAAAACAATCCTTGGCCCTTTTCAGAGTGTTAATTTCTAATTCCTAGCTTCTCTCTTCACTGCTATGTTCAACGTGAAGCACCTACAAAAGCCTTTGAATCACAGAGAAGAAACCTCTTTTCGTGCAGATACTTGACAATCTTCTTCAGGAGATCCAGCTTGAGATGTTTTGGATTAGGTGATTTCCAGAGGTACCTTCCAACCCCAAACACTCTGTGATTCTGTGGACAGTTTTCTGGGTAGATATCATTTTAAACTAGAAGCTTTAAAAACCACATCATGCATATGGTCTATTTTCTAAAACATGATTCTTCTTGGTCATCTTGGTCTTCTTCCAGACCAAACTTCCCTTGGCTTTGTGAGTACTTTCAGGTTTTCTTGGAAGAACCAAGCTGTTTCTTTGGGGATATAAACTTATCAGATACTTTGTGTTTTTCCTTCGGGGAAGGGATCTTTTTTTAAGAGCTCATTTTTACAGGAAAACTGGCCAATTCCTTTAAGTTGTGTCTCTTCTGGGAAAGAGACAGCCCGCACCTCCTATGGATGGTTGTATTTGAAAAGGCATTTAAGAAACTGCAAGTCCAAATCTAAGAACTCAGGAGATTGTACACAGACAGCTTCCCATAACTAGGTCAGTCAATAATTCTCACCAGTTACAACAGATCTCTCTATTTCAAGGGATCATCTCCAAATGGAAGAGATAGAGCTTTCTAGGGAAACTGATAAGACAGTGCAATTATAGTCCCCAGGAGATAAAACTCATTATAGCTCATCACCATATGCTGTGATGAAGTGGACAAGTTTACAAAAGGAAAGAAATATCAGAAAAATAGAATCAGTTGACCGATAGATTATGGTAACTCTTTTCTCTGTCTTATCTTTTTGATAGAAACTGAGAGAAGTGTGGACAGGTAAAGCGAAACCAAAATCTTAACATAATAAAATTCTATAATGGACATTATTTATCCCCTTCAAGAGACGTCTAAAAAATGACGAATCACCACATGACTGAGAAGATGTGATGCATGGCTGGATGACTAAATGTCTACTTGAGATAGCACTGAATTATTCAAAGAGGATTGTCCAGACACATACTAACGCATGAAAAAAGCATGATAAGCAGTCATATTTTATGTTTAATAAAGTCTCATTATTACCTTATATTCAAAAGTGTTACCTGCTACTCTCCAGTGCATCAGATTCTAAGGAGTCATTTATTGCACACATTTCTGCTAGGTCCCACTGTGTTTTGCTTTGTCAGGAACTGCAAAACAAACATTTTTGTCATTCTATGGGTATATAAAAGTTGAACAGGAAGTTTTCAACAGGATAGATGCCCTCTTAGGGAATTCAAAAGGCTGAGAAATGAAAGGAAATGGAAATTTCCACACATGGAAATCTATATAAAAAATCCATAACCCCTGGAGGTAGCAAGAAAGATAAAGGTCAGTTAACATTAAGATAAAGCCAGTAGAGCCTCCCTGCATTGTTAGATGGCATGAATTTCTTGTTTTACTTTTGTAGGTCTAAGACAGGAGATCATTGCTTTATGAGATCCTGAATGTACAGCAAGAAAGAAAAAGTTTCCTGATTGGAGGCAGGGAAACTCACAGGCACACTTCTTGTTACAAAACTACTTGTCACCTTACTGCAAAGGCTACACAAAGAAAAATGGACTGTTGGAAAAAAAAAAGAAAAAAAAAGCACAAACTAATCAAAGAAAATACCCTTTGTCTTTTTGAGAAAATATGATATATCTTTATTTGGGTAAATACTTTAACACAGACTGAGAGGAAACTGTCTTAATTCCACATCAGGAAATTATTTATGCTCTCAGATATAAGCATTAATTTAGATGTTTAGCAGGGTCACGACTTGAACATGTGTAATAGATGAATTATTCAAAGGGATTCAACTGGAAGGGGAATATACTAGAGACAGACATAAATGGTTTTTATTATATTAGAAAAAAAAAAAAACAAAACTATGCATTAAAAGTAAGAATCAGAAACAAAAGAATGAATTTATAACATTAAAAAAAAAGTATCATCTAAATTTTTCTATTTAAAATAGTTCTTATCTGGTAAGGTCTGACAGACTGTAAAATATTTTCACTATGGAAGAAGTGGCAATGCTACCTATGGGAAACTTAAATGGGAGAGGATTTGCTTTAGGGAACAAGGAGAAGGTGATAGAAAAGGGGCAGCCTGACCTGAAGGGTCTTAGTGCTATCTATAGCAACTATGGTTCTTTGTAATAGACTTGCCAACTTCTCCATAGCAAAGCATGAGCTGAATCAATCTCAAAATCCACTAATAATAGAAATGGAAAAATGCTGAAACCACATTTCAAGGTGATGTGAGTAGGAACAATGAAAAGAGGTGGAAGTTGGGAGACAGCATCATGAACTGAAATAAAAAGTGCAAAATGACTAGCCAGTCCACACAGCAGTGCCAGAGTCACCTTATTCCACGCTGCCTTGGAGCTGCTACTAGCAGCTTCTGCACGACAGTATGCTTAGACCAGAATGTCTTCCTCCTCCATAATACTAACCATAAATTAGCAGGATTTTTTACCCAATTCTGTTTCTTCTGTGTTGTTCAGTCAGCCTGAGCTGTCTTTGTTCTGAATGAGATACTATGGCAGTGAAGGCGGTTGGTGTGTGATAACAGTCCATAGAATTAGCCTTTTGTATTGAGCTTTTGGCTTGTTAGGCAAATATTTGATTTTCAGCAATACTTTCAGGAATTCAGTAATAAGATTTCTTGCAGACACAGCCAGTTCCACAATGCTTGCAGAATTTTAAAACTCATCCAACGCCCATAGATGGGACATTTCCCTATCATTAGATCAGTACGTCCTAGTGAATTCTCCCTGTTATGATGTCTAGGACCATATTTGCAATAGAGAGAAAAAAAAATGGTACAGAGACATTCCAGCAAAAAAGCAGAAGTTAGGAAGAATATAATGGGTTTTGAGAGTCTAAATATGGATCCATTCCACTCTCAGTCCTGTCTTTGGTGAATAATGAGGGCAAAAATGCATGAAAGCAGGAGAAGAATCCCAAGATTTTGAGCTACAGCAAGCTGCAGACCCTGGACTTCCTAAACCAGCTGTTATATCTTCTGGTTTAACAGACTTAGATTTCTCTTCCGTTGATTTATTCCTTTTGCTTTCTGAATTCACATAAAGCTTTAAAATTTACAATATCTTATAGCAAGGAATATCAGGCAATCATTGTATGAAAAAAGGATATTTTAATCACTCTCTGAGGATTTTGTTTGATTCCATTAAGTTCCTAACAAGAATGTGCAGAGAAAATTTGTTTTGCAATCACTTTCTATATGCTCCTAATAGCTATATTTATCATCTCCCACTGCAATCACCTCTTTTCCAAGCTGAAAGGTACCAGTCTACTTATTCGTTTCTCCTACAGAAGATGATCGAAACTTCACTTATTCCCAGTCACCCTTCTCCATACCGTTTGAAGTCAGAGAGAGCTTTTGCTATAAGGGAAATCAGGATGGATATGAGGGTGCAAATTATCCTTGCAGTTTTGGGTAGGCACATGGAACTACCTGTGACTTTTGTTGATCGTTATCATACGCACTGGGGGTTTCCCAGCACAAAAACAGAAGAACTGGGAAGTGGAGAAGGACTCAGGGAAAAGAAACACACTTTCCATGGAGGAATTTTATGTGAAAAATAAATATAAATATTTAACTTCTTGGTTCTTCCTGCACCACTTCAAGCATCTGTTTACACTCCCCAGAGCTCTCTCGGTAGGGAAAAGAACCAAGAACTTTATTACTGAGCAGAACTGGAGACCTGCCTCTGTTATTTCCCCGAGACACTGTGGGCACTTCATTATTTTTTTTTCCTCTTATACCAGTTCCTCTCCAAGGGTATATGATGCTTATCGTATATTTTGAAGCTTTATGATAGGATTTTTTTTTCTTTTTATCCACCATCAAAGGCTATTCCTAGTTTCTTAAGCTTTTCTGAGAGCAGCTGGCCCGTCACCTTTTGATCTTTGGATACAGTTAAGACATCTGAGCGACACAGGGGAATTCAATCTTCTGCATGTTATTGGATTAGGAGAAAGCAATTTCAATAGACACATTTGATCATGTTCAATGTAAAAAGGAATGTATTGTTCGGTTCTTTTAATAGCATTTATATTCTTGCAGATATGGAGGAAAGAGGAAAAAAAAGTTATATTAAAAGTTATATTAAATTCAGTTGCAAAATTTCAATTGTTTTTCCTGACACAGGTAAAGAAATATGGCATTTGTTCACTGTGTAATTATTGGTGTTATCTGAACAGAAACCAAAGATTATTTAAAATGTTGGTCCTATTCAGAGTTCCTATCTACTTCAGTACAAAGTGAACCAGTTTCTCTAAATATTTTAGAAGATAATTTTTTATTTAATTTCTCCTCATCTTTCTCTTTAATTCATTATTTTTTCTATTGGGAACAAAAAACCCAGAATGGTTATGAGTTTTAACTTTTGCTCTGGGTCACCTCTAAGCTTTTTTATCATGTACTTTTTCATATTCTGTAGGAATATAAGGCATTATCAGGTATGCTCTCTGCTTACTGAGTTCTGCCTGATGCTATAATTGTAATATAGATGAGCTGGTACTTCATGTTTATGCTGTGCTTTACCTTCAAAGTTCTCATATTAATTCAGAAATAGATACAAAGTGCTGATGTCCTATATGAAAGAAAAGGAAATAAAAAAGGAAGGGAAGAGGAGAAAAGGAAGTGAGTTTTGAATCATAGTTTAGTTTGGATTCCTGAAGAGAGGACAGCAGTTCAGAGAAAAATAAAACTAAGCAAGCAATTTCTTTTTATCATTAAAAAGGAATTTATAAAATTATAGGACTTTGATGAAGATTTTCCTTTTGAGACATGAATCAGTTGAAACCTAGCAACTCTGTTTATAATTATCATCCAATTCATTCACAAAGTAACATAGACATATACTGTCATTCTTCACATTTACAAACTTTGGAAAAATGGAAAATAATACAGGACAAAACTTCCTAAGTCACAGATTAAGTCTGTAGAAAAAGTTGAATAAAGAATGTCAGAATACTGAATACAAAAATCAATCTGGTATCCATATTGCAGGCCAGCTAACATACACACTATTTCCCAAGGGATAATTCTAGCTGTAGAGCAAAATCTGGAAACCAGTTCTGGGATTCCACTGTCTACAGTCAATTACTTCATCCTTTGAAAAGCGGATCCTTAGCATTTTGCTCAGAATGCAAAGCAAAACAAAAGAAATGAATAAAAGATGCAATATTAATATCAACTCCTAAAGTCTCTCTGTACATCGTTAGGTAAACAGCAGACGATGTTTGCGAAGTGCTGTCACTGAACAGATTGCATATACAGTTCTGGAGGACAAGAGAAAAAAAAGGACTAATAACAGTCCATCAGTCTGTTTGTCATCATGTAGGATTTTTCCTTTATTTGGACTTAGAATCTGGGACAAGTTTGATACTGCAAAAAACTTTTGCTGTAAAAGCATAATATCAGTTGAGAACCTGCAGCTTCCTATGCAAACACTTGCCAGACAGATGAAAATGGTTAGTACCATACAATGTATTATTGAGGTGGTTTTGACAGCATTTCATGCCTCATTTGCTGCCAAAGTTATTAGATTTTAGTTGATGGTCAAAGAGTAAATTTACTCTAAAAGGTTCCTTTAAAGCACTGAGGCATGAGATTAGAACAATTTAGAAATTATATTGATCTTTACTTCATCTTGTGCTTAAAGCAGAGGTGCACACCTTTTCTAGCCACCTTCCTACTTATCTAAAAGGAAGCACTTAAGGTAACTATAAGCCTTAAAATCATTACCATTTATGCTTGCCTTTTGTCACCTGATTTATGTGGAAGGGAACCTTTGAAAAGGTGACTGATGAATTTAGATTGGTTGTAACTATTTTCAGGACAAGGAAATCTTGGCTAATCTGGAGTGAAGACTGATGGGTGATGCCAATGCCCTTCCCAAAGGATGAGCTCAGCAAAATGCTAACAGTTGTTGATAATTCTGATTAAGTGTTCAGTTAGTCATATCCTGAACTCTAGTTCCTTAGCACCATGATCTAATATACCAATAAAATCTGTCCTCAAGCTTGTTTACACCTGTACAGAAGCATTATCATGCCATCTTAGCTCACTCCACTGGAGGACATAATATTTCCTCATTCTTCTGCTCCTTTTTGCAAATGTTTCACAATATTGACTGCTACGCACCACTGTTGCATCATTCCCTCATCGTTAAGCCTTTTCAACTCCTCCTGACAGTGCATCCTTTGGGAAGAGACCATCTGGCTTTCCGTCTAGGGAATGCGGTAACGGAGAGCCCCACAGCCCTCAAAACGTACATTCCCTACCTTTGGCCAACAAACATGCCCAAGTTTCCCAAATGTGGGTGGTTGCTTCTAGTTGGAGTATATTCATATCATTCACATTAACCACCGTCAATAATAATAATAATAATAATAATAATAATAATAATAATAATAATAATAATAATAATAACAATAATAATAACAAGAAGAAGAAGAAGAAGAAGAAGAAGAAAAAGAAGAAGAAGAAGAAGAAGAAGAAGAAGAAGAAGAAGAAGAAGAAGAAGTTACCTCAATGTGTATCTTAGCAGGTATATTGAAGTTTGAGTGTGTCTGAACACAACATCATGAAGGGCATAACTTATCTATTTTTACATATTTTTACTGGTGTTTTGGAGAGTTGTTTTTTAACAAGGACACTATGGCACATGGACTGGTGTTTTCTGGATTCCATGCTTCATAAAATGTGTTGTGTATTTACATGTAATAGGATGGAGGTGAAGGTCGCAGCTCTCTCTGTGCTCCCTGGTCTATTTTTTTCATAGTGAGAGCATACAAGAACATCAGGCTGGCTTGCATAAACTGAGGTAGACATGTTAGTTTAAGCTGCATACACAAGAGGAGAATTAGGCCTCCACTCTTCTTGCTTGTGTCTTTGCAGATATTTTATATTTCCTGGAGGAATTCCTAAATCCCAGGGCACTATGCATCAGTAATGATAAATTCCCCATGCATGTCACTTAACTTCTGGGAAATAGTGACAAAATTTAAACTGGTTTCATTATGCTCTATTACCTAAAAAAAAAACCTCTGAGGAGATTAAAAACCAAGCAGAGTTCTCCATTTATTTTCTTCATTGTAACAATGATTTGGCATTTGAATACACACTTGTACATATACCATCCCAACTCACTTCGTAGTAAATGAATTTCTGTGACAGATAGTTTACTAAAGGCAAAATGTCTTTGATGTATTTCTTAAAAGCCTCCCAGTTGAACTATTAGTTCTCTTCTCTGGCACCAAGAAACAGTTGGAAAAGTGTGCTTGTCATCAAAACAGACAAACAAACAAACAAAAAACCCTCACTTTTTTCACTCTGTAGCAGAGTTGCAGGAAACTCTTTAGTTAAATCAATTGCCAGTAATTAGAGTACTACTTCTAACTGTGTCTAAATCATATTTGATTGGGACTATTGTGCTAGCTCTTGCCATGAACTGTATTTCATTGAATCTGAATTATTCTAAGTGATCCTCTAATCTTCCTGCTTTCCTTCAATTCAAAGATGAATGTCTTAGCTTTACACTACTGTATTATCAAAACCTCCTTCTCTAGACTAATGTGTTGGCAAGAGTCATTTTTCACTGAATGTTAGGCCTGACAAAGAATTATTATTCTAATGTGTTGGGGAGATTAGCTCATTTTCACTCAAATTCTGCTTTTCCATTCATCAATTTCCTGCTGTTGGGACTTCCAAAATGATTTATTCAGGCAGAAAATTTAAGTGTGGTGGAGGAGAGCTGCAAAAACACAAACGGCATGGGGAATGCCATTCCTTTCAGCTCCACTATGTTAAATGTGACTCCCACATTGACAGCATGTCACTTTCTTTCAGTTCCTATGAACTGTGACTTCAGGGAAGTCTCTTCCCTTTGTCCATTGCATCTATTCCTAGCAACATCACTCTAAGACAGTAGGATAGAGCCTATCTTCTTCATCAGGTCAATCAATATCATTTTCTTATTGCCTTGTGCTCCTAGCACCACCCTATACCATGAGCACCTCATTATCCTTTAGTTAGATTTCAGTTTATTTAGGTCTGGCACAGAGTTCAAAACATGCCTCTGTTAGTCAAATGAACTGTCTTGGAAGACTCTTTCTCTGTAGAGAGTAAATTGAGCATCTCTTGAGTTTAGGTCTCTTCTAGCTTCATAGGACCAAAGCAACACAACCTTCTGGTAGAGTGTGGAAGAATTGCTTGAAAGGGGGAAACTTAGAGAAAAATTAGGGCCTAACAGAAGTTTTGGCATTACAGAAGCTTGCTGGGGGTGGTTCACATTTGCCATTTCCAGGAGGGATGTTACGCACGAACTCTACTCCTCCACAGTTCAATGAGCAGCACAATCCACCCTCCACCCTTGCTGAGCCAGTAAGGGTGGCAAATCACTGCTTGTGGATGAACTTTGCTTGAACTTTGCTCATTATTAATTCATTATAATGTCAAAACACACCTCCATCCCAAAAGTTACCCAGTCTCCAAGGTACAACCACTTCTCACTAAGCCCGAGCTCTAGATTTTCAATTGACTATAACTTTAAATGAAAATGAGAAACTTTTTCACCAATCAATAACAAAAATAAATATGACTATAGTCACTCAAGCTCTACCTGAATGTAAAGAAAAGTACAAAAGGTGAACTAAGGAGGAAAGAAATGAGGAGGGAAGAATCCATCGTAATTCCTGGGTCAGCTGATGAGCTGAATCCCTTTCCTCCCCTCAAGTCAGTATCCTGTCTGAGGAGACTCAGAAATGAAAGAGAAGATTACAATATAAATTTGGGATCAGTTGATTGACTGCTCCTCCCCTCCATTTGGGAAACCACCAGAGGAGACTCCTCAAGACTGAAAGCCCTCTCCCATCTTCTGGGGTGAGTTATAATTGCACATATGTACATCAGAGTTGGACAAAAAAAAAAAAAAAGGCTGTAGTAGAGAGTTTCCTGTACTAACATCCAATTGTAAATTGTAAATGTTGCATTTGAATAAATCATGCTATTCGTGAACTTGACTACTTGTTCGGAAGGCAATCGGACCTACACTTGGCAGACTGTACTTAATACCACCAGAGTTGAGCTTATAGCTGATGATACTATTCAGGAACTCATAGAATCGTAGAATCATAGAATGGCTAGGGTTGGAAGGGACCTGTAGAGGTCATCTAGTCCAACCCCCCTGCACACGCAGGGTCCCCTAGAGCATGTGGCACAGGGTGATGTCCAGGCGGGTTTTGAAGATCTCCAGAGAAGGAGACTCCACCACCTCTCTGGGCAGCCTGTTCCAGGGCTCTGTCACCCTCACTGTTAAGAAATTCTTCCTCAAGTTCCTGTGGAACTTTTGGTGCCTCAATTTGTGGCCGTTTCCCCTAGTTCTATCACTGGCCACCACTGAGAAGAGGCCAGCCCCCTCCTCCTCACTCCCTGTCTTGAGATATTTATATACATTGATCAGATCCCCTCTCAGTCTTCTCTTCTCCAGGCTGAAGAGGCCCAGCTCTCTCAGCCTTTCCTCATAGGGCAGATGTTCCAGACCCCTAATCATCTTTGTGGCCCTGCGCTGGACTCTCTCTAGCAGCTCCACGTCCCTCCTGCACTGGGGAGCCCAGAACTGCACACAGTACTCGAGGTGCGGCCTCACCAGGGCTGAGTAGAGGGGCAGAATCACCTCCCTCGACCTGCTGGAGACGCTCTGCTTAATGCACCCCAGGATCCCATTGGCCTTCTTGGCCATGAGGGCACACTGCTGCCTCATGGTCAACTTGTCGTCCACCATGACGCCCAGGTCCCTCTCTGCGGGGCTGCTCTCCAGGAGGTCGGTCCCCAGCCTGTAGGCATGTCTAGGGTTATTCCTGCCCAGGTGCAGGACCCTACACTTGCCCTTGTTGAACTTCATGAGGTTACTCGCCGCCCAGCTGTCCAGTCTGTCCAGGTCCCTCTGGATGGCAGCGCAGCCCTCAGGGCTGTCAGCTATTCCTCCCAGCTTAGTGTCATCAGCAAACTTGCTGAGGGAGCACTCCATCCCTTCATCTAGGTCGTTAATGAATAAATTGAACAGGACCGGACCAAGGACTGACCCCTGGGGGACACCACTAACCACAGGCCTCCAGCTGTACTCGGCACCGCCGATTACTACTCTCTAACTCAATTCACTCCTAGGAAGGCGATGGGACCTATGGTCAATAGATTGCTCATGAATCCGATACTGCCAGATTTGAGATTATAATTCCGGAATTTGATTCACTCTGCAAGGCAGGAATTTGCATTGACTCTAAGGAGAGCCCAAGTTGACCTTTTCAAATCTGTGCTGCCAACACCCTCATTAAATCAGATGCCTCTCACATCTGAAGTCACAGATGAACACCACTCCTGCTTTTACTAGAGTTACTTCTGTCTGATCAGCTGTTTCCAGTACTCCTCACCTCACCCAGCAGTTGAGCAGCTTTCTCTTCCACCAAAATTTTCAGTTTCTCATACTTTGGAGCTATCATCACAGTGCAGATAATGTTCCATAATATTATCTATAGAGAAAGAAGAGAGGATTCTACTAAAAAGTTCAAAGATCCCAAGTTGGGAGAAAGGCAGTATTCAATAGCCAAGTTTCCCCGTGGGAAAAAGACACTTGGGGAAAATATCTGTGTGATTGATACACCATTATATATTTGAAGCCATATGCAGTAGAAGTAGATTTACACTACTAAAGCGAGCTAGAGATCCCTATCATCCAAGGCTGAATGAGCTAGATTCTATAGACAGTAACCACCACACTGCATAGCACTTACCCTAGATCTCTTCTGAGCCTCAAGTAGTTCTCCTCTGCCTCTAATATAAAATTATCATTCAGTGCCTTTTCACCATCTTTAAATACCTGAAATTATGGAAAGGCTGTGGCATAACCCACCAGACAGCTATTACTACAGCACAATATAAAGAGTGCATGCTGCATGCCGTCAGGTCAGGGCACTGGGAAGTCTGTGGGTAAAAAAGAAAGGACATTAATGATATTTCATCCTATGATGTGAAAGTATCTGAAGTGGTACAATCAATGCTTGCCTGAAGGAAGAGGAATATGTCTGAGACTACCTCTCCTGTTTACTTATGGGCCCTATATAAATGGGCTTCTGTAAAATGGTAAAATCTTTGCTGAAGTTCAACAAGGAATATATTGCTTTTAGTCCAGTTATGACTGAGCTAAGATATTAAGTACCAGGCTTGTAGTTCACCATGGCCTCCCCAGGCCATGGAAGGGAAAATATATTAATTATATTACATGCCACCAGGACAAAAACTTCTGTGAAAAAGGGCTATGAAATAAAATGCATCTAGGCCACTTTTAATGGCCAGACCTGAAGCTCCGTGTTTCATAGGGGTGAAAACAGGAGTGAAATCCATTTTGCTGTGACATGAATAGAAACCTCACTCTCTTTGCCGCCTTGATAAACAAAATCATAAAGTCAGAGATTGAATGCTCCCATGGGGCATTCCTTATCAGGAACATATTTCCAGTCATTCTGACCCATTCTCTTCTGTTCCTCCAACACGTGGCCATAGAAAACCAAAGCCTGAGAATGACAATATGCATCCTGGCAGCTGGAAAAGTCCCCATCAGTTCTGATCGTGCTCTCCGTCGGCAGAGAGCAAACCAAGGAGTTTATGGATTGAGTGTTTGTGGCAGGGATGCTTTCCCCTCCCCTCGCCTAGATCCAGCTGATTAGTTCAGAGCACAAACAGAAGAAAGGGAGCACATCTAGCCTGACCTTGTCATCCTAAGCAGTTGTGGCATTTCCAAGAGCACTCGCCCCACTCCTTCTCTTCATCTCTGGCTGCTTTTGCTTTGCCTCACAAAAAGTTCCTGCCCAGGAGACAGAGAGGTAAAAAAAACCCATATACATGGGAGAATCCCCTCTCTTATTCTTCCCAACAACAGTGTACAGTCGAGTCTTCACTGTTACCTTCTGTTAATATAATGGAAAATATTTCACTCTTCAGCAATAATGTTCATTTTTGCTGAAAAAATACTCGTGTTCATGTAATGGCTAGACCAAATGACCTTGCACTCTAACCCACAGCAACTCAGCAATCACGGTTATTGCACAAATGTGCAGCAAACTGGCAGGCCAGATTCTGAAGGGAGCGTTTTTGTCAAGATGGTTTTAGTAAAGTTAAATACTGTATATTTTAACTGTGTTGAAATGGGAGGAGTTGACCAGCTGGAGGGAGGAAAAAAAAAAAAAAAGGAAAAAAAATTGAGAAAAAAAATAAAATAACCATAACTCTTTAAATATGATTTTCAGGGAATAAATTGCAAAGTTGCTCCTCAGCTTTTCACATTACCCACCTTTCAGATGGGCACCTTACATAGTCATAGGCTAAAGTGGAACACCTGCCCCAGTTTGTGGCCTGCTCTGATTCTCTATAGTCCCTTCCCTATGGCCCTCTGAGAGCCGTAGGTACTAGAATAACCCAGAGTGCAAGCTTATACCTTGTTTGGTTAACTCTTCATAAGGATATTCAGGATGGAATATGGCTGTGCCCTGAAGTGTCCATGGTCTCTGTTGGCATAGGGAACCTTTCCACCTGAAAGCCTCCATTCTCTTCCCAGTGATAAAAAATGATATGAATAGTAGTGCTCTAGCTGAATGAAGCATGTAAAAGAGAGCCATTTGTTTTGCACTCGACATTAATATTTGGCGCTTTTCCCTCTATTCTGTATTCATTTTTTTTTTCTCTCAAGGAAGGATTGACTCCTGCTTACTGTACTGCTAAGATGCCTTTGTGAAAATTCCCTTACAGCAGTCCTTTGAGCATCTATTTATTAGATCAAGGTGTCTGGTGGTAGTAGCAATCACTATCCAGTGTTGTCCTTTACCCCTGAATGGGTACCCTTCTGTCCTTATAATTTAATAATATAAAATAGTCATGTTGTGTGGTCTGGACTGGTCAGCTTGATTTTTTCCATTATGTTGATAGATGTTTCTAAGAAAAACAATGTTCTCTGAACCACAGCTTGTAGGCAGTTGGCTCTCTCCATATCAACATCATGTCAAAGCCTCATTGCCGTCTCTGGGCATGCTCCTCTTGACACTACAGGACACGCTGGTCTTCTACGTCCAGTGACAACTGAGATAATTAGTGTGGTCCCTGGAGATACATCAGCTTGCATCAGACAAGGCTGTCAATCAACATCTTGCTTGAGAAGGTTTACTTCAAACCTCTATCACACACCGCAGCAGCATTTAACAACCAAGATGGAAAATTTTCCCTTTTGATTCTGTCTCTTTGGAGGGATTTTCAGAGTGTATATTTATCTGGTGGGTAGTCATGGTTAGAGTGCCCCTCAGCTAATGGGAGCTAGTCTTCACTCTCGTGAAAGCTTCTGATTGCTCACCCAGCCCAATCTTGATCATGTAAATGACTCCTCACTGAGCGTACGATATGTAAAGCCATAACTCAGGTCCTAATGAAGCTCAAGGACGTCAACGGAAATAATTGGACTTACTTAAGTATTAGTTCTTGTGATTTATGCACAGAGCACAGGGCTAGGAAACCTGGATCATGTTCTTGAAATTACTGAGAGATTTAACTCCCTGGTGCCTGCTGGTGCTAAAATAATAATAATGGTACTAATAAAATCTTGAGTTATCCTTATTTCTTAGTGAGTCTTCATTGTGGGGTTGTCACCTATACTCTTTGTTAAGCCTGAGCTCCCCCACCTGTGCAACAGGTTATCTGCACCAAGAAAAAATCAAGAATGTTCCAGTGGTTATACGATGCTTAGCTTTATCCTCTCCCCTCATCACAAACGGTGATATAATTGTCTCAAAGGGATTCTGCATTTGGAACGATGTGCTTTAATAAGATTTGCAGTTTGATACTTGGCTCATTGGGGAGTGATACTGCATGGGCTTCACATCCAATGTTGTGCAGCCTGAATTTCTGATGTGAAAAGGGTCACTGGTGGCATATCGTGAGTGCACACCTAGTCATAGCAACGAAAGGGCTATTTAAAATGCATCATTCTTGTATTTTTTTTTCTCTTTTACCTGTTAAGCTGGAAGACGAACTGAAAGCCAGGCAAGCATGCAGCGAAGGGGTTCAACATTTGGAGATAATACTTATACAACATTTACCACATTATTTTTCCAAAGGTACTCGCAAATGATCCATGCCTTTATAATGTATGTAAAGTGGTTTGAATACACACGCAGAGCAAACTACTATCTCTGCCTTGTTATTAAATTTGGGTTATTATTACCATAAGTGCTTGTATTAGTATTATTAGCAGTGGATGATAGGACTTATTAAAAAAAAAAAGTTATAAGTTTTAGTAATTGCTAAAACTGCTCCCACAAGATACTTTGCTCATCTGCCCATTCATCCTGGATCACATATTGTTCCAAGTCATCAGCAGAACTGTTTTTTTTTTTTTTTTTTCCCTGGGAAAAAAAAAAGAAAAAAAAAATCAGTGAAAGAATACTAAAGATATGCAGACAGTTATAGAAGAAACAAACAGAGGTGTTAAACTTGCTTTTCCCTCCACACACATATCTTTATATTCTTACATTCCCAGAGAGCTGGAAATTAGCATTATCAAATAAGGAGAGAAGTCATTTAGGTTCAAAAAGCTCTTACAATGAATAACATCATATTTAAATTTTAATTTTGATAGTGTCAGTTCCCATTTCTCACCACCATTTAATTCCTAATGCTGTTCAATTTGCCACCACTATGTTCCCAATACTTTTTTATCAGTGTATTTTTTTTGCCAAGCATGGAATTATAAGCTTGGTTCAGAGATCACTTGTCACTTATCTGAAGGAGAAAAATCTCTGGTTTTTTGATTAACTTTCGAAGAGACTTGGAGTGAAGTAGCACCAGTAACATCAGTTTCAGGATATTAGATTTTTGCTGAGAAAACTTGACTTCACCAAGAAGTTATGTAGAACTTAGACTAGCTTAGATTAGTAGAGGCTTACTTATCCATACGTTGGTGAAAAGATGTACATTATGGTATTACTTGGTAATTCAGCTATAAGAAAAGCAAAACAATCCTATCATTTGCCGTATCATTCATCATTCTTGATTTCACTGACTTTAAAGTAAGTGCTTATGTCCAGGGTGGAAAGATACTTTCCTAAATCAGTTTATATCTGCAATGTAAAGTTTAAAGAAATAAGAGCTGTTTCTATTTCGCTCTTCCCAGGGCCAGAAATGCACGGAACAGAAAATGTGGATTTGGATTTGCATACCAAATGCATGCCACTGCTTGCATTGCATGAATTCTCTAACCATAACCACTTAACCACTACTAAACCAGGGGTTCCACACCAGACTCCATTTTTTCAGCACAGATGTTTGTGAATGTTCCATCATAGAGAACAGGAGTCTACATAGAAGTCCTGTGTCTTCATCACAGGAAAATTAGTTTTGCAACCAGGATTCCTTTCAAAGGAGGTGCCACTTGAGAAGTAGACCATTGCAATAGCAGTTGCAGAAGGTCTGTGATTGATAGTCTTGTGATGTGGCGCTCTGATGGGTTCTTGGTGGGGATGAGGCATGAATTACAGATTTTAGCACAACAGTAGATACATTTTCAAACAGATTTTCTAAACTATGCAATGGTTCATTGGTCTTAAACAACTGCCTCCAGCCAATTTTTTTATTACAGTCCTTGTATCACATTGACACCGATGGGGTTCATAGTTTATCAGTTTAGAATAAATAAATAAATAAATAAATAAATAAATAAATAAATAAATAAATAAATAAATGTTCCAGGAATATGGTGAAAATAGTTTCATGGTACAAACATTTTTATTTCAAATTTATTGGATATCCATAACAATACTCTTGTAGCTGATAGAAAGTAGGAATTATGTACCGTTAGAAGATATTTTAGAAATGTTCCTTAACTACAAGTACTGTGTTATGCAGAAAATATGAGAAGAATGAAAGTTTATTGGAATATGAATCTGGAACTGGGAAGAAGTGGGCCTTCTTACTTTTCCCTGGGATAGAGGGAGGACGGATACAGGTAGGCAGGAAGGTAGGCAAGCAGGAAAATTTCATAATTAACTTTTCACTAATGCATTTGTTAAATGATTTTTTTTTCAATTCAAAATTTAAATAAATTTCAACTCCAAAACAAATGCAAAAGCAGATGTTTCTATCAGAGTCAAACTAAAAGGTTTTGGGAAGGCAGAAACCTCATTTTCTTGGATAGCTAGCAGCAAAGCCTTTTCATTTCATGGGCCTTTTTGATGTATTTTCTACTTCTCTTACTTTTTCAGCTTGACTGAGGAATTCAAAATGTCTGCACTCACCACACTACATTAAAATTTCTAAGGTGCCCAGACAGGATAATGAGGATCTATAAGTCAGCCTTCATCTTACATGCTCAGTCACCTCTCAATACACAGTCTGTAAATTAAAATGTCAGACATATCTGAACATATTCACAGCTAGGGACTCAGAAATTGCTCCTTTTCACTATAGGCACATGAGGACTCCATTTCTCCTTAATGCAATTTCAGTGTATATTACTATATAGGTGCTTATTATTGTTTCATCAAGTTTCTAATACCTAGAAGAAACATTCCAAGGTATCTCCATCACCATATGATGAATTGTAGGAAGGTTCTAAGTCTCTATAGAATTGTTTTTGCAGAAAGTAAAACAATACTCTCTGGCCTGTTTAATTTCCCTTCTCCATTTGTATGGCTGACACATGTCTACCATGTCACTTTAAAATGTACTATATTTTCTACCCTGGTGCCATTTTACCATTCTTAATCCCAGCAAAATCAATGACTGTCCAGCAAACTCTGCACCAGGGAGAGCTTGAAACCTCTATTTGTTTGTTTTAAACCAACAGGCTGGAAATCATGAGAGTTACAAATAAGGATTGATGTGCTGTGCAGACTGGCACAAATAGAAAAATGGTCTTGGTAAATAAAGTGAAAACATGGAACAAAACAGAGCTGCTGAGAAGAGACTGGGAATGGAGATATGATGTTGTATCCCTACCACCTCATTGATGTCTGAGGCAGTGCTATTCTTTGGCACATTTCAGCTCTTTTTGTCACACTTTTTTGTTTGTTTGTTTTCCTGTTAAGCTGCTGCTCATGAAACTGAAGAAAATAGGGACCTAATCTTGGAAAACGAGGAATATGTCCCTATGATCCTCAACTTTTCCAAATGCAATCAGCTGGTGGTAGACTTTCCACCATCCACTCTGCACTTTTTGGCTGAGACATTTTCTTGTGTTCAGATTCTATTTGGAAAGATGGTACTGCTGCTCTAGTTGTGATGGTTAAATGATACAATTAAGGCAGTTTATGGGGATTTAAGTAATATTCTCTATTAGGCTTGCTGATGAAGAAGGGGAAAAGGCAGAGGAAAGATGGGAAACATCAAGTATGCAAGATCTTCTTCAAACTGAGTCCAGGCCTGAGGAGCTCTATCCACATCTAAAACCTTTCTATTTTTTTCCAGCTATATCAGTTTGTCTAGTGATATCTAGAGATATCACCTTTGCTCACAAACCTTGCTTAGGTTTGAAAAGACGTTTATTTTAAACTTGAGGAAAGGCAGTCAGAGGGGGTAAAAGCCAAGTTTTCATGAGAAAGCATAAAGTCTCTCAATGGTAACTAAGATTAAAAAAAAAAAAAAAAAAGGAAGACCTCTACTCTAGTACCCAGAGCTCTAAAATCACAATGATTTACACTAATTTATACAATGGACATCCCATTTTCATAGATATATTTTACATATATCTTTCATCATTAGGGCTCAGGATCCTCAGAGCCTCACAGAATTGAAGCTAAAGTTGGATGGTTGGCTTAGTGACTCCTTTCTGGAGCAAACACAAAGCCGTGAGTGATCTTCAACCTACTAAGAAATGCTCTGCATGGACAATGCTGATGCTCCACAGCCTTGTTTTGCAAGATTACAGCAATCAACTGGAAATAAAGCCATGACAATTCTGACTTCAAACACATTCTCATGTTTAAAACACGCACATCCCATTGGGCATGAGGCCATGAATCTTGTTTAGTGGGTGGTTATAGTTGTATGTAAAGACTGGAGATTAAATTAAGCATTGCAGGAAGGTAGTGCATCTTTTCTGGGCAATTACACATACCTTGTATAATCTAATGAGCTGTTACTGGGCCCTAATGGAACATTTAAAGAGAGTTATTGTATTTTTTCACAGTTTGCAGGATTGGAGAAGTTAATTGATTTACCAGGGAAAATGCCTTTCCCTTTCCTCAGACTCCCATCTTTAAAAAAAAAAATAAAAAAATGCAGAAATAAAAATGCAGTAAAGAAAAAGACTAACAGGCAGTAATTGAGACCAACACCATTAAAAATGAAGAAAAAAAAAAAGTTCCACAATATTGTCCCTACTAGCAGCAATCCACAATGATAATAGTAATACATAGCTCCTCTATGGCTCCGTAAATCCATAGATTAAAAAGTGCTTTCCAAGGAGGAAAATAGAGAGTATTTCCTTTATTCATCTTGTCATTATGAACATAAAAAAGGCCACCGTAATGTTCAGCTACAACGACTCCAAAATTTACTCTTTGTCCTACCACAGAGAGACTTATTTAAGCCTCAGAATAATTTAAACCAAGTTTAAAGTACTGATATATTCTCTCCAACCTGTTTTGTGCCACATATACAAAATGCCAGGGCCTTGGGAGCATGATTTGGTCTCAAATAAGTCAAGATGAGCCCTGTCATTCTTTTCTCCACAGGATTATGGAGGAATCTTGTACTACTTCCTAGATATCAGGAATAACTTCTCTTGATCTTTGTGGAGGAAGCCAACCCTGGAGCTGAAGTCTCATGTGAAAGCAATCAAGCTTCAGTCCCTCAGACTGTGGGATTTAATGCAGCCAAAGCTATTCTATTTCAAGATAATAATTTAGATTTGAGGTTGACCTCATTTTCTGTGGTGGCTTCTGGACATATTACCGACATCAGATAAATAACTGATTTATATATAAATAAAATCAGTTAACTGATTTATATAAATAACTGGGAGTACATTCAGGTACTCTCAGGGGTCTCTCTGTAAACTTACTCAAAATCCCAAATCTACCTACTCAGGTCTCAGTTTGGAGGTTTAATATTTCCCTCCAAGATGAAGGCATCTTCTCCAAAGCAGGTAGAACAAATCTACAGTGTTATAAAGGTTCTACTCCAATTTTATAGATAAATTCATGTTCAGCTTTCTCAAAAAAATCCTTTTCTTTTTTTTTCCACTGAAAATAATTTCATTAAAACATTTTTAGAAGGTCCAACAGCAGAGTGTTATGAATGCTTTCAGACTTCTCCTCTTCAGAGAGGAGATCAGTCCAGACCAGCAATAGTGGCTGCACAAACACTTTCTGGGGACCTGACAGCTTCTAAAAGCAAGTCTCAAAAGTAAAAAAAAAAAAAAAAGGTTGCCCAAGGTAGATATATTCTTAGACTATCAGGTATCCCCAAATGTCACTGAGTTGGAAACCCACAAATGAAGTGCCTCATTTCCTTCATGTTTCTGTCACTGCACAGGTTAAGGAAAAGGATTTCTAATGAGACACCTTACAGGTTTTAATGTCAAATTTGAAGCAGTTCTGCTCCTTATATGAGGCAGCATAAGTACTGTTTTGGGGATGGTATATAGCGGTACAGCTTTTGGTCTTGCACAGTATCTATCCTCTCAGCATCTCCAAATTTATTAAATACTCACAAGACTGTAAGGGCTCTTAATGCAAGGAAAATTACCATTTCCCAGAGGAAATTATAGCAGTCTGACTTTTTGCATTTAAGTTAAGTTAAGATCAGTTAAGTGCTACTACTATCTTTATATACTTTGTCTTCAGTTACCATTTCCCTTCTCACTATTGTTACTGTTATCTCATGGTACCTCCAGAATCCTGGAAAGGTGGCTAGACTTATTTGAACATGAGACTGAAAGGCTTCATTTCACTGTCAGATTGGCTGGTATCAAACACTGCTCTAACAACAGGGAGCTGACATTCTCCTCACGTCCATCCTTCCACCCTTTCATGATGTGAAAGGACCCAGAAAGGAGGCAATTGTGTGAATCAGAGAAAATCTGACCAAGCACTGCTGAGAAAAGGAACAGCAACTGAGTGGATAGGATATGAGGCTGAAAAAGAATGAATAAAGACACAGGGATTTCAAGCTCCATTTTCAAGACTAGAGAACATATGCTTGAATATATTCCTTGAATATATCCTCATTGTATTCTGTGCAGACTTTATTTCCCTTAAGAGTTTGAGGAAGCTGGTCATCTGGACAGGATTTACAGATGTTCATCAGAGTGATCAGATACCCAAGATAACAGCCACTGAATGAGCACATTAGGTCCACTACTTTATGCAGTACATAGTGAATATCCATTTTTTTTTATTATTATTATTGGAGAGAAACATGGTACCTCTGTCTGTTTCTCAATACACAAGACCAATGAAGCTTGATATTCCATAAAGAATATTATTTTTCATCCCTGGAGTAGTTTTTTCTTTATATCAGCTGTATTTATTGCGTTTGCTGAAAGAGAGATCCTTTGAAACAGACAACATGTTCATCCAGATGAAGATACCTACTGCATGGGTAAACTGAAGACTTAATGAGCAACTTTAGACTAACTGGGGCATTTCCAAATATTGCATTTCTGATCTTAAAACTTTAAAAATATGGTTTTACTGTTGCTCTTTGTGGTGTGTGTGTTATTTTATTGATTTTTTTCTCTTGATTTTTTCTCTCTTTTTTGTTGTGTTGTTGTTGTTTTCCTGTGTAAAGTATATGAGGAGATAGAGCTGTATATTTGTGTGCGTGTGTGTGTGTGTGTGCTGGTAGTTCATATAAACAGTGCCATCTACTGACATAAGAAGAAGTGATATTTCTCTTAATTTAGTGAGGACCAATAAAGCTGGACCTCCCCAAGGACACTCTAGCAGAGTATATGTTTTAGGAAATGGGAGTCTTCTGGAACAAGATGACTATTCTTGCCCATGGAGATCTCTAACCCAGCTAAATTCACATTTCTTCTCCCTTCTAGCTATGTGTCCAGGCTATTCATTTGTTTCAAAGGACTCTAGGGATCAATCTCACTGGATACCTCAGTGGAGAAGCCTCCACTGGCTGCTGTCTGGAATAACGGGTACCTCTTGCTCTGGCAAACCAGCATTTCACTTAGAAGTTGTTTGCGTTGCTTTGTCCTTGAGTCAGTCTCACCAGTGAGATTTTTATTTACAAGAAAGCAGGGACAGAGGAAAGAGTAATAGACCATAAGCTAAAACTGCCAGCTCCTTCAGGTCTGAGGACAGAAGTATACAACCTCAATGGCAGTTTCTATCTCTGTTCCTGGCCAACATTTTCTCATCTGCCAGCAACAGCGAGGTCAGTTCATAAACACAAGCGGGTAGCTCAAGGTGATGCCAACCTTATTTTACGGCTGCTGCCTGAAAAAAGAACAATTTTCACTGTGATAATTCAATCCCGATTCGCATCGCCCTCCATCAGTCAGGATGTTTGCATTCCCAACATGAACTCCTCTGCTAGTTGGGTTCTCACCTCAGGCAGCTGAAGAAGAGGCCAGGAGGAGATACTATATCTTCCATACACAGCAAAAAAAATGAGAGGAAGAAACTTTGCTAGTGCAGAAACAAACCCAGTGCAGAAACAAGCCAGAGCCGTCCTTGTTATTGACCCTTGGCTTGCCAAACAAATGAGCATGCATTTGCATAAGCAATAAAAATGTAATTAAAAATCAGCAACTCATTAAACTCACATTGGAATCCTCAGGAATATTGCTGCTGTTGGGCAAAGAGGAAAAAAACTATGACAAGATATCAGTAGTTAAAACCCAATTAAGCATGCCTATTAGCTGACCATTATCAGCACTGAGTACTGTAAATAAAAAAATATTAATTGCTATAGGTCCTGTTAAGGCTGTTAACTGCCAAATATATCCATAAATATTTCTTATGACACTTAATGAAGCCTTATTATGCTGTTCATGTGGTTTTTTTTCTTTTTTTAAGGAGCCTCAGGACACCTTAAGATTGAAAAGCATTATAGAAAACCAAACTCCGCTGTGCACTTGTCACTCATTTTGGATCTTATTTCAAGCAATTATATTTTCTGGACCTGAAGTAGTGTTAGTCTAATATCAAAATCTACTTCTATCTTTTCCCTTCATTTCCTCTCTCTCTTTTTTTTTTCTTTTTTCCATTTTCTTTTTTTCTATTTTTTCTTTTTTCTTTTCCTTCTTTTTTCCTTTTTTTTTTTTTTCTTTAACTAAACTCTGAAGGAATGAATACTTGTCTACTAATTAAACTGGAGAATTCTGTGTGCTATCACTGCCTGCAGGTATCTTTGATAAGTGCCAAAAGTGACCTTTCACTTTAAATGTCTAACTTGCACACCTTGAAAAGGTCCTATCTTCTTAGGACAATGTGAAGGACCTTTTGAGAACCAAAAACTTTCATCATGTCTCTATGCAAATACCCTTCCAAACAAACCAAGGTATTCAAAATCATTAATCTCTGTCAGATATCCTGCTTTAACTGAAAATTCACAAGGAATTTAATTTTTTTTTTAAAAATGAGTGCATTTCCCACAGCAGTGATGGTTCAGCAGTTTTTTAAAAAGGAAGTCATGGATGTCCAACACAATCAGGCCATATATTTAAGTGACCACATATAGACTTTGGAACCGTAGAGGATCCAGCTTTGGAGTATGTTTGGTCAAAATAACGTCCCTGTTGAAATAGTAGTCTTTAGGACTGATAGGATAGTCCAAATGAACTAGACATGGAAAAGCTTTAAATGTTTCTACCTTGAATTTCACAAATAAATCTCTCTAAACAACCCCAATGATGATAGTGATAGTAACGTTCCCTTTTATAGCCCATTCAATCCAGTGCCTTGCAGAATCTGGCAGACATTACACAGTCAGTTGGGTAAAATGAAGAATAGAAAGGCTAAAGGACTGATGCAAGATGACCCAGGGAAGCCCACCCTAGATAATACCTAGCTCCCCCGTCTTTAGCCTAGAAGACAAGTGTCAAGTCTGAGCAAACTATCTAGGCTCTCTCTGTTACCAAATGACTGGGCCAACCTCCCCTCAAGGGAGATTAATCCCCTCAAAGGTAGTTCTCTGAGGAAGGTAAAATGGGACACTTATCATAGCAAATAAATGACCAAAATCCTGCCCCTTAGTTGCATCTACACAGAGCAGCTCGAAGGGCCACACTTCAATTCTCATGTCTGCTCACACATTCTCACTGCACTCACACTATTAAACTCTCCAATTCCCTACACAGTGGCTATATCCAGACTATCCATTAGTCCAGGACTGGACTGATATTTGCACTCTATCTTGCAGTTATTTAGCAGGCTCATAAGTATGTGAAGTCCAAAGGCAGGCAAGGACCATTCAGACGATCTAACAGCATGAACAGCACAGTTCTAGGGCCTGAGCTTAATTTATAAGCCTTGGTATACAGAGCAGCGACATCCCAAAGGCTTCCTAAATTCTGTTCCTCAGTTTTAGATTGTGGACACAAAAAACAAGTTAGGGACTATTTTATCGACCACAGATTTACTTGCTTTTACTGCTCCAAATGTGAAAAGTTCTTTGAGCACTGTCTATGTAAGTGGAAATTCTTTTGCTAACAAGTAGAATGAAGATCAGTTTTAAGGCTAACCTCCACTTCAGAGGATTGGGACATTATCTAAATAGATAGTTACATTACACAGAAGAAAACACTGGATTAATCAAAACCATGACAGGTTTCATAACTATGTCTATTGCCTTTACTTAGCCTATTTAATTTTTAAGCAGATTATCAGTCCAATGCTGTAATATGCTGAAGTGACAGTGTGTGCAAGTTTCCACTTTACATTATAGTTTGCAAATCCAAAGTCAGGCAAGATTTCACAGCCTCAAAAGGTCTCTGGCCTAATAGCAATAGTACAAAACAATAAATGAGGAAATGTGTCTATTGGGCTGAAGGGACTTGCTCAATATTGATGATTTGAAATTACTTCATTTTAAAGGGATAGCTCCCTTAAAGTTGATATTAGCTTCTTTAAATAACTTATGAGGAAGGAAATATATTTAATGTCACGGGTATATCTGCAATTCCCTAAAACCATGTTAAATTAATCCATAGCTTAGACAGATCGCTCCCTTCATGCTCTAGTTTATTTATCTCTAAGTGACTCTGATATCCTCAGTGTAGACATCCACTTCTACTTAATTCAGAGCACAGTACAAATAAGACTTTTCCTTTAGTTTCTTGAAGGGCTATGTATGATATGGAATATAACAGAAGGACAAACAGATAATTCAGTAATTGTCATTACTGAAAGAAAAAGATTCATAGAAGTCACTGTAAGGCTCATCAGTCCACTGTGTTGTGGTGCTTTCCAACTCTTCATATCCTAAGGGTCAGAAGAAATGCAACAGCAGAGATGATGTCTTGGTAATTTAGGGAATTGTGCTTTGCCAAGGGTTTGCTAGATGTCTAGCAAGCTCATTTCTTGAACACTGGGCACAAGCAGTGAATTATTACTGTCTTTCCCTGTGGTCTTTCCCAATATATTTGTTCTCTGTCACTGGCATTTAGCATTCCCCTGACATTTCCTTCCCATTAGAAAGGGAGCAATTGAGATGTATTCATACATGTACTTTGCTCATAAAATTAGGAAGACAGATTACCACTATGCATTAAACTTGAATCTGCATTCATTGAAATCACTATTTCCTTCACACTGGAGGGCTGGTATATAAATGCCAGATTACCCTGCTAAGGTCTATTAGCAAATCCAGACCTTTATGTTGTCTTTTTGGGAATGATTCTTCTGAAGTAAGACACAAATGCTGTAACAGTTCATAAGTCAAGTTAAACATTTAGGCTTTTATTTTTAACTTTATTTTATAACATTTTGAATTAAAATGTTATATTTTTTTATCAGTAAAGTTATCCAAAAAATCATCTGAAGCAACATTAAGCCAAAAAATATGACACGAACACCAGTGTTTGGGAGAATTTGATATTGGAGTAGTCTGATCAATTACAGCTATTGTTTTACTTATCTTGATTTAGATAGGTGTGTTATTTTACTGTAATGACATTTACTTAACTTTAACATGTATTCTCATCCTGCTGAAGGCAACAAGACTTGAACACATGCATGAAATAATCCCCAGTTAAACACTTCACAGCACAAGGATTTAATCTTGTTCTGAAGGTTTTTTGTTTGTTTTGTTTTGTTTTGTTTTTCCTTTATATAGGAAGATATTACTCCGGAATGCAGCAGAAACTGACAAATATTTATACATCAAAGAATGAAGATGTCCCTCACAGTTTTGGCTCGGCTACCTGAGTTGCGGAAGTTTTGTTTATATTCCTTTCCATATGAGTTGTGCTAGACTAGCACATACACTGCAGTACCACTATATTGTTATCCTTGAGGATTATAATATATTTTTATACAAAAAGAAATAAGAAATAAAATACAAGGTTGATATAAGACTATAACACGATACAAGATGTTAAACTACATCTACAGGCTCTGTGGTGTTTGTATCATCTCTGCTAGGCACCCCACACATATTAAGACAACACAACACAGGATGAAATAGCCGTGCCCTACTGCTCTTTAGCTCAACATTATGAAGATATTGAGATGCATGTTTTCAGTGAAATTATCCAGGAGACAATTCAAATTAATTACATTGGCCCCATCTTTTGTCATTTAATTGTAATCACAGTCAGTCGTCCAGCCCATCAAACTTCCATCTTAATATGAGCTCTGTCTCTTTGGTTGGTACATTTACTTTCTGTTGACTTAACAAGGAGCTAGGATGGCTATCCTGAACTCGAAGTCTACATTTTAGACTGATGGGTGAGATAAAAAAAGTCCCCACAACAAATATTTCTCTAAATCAGGGCTGGAGCACTAACCAGAAAAGACACCAATGAGCAAAAGAAAACCTTATTATTCTTTCCTTTCCATGAGCCCAGAGATGCAGAGAGTCAATCAATCAGCAAGTCATGCAAAGGCTTCAGGCAAACACTGAACTCCTCATTTAAGGTCTGATGCCTTTCCCAGTTGAAAAGCCTTCTTGCCTATAAATTCCCCCACTGTCTCTCATTGAAGTAAATAAATCCTTTCAAAAAGTAAGTGAAAGAGTATTCATTATAAATAGTCTCCATGTGTGAAATATTGCAGCAGAGGTATAATTACACTACCTTTTTTAGAATTAATTACATTATTATATCATCTCAGAGGTGTTCAGATACCATGGTGACGAGTGTGGGATAGATTATTTCAGTGTATTTTGAGATAGATAATAATATATTTATATTGTACTTTTCACACTAAAGGATTCCCATGAGGTTCACATAATAATATAACTCATCTCCTACCTGGTTCCTGGCATTTTTTGACACAGATTGGAGAATGAAAACCAATGAGTACATTAGTACTGTTTTCTGAGTAACTGCCGGACGAGTCTGACTTTCCTAGGCAGTCACTCATCAGATTGAGAATTTCTTGCTTCTCAAGACCCTGGGAAGACAGACTGATAAAGGAACTTCTTGAAAACTGAAGAGACTTGGGGAGTGGAGCAAATCCAGATATCATTCTTGACACTGTCTGTCAAAATAGTGGGTGAAGACAGAAAGTGCTTCTTCTGCAAAAATCTAAAAGAAGACCTGCGGACAAAAAAAAAGTAAGGGTGGAGAATTCCAGTGTACCATACTGTCATATCTGTATGATTATGTTGTCATAAGGAAAATTATCAGCATGGGATTGCAAATCTTCTGGTCCTAACTAGCATGGTCCAGAAGCTTTTCCCAGTAGACAGTTTGAGGTCAGATATTCTGTTATAATGTATAAAATAGGGCTATTTCATGCCCATTGGTTTTAGTGTTAGAAAATTGTCCTCAATTAACTTAGACTTATTCTGAAAGAAAAAGAAAAAAAATATTAACAGGATAGGAAAGCAATACAAGAAGTAAGCTACTGAAGATCTTTGCATGGAGGCTGTCGGTGGATCAGTCTTATACAGGAGTGCCAATATGCATTTGATGATTACAATTTAAGCAAGATTTAATTAAAATGACAACCTGGGTACAGATGAGGAAGGAATATATGATAAGTCACCATTCAGCTTTTCTACACAGGAGACACTAACTTCTTGGTGGATTAAGAATCAAGCTTTTAAGCAAAAAAGAATTGTGTAAGCCTCTTACTGAAGTAGAGATGAGGGGCTGCATTCAAACCCACCGGAGCAAGAGGGTGCCCTGCTACTGATTTTATTGAGATTTGGAGCAGAACCTGACTAATACACAGGGGAATCATAAATTCTATCACATTTGTACAGTAAGATGCTTTACAGCCCTGCACAATCATGTATCATTAATGCTAACCTCTGGCTATTGGTGTTCTAAACAGTCAAGCATTATTTCATCTGATTTAGACAAAATCTCAACAAAGGTCAGATACACAAGGGAATAAATTTCCAAAATAAAACTAGTCACCTCTTCTCAGTTACAGCTCTAGCTGACAGCAATATTTGACAGCATATAATTCCTGCATATTACAATATTCTTAACTTGAATCCAAACTCATTGCTTTTGTTTGTTTAATTCTCTTTCAAATTTGGGTCCATTAAGAGAGAAGAAAGGCAATAGTTTTAATTATCAATAATCTTTACAAAGAGTGTCATTGTCAGAAATTGAATATTGCATTTTAAAGTAAAAAATATCAAGCCGATTTTGTCTTCCAAAATGGGATAAAAAACTGTGTCAGCACAATATGCATGCATAAAAAATCACATTTACATGTGAAAATAATATTAAAGGGCAAGAGTTTCAGTTCATGCAAATCATTTTATCTCTACTGACTTCGGTGCAACTATGCAGCTTTATACCAGTTCTATCAGGGCTTTGCTCAGCACACCAGAGATTAAAGACAACAACAACAACAACAGAAATACCTCGGCAAGCAAACAGAGGGGAAAATATTCTGGGAACATTGTAATGCTGTTATTTGAGTCAGTGCTATATTCTCATCTGGAACACTGAGTTCAGCTCTGCTCATCTAATCTCAAAATAAGATCTACCATAAATAGAAGACAGTTAACTAAAATGATTAGAGCCCTGAGAGGTTTTCATGTAAAGAAAGAATGAACAGCAAACAGAAGAATAACTGCAAAGAGAATTTATAGAAGTCAATGAAAAAAAGTGGTAAACTGTAATAATGGTTTTTTATCCATTGTTTTTATTGGTTGTCATTAAGAAGAAAGAAAACAATGCTGTGTAAAGCTAAAGATGATTTTTTTAAAGCCAAAACAGTCTCGCATCCAGTATCTCATTAAATGGGCAAGCTCACTGCCACGCCAAGTGTTTAAGATCCTTATAGCAGCCCACGCAGATGCAAACATATATGTGTACTCACAGCTGAGAAGGACTCAACAGAATTGCTCTCCATTAAAGACATTTGGTACTGAATTTTCCAGTACTTTTATTTTTGCATGATTTCAGCTGTTGAAATGTTAGATACTATAATGAGTGGTTTTGAACTTGTCTTGGTACCTACCAAGATGTTCCACACCAGACATCTGTCTTACACTGGATGATTCAGAGAATTTGAGCTAGAATGGTGTTGCGGTTTGATGTAGGAGGGGTGGGGGATGTGGAGGTGGTGGGCAAATTTGAAGAATCCCCTTTTGTTCCAGCTTATCTTCAGAGAGGGAGGGACTAGGAGCAGCTGGACTCATCTCTTAATAGGGATACCAAATACTGTGGTAGATACAGGCCTGACTCTGGCAGCATCAGATTCACAGCCTGTCAACTGTAGGTCCAATCACCTTCCAAGTAGTGAATCAAATTCACAAACAGGATGATCAGCTACAGGCCTGACTCTGGAAGTATCAGGTTCATAAGCAGCCTGTTCACTGTAGATTCGTTTGCCTTCAAAACAAGTAGTCAAGTTCATAAATAGCACAATTCATTCAAATGCAACATTCAGAGAATAGGTTTCAGATGTCAGTTCAGGACATTCTCCACTGCAGTGTGGGGTTCTTAGCAAGTGCGTATTACAAATGAGCAATCATCACTCACCCAGAAGATGAGAGAGGGCTCACAACATCAAGCAGTCTCCTCAGGCGGTGTCCTGACAGGAGGGGACGAAAGGGATTCAGCCCTTTGACTGATCCAGAAGTTATGATGGAGTCTGCCCTCTCCCTTCCTTCTTTCCTTCTTTCTTCTTTCTTTCCTTCTTCCTTGCTTCTTCTTTTCTTCTCCTTTCTTCCTTCTTTCTCCCTTCCCTTTTTAGTTCACTTTTTATATATTTTCTTTCACATTTAGGTGGAGCTTGAGCGGCTCTAGTCATACTTACTTTTGCTGTTGATTGGTTAAAAAGTCTCTTTAGTTAATCAAAAATCTAGAGAGCATGCTCAGTGAGGAGTGGTCATTCCTTAGAAGAGAGTAACTTCCCAGAGGGGGCTGCGTACTGATATTAGAGATTAGAATGAGGAGAAGTTTGAGCAAAGTCCCTCGGAAGGGACTGATCTGTCACCATAGTTGGCCCTGCACCAGATGTCTTATTTGTACTATGTGGCTTATCAGATGTGTGGTACGAGCAGGTTGCCATCTCTGCAGGGAGTAGAGCAGAATTTGGCTGTGATGCACTCTGCTTCACCCTCCATTCACTCATCAGCTGCATGGCACCATCAGGTTCCCACCTCTGCAGAGAATCCAACAGAGTTTGGCCATGGTGTCTCCATTATGCTCCACTCTTTGTTTATTCATATTAGTGGGCAGAGGGAGGAGGTCAGATGGCTTGCCATTGGAATCATGGCACTGTAGATTCCATACATCCTGGAAGTGATAACTGTCTCTCACCTCAAGCAAGCCTCAGTAATGCCATAACTTCTGTTAGGCCTTAGTTTTTCTCTGATTTCCCCTTTTCCCAATAATCTTCCCTCAAATGGTTCAGGTTCATCACAGCATGAGACTATTCTCACAATATGCAACACTAGTGATCTCTCTTTAAGAAGTTCTCCTAGTTCTGTGCAATGGAACTGAGATTTGAAGTCTGACTATGATAGTTCTGATCTTCAGAAATATGTCCTGTTATAGTCATCTGAAAATTTATCTTTTTTTTTTTTTTTTTTTTTTTTGACACCAAGTTAGAGTCAGGAAATATCTTTACAAGCTCCTGTCATCCCATTTTAGGATGATGCTGGAAAAAGGTCACAATCTGCTATTTCTCTCACTGATTCTTTTAGATGAAAAGTCACAGAATTTTCTATCACATTAGAATTCATAATCAGTACATGCCTCAAAATTAAAGTGAAATTATGAGGCTGACCTAGATTTTCTACTTCATGTGATCATCACAGGATTTCAAGATAATTCAGGCTGGAAGGGGCCATCGAGGGTCTCTAGCCCAACCTCCTGCTCAAAAAAGGGTTGGCTATGGAATCAGAAAAGATTGTTCTGGGTTTCAATTAACTGTGTCTTCAAAATCTCCAAAGATGGAGTCTGCACAACATTTTCCCTCACTGTCCTTACTGTGAAAAAGCTTTATCCTCTATCTTTCCACTTCTGAATCTTGGAGCGCTTGGCTTTGAACCACGTATTAGAATGTTCCAAATAAAGTACCATAACTTAACAAAAGTCTGAGTGCTACCTGAACTGACTGTGCACACTCCCTGTTCCTTGTAAAATGTGTGTGGCAACTCATTTTATCTTAATTCTCTTTGAGAGCCAAACTAATGTGTTTTATTTCATCCTTGCTGCATGCTAAGAATATGCATGTGGTCAGTTACTGCAGCTCAGCTGACGACTGCTAACTTTTTAAACCTCCATCACTATCATGATTTGGCCCATGTCTGAGCCAAATAAAGTTGCACATGAATTACCTGTATCTTGATGGCTTATGTGGATATGCAATTTTTATGAAGATTATTTGCAGAGGAATTTCTGCTTAATTCACATTGTGTGCACCTCATGCTTACTATTCATGGTGTGTGAATGTTTATTTGAGACAAAATGATGGGGGTTTTTTGCTGATTGACACATCTTTTGAAACAGAGGAAAGAGTGTTGCAAATATTAGGCAACTAATAAATCCTATATTGTCTTATTCTCATGACTTTACTGTTTTTGTTAAGCCCATGTGCAATGGTGACATCTTTTTCAACAAAGCACCCACCTTTACTTGCATGTCCTTCAACTTGTAAGCAAATGCTTACCTCCTTCAAAGATCAGAACCAGAAGGGCATTGGATCTTGTGGTACTTCTCTGCAAGGAGCTATATTACCCTGGATACTCCATACTGTCTGTAAAAAGAGGAAGCAGAGGGGTCGGACTAGGTGGTCTCTAGAGATCCCTTTAAACCTCAACCATTTCGTGATTCTGTGATTCTGTGAAATGCAGCAGGAGATTTTGAGTTTAGAGTCCATGCAACTATGCACATACAAATATTCCTATTTTACTATGCATTAGAATCTATTTTGGGCAATTTTAAATGTTTACAACCCAGAGGCCAACATATAGGCTATTCAGAATCACAGAGGCCAGGGCTGAAACGCCAGTGTGGTAGATACTAGTGTGTGTCCATAGCCTGATCTGGAATGGCAAATCCTGTGATCCAGACATTTGAAAACTGCATTATAAAATACAACAGACTCCTTGAAACTCAGGAATTATGAACTGTGTAGGAGGCTGGAAGATATTAAAAGAAAATTCAGCTGACGGGGGGATTTTAACAATTTAACTCACATCTTCAAGGGCAGAATTTTGTCCTCAGAATTGTGGTGGAAGTCAGAGGTGATGATGGAGGTCCTATACCCTCACTGTGCTCAGCTATACATAGCTTGTTTACAGCAGAGGAAAAACTGCCTTGCTAAAAGCCTGTACATAGCACAGGGACATGGACTTTGAGTTAACTGACCTTTCACTTTCTCTTGTCCTCTGCAATCATGACCAGTGATGCCTGGAGCTACTTGTTAGACACAAGGGCTCTGTCTCTTCTCTCCCACCTAATTTCATTTCCTTTGCTCCCTCAGGGCAGGCTGTCTTCAAATATAAAAGCAGGTCGAGGGGGTACCTAATCACATGATAATATGTCCAAGCACTTGCAACCGCTGCAGAAGGCGAGAGAAACTCATTTTGGCATTGCATGGCTGTAATTTTTCCTTAAAGAGACTTAAGGATACGTCCTTGGTGTTAAGTCGTGACTGTCTGAATTTTACTGGAGCAATGCAGAATTCAATCGGTTGAAAATCTCACCGCTTGGAGAATGCTTTTCCAAATGTACCCTCGTTCAAGGTGGGTAGTACACCAGTAAATCATTCCAGGGCTTTGCATATAATTTAACTTTCATACTGGAAATTAATAAATAGGGTCATCTGCCTCTGCCAACAGTCATCTGTCTCTTAAGACAATGGCAAGAGATGATCCAGTTTTGATAGACTTTTATTTTACTTATGAATTTCTCTCCCATCTGAGAGTATTCTGGATCACAGAAATATTTTTCTGCATTTGTATGCCCAGTCATAAGCCTCTCAGATCTTCTTCTGCCACAGCCATGATCCAGGACGTGTCTATAGAGGTCATATGTCCTGGAGGATCAGTGGGGATATGAAAAGCCACGAGCGGATGTCCTGCCAGAATGCTCACCTGAGATATAGACTAGCAAGCAAAACAGAACAGGGGATGCTACATTGCTGCAGACTTCACTGTATTTCTCCAGTAAATAAATATGACAGAGCAGTCCTCCAAGATGAGATCCAATTTGCTGTATCTTTAATACCTAACTAGAATAACTGACTCTTTTCAGTAGTAGCAGTGTGGTGGTAATACATAAGAATCCTGTTGTTTTTTGGAAAAATCACAGTCCAGTTGGATTAAATGTCATAAAATATCTAGCAATTAAAAACACCCCCAAGCCAACTTGTGAGAAAAAATAAACAATTTTAATATTGTTAGTCCAGTTTCATGTTAAGGAAACACAGCAGAGCAGGACACTTCATTGAAGTCATTCATAAATTCTTTGGCAGGGCTGGAGGTAACCTCTCTCCTGAGGCCTTGTCCAGTATTTTAAATCCAGGCTCATCTTCCCATCGATCTAGAAATTTAGGTTGAAAAATTCCCACCCTTCTGATTTTGCTAATATCCCGATTTTCCTTGCTTAGAAGATCTGCACAGATCTGTCTAACACTTTTGTATTTCACTTTGCCCTTCCTTCACTCTGGCAGAAGCTCTGCATTTGAATCATTGGTTATTAAGTAATATGTTTCTAGAGTTTATATATATGTTGATAAGTTTGGTCAGACAAAGAAAAGTCAAATAAAAATATATTAAAACTAGCCATCACGTGCAGGAAAAAAAAAGGCAAAACAAAACAAAAAATAACCCCACTCCTTGATCAGAACTTTCTTCTTGGGAGTTCTAGACTATTTAAACCCTTATTTTCTGATAGCAGAAAGGATAGTCTTGTTTGACCTTTGAACTTTGAACAAAGTTTCATGAATCTCTTGACATTTACAATCAAACTGACATTGCTTTCTGAAGAAAACACAAATGGTAGAGTGTTGGGTGTTAGATGTAAAATTATATTCGATGCTATGTATGCAAACTATGTGGTGAAATACTATGGACATTGACTGTATACAAGAAGTTCATCACTATCCTACATAGCAATTTCTGGGCAAATATTATCCCAAAGTTGCTTTTATGCAGCTCTGAAGCTTCAAAATAAACAAATAAATAGATGAAGAAAGAGAGAAACATGACAGGTGCCGATGAAATGAATTTGAAAGAAATTATGAAGAAATGTGATTTATAATTATTATTATAATTATAGAACCCCTCCAATATCTCTAGAGCTGCACGGTTTAAGGTTGCTTAGAGATGCAGCAAGGATAGTAAGCACACATATTTTTACATGTTTCCTAGAAATTATTGGTTAACATTTTTCTTTTCTGGAACTGTTTACTGTAAGGAGACCTGATATTACAGGCAGAAGGACAAGAAAAATATTTGTAATAATCCTCCACAGGCCTCCATAATCCTCTCTAAAATGTTTCAGAAAGTGAGGCAGGCATCCAAGCAGAAACTGCAGGCAGAAACTTTATAATGTGACTTTATATTTCCTTTTCATGGATGCATGCAGGATTGAGGAGTGCATTCACCCTCAGGATGGGAATGTTAAATTCTTGGGAGCTTTTACTCCTCTCCAACATACAAATCTCTCTGTGTTTCTCAATAGAAGAAAAGTCAAAGGCGCAGGTGAAAAAAGGAGCTACAGCCTCATAGAAGGTCCCACATCCTAAGTAACCGGGGAAGCATCTCTAGACACTACTGGAGATGTTCTGCTGGCCTCAATAAGTCTCATGAACGCTTCTAAACTGAGCAGAGCAGCAAAAACACAACCCCTTTACACATGGGTGCAAGTCTGGGGATCCCTTTTCTCTGCTCAAACCTCTGTGCCTTTTCCTTGGGAATGTCCTGACATGCTCCTGAAATAGCCCAACTAACCAATGTGAGAGCAAGACCAACAATTTTGGAGGAGCAAAGAATGCATTCTATCTAATGGTTTGTCACTTATCATTCAGAAGTAAACATATAAAGAAGACAACTGCAGAGACATCCATCTCCAATCAACTATCCAATTTTTAGCAACCATTTCAGCAGTCATTTTCACCATTTCAGCAACTTTCAGAAACTCTTCTTTTATTCCAGTCTCCTTAACAGAACTTACAGAACTTGCCACTTTTTGTCCCTCACACACAAGTGCAGCTCAACCTGAAGAATATATATTTTACCCCATATTATGAGCATACCCACGGGTAGGACGTTTACTGGGTGACATCTGGTCTAGCTGGTGAGATGAAGCACCACTACAAAGTGCCTGCTCCCTCCCTTGCCATCACTACCAGCACTAAATTACTTTATTGCTCTTAGACTATTCAGAGATCACTTAAGGGCAACATAATCTCCACATTTCCTTGGCATATTAGAGAAGGTTAAATACCTCCCTTTCAAATTATTTTCTTTAAAAGTGTTATTCCCCAAAGATTTATTCTAGCATTCTTCTTTCAATTAATTATGTTAATAAAGGAAAAAAAGGTTTATTCTAATAGAGGTTAACATGTTTTAGTTAAATAACATGATTTGAGCCAGTATCAAAGGCTCCCAGATGAGTCTCTCCCTTTAGTATCAGAATTTAAGCTAAAACAATTCTCAGGTGTTAAGTACTCCTTTATAAGAGGTGAATTAAAAATGTGGTTTTTGAAATAAGGGCTAGAATATTCTCTGGCTCATTTAATGAGCTCAAGCTGATTCTTTTTCCACTGTCCTACAATAAGAAATGGATTTAGAGCTAGTAGTTAATCTAAGGAGAAATTAAATAAGAACAATGGGTTGAAGGGATAAGGACAAAAAAGGAAGAAAGCAATGGGTTATACCTTGTTATGCTGCAGTATGTATTTTCACTTTTGAGGGGGTTGTGGCTATTCTCTCTCTCAGCTTGGATAATATATCCATACCTTTGTTCACTGCTTGTCTGGCTTAAAAATCTGTTTTCCTCCTAGTATTACTATTTGAAAATATGAATCATCAGGTCATTCAAGAGCTTGACATCTAGAATTCTCTGCTTGTTTAGATGTGGAATTGCAATTGTGGTTGCAATTGCAGAATTCAAACAATGGATATTAAATATGGAATTGTGGCTATTTAGATAATCCTAATTTTCATAACATTTTGATCTGTGTCAGTGAGGCTTTTCACTGTGTATGGGACAGATCCAAAAAGGTATGAGCCTTTGTGATGCTCTTTTTTAAGCATCTATAACCTCCATATGACTGCGAATGAAGAAAGCAGAGGAAAGACATGATCCAGCTTTACAAAGTCATAAACATGGTGGATTAGCTGACTGCAGAACTGTTCCACAAAGTGCACCGTGATAAAGCTGGGAGCACTCGGTAAAGTAAATAAAACCAAGCACTTTACTACAAAATGTGTAGTGAAATTCTGGAGCTTGTTTCCAACAGAGCAGAGACAGACAGTACTGGAAGTTCAAAATGAAATTAAATAAATTGATAGGTGGCAGCAGGTCCAGAAATGGATATGAAGAAGATTAGGCAGAAATGAGCCCGTTAGCATCCCTAATACATCATTTCAGGACAGTGGGGGACTACAGTGGGAGTGAATAACAAAAAAATGGCCAATTTACTGGCTTTCCATAGGTATTATCTCCTATTGCTGCTGTCTTGAGGAGTAAGGGGGTATACAGACAATTAATTTGACCTAGGAGGGTATTTTAACATGTGAAGCAACCTGCAGACAAGCTTGAATCTGTATTTGGCTGTATCTTTCAGGCAAAAAAAAATTGTGCTGAGCTTGATCCTTTTAGGCATGTAGGTCAGAGTACATTCATAGAATTATTATTGTCTTCTGTCATTCTCTGAATGCTAAAGGGCCAAAACCTCAAAAAAAGTGAGAAGTTAGCTTGAGTCAGGAATGAAAATTCGTGGGAGGAAACCATTAATATTTTAAGTCACGATAGGAAAAGGAAAAGAATACGTCATCAGAGAATTTCTCATTATAAGCAAATATTTATGGAAACTTGTAATTTCACCAAGACATACACACTGCCTGCCTTCACAATGTTCTATGTAAAACTGCAAAAATCTGTTTTCCTCTCTCTCTAATTGAGATATTAAATACCTGTCAAAACTTTTGGCATTATGGTCTAAATGACTTCTTAATAAAAATTTTTGATCGGTATATTTTAATTTACGTGTTCTTCACATAAATTTTATTTACAAGAAAAGTGAGTTAAAGATTATGAGATTAATAATTTCTGCAATATAATTACAGTAGGTAAGGAAAAGAAGAGCCTACATAACACCTGTAACTATGATAGACCAGTATGTGAGCATAGCAGACGTCAAAAGAAATTCATTGAATATCCTCATGGAAAATGGAGAATGTTATATGTGTGTGTATATATATATATATCTGTATGTATAACAGGATGTTATATGAAGTGATGTAAGTACATAAATCCTTTACTTAGAGGTTGTTGAAGATCACTGTGAAATCAAAGAAAGTCCACCACTGACTGACACTGCCAGTGAAATGGAAAGGTGATTTAAATATTTCCTTGTGTGGGCACTTTATTTGTATGTACTTACAAGAGCAAGAAACCTATACAATCCAACATAATGGCTCTCCACTTATCTCCTTGTAAAGAAGGTCAGGACAGAGATCATCTTTCTCCAATCCTTCCACAGTGTCTCTCTGAGAAGAGCCTGTCTCCATCCTTTCTGTAATCATCCATTGGATAATGCAAGACAGCAATTAGATCACCACCTTCTTGTTGACCTAACCTGTTTCCTTCAGCCTCCTCTCATGCACACAGTCCCCTCATCATCTTGGTTACTGGATGGAGTTACTGGAGTCATTCAAGTTTACTGATATTTAATTTTTTACTAAGATATCAAAAAAATGGTCACCTCATTCCAGATATAGTATTTAGTAAAGAGGACTAACTGCTTCCCTGAATTTACTGAGTCCTCTTGAGCTAATGCTGCTCCATAGGTGGCTATCCTCCATCACCAGAAGAGCACATCAAGGACTCAGGCCTACTTTGTTGCCTAACATATTGCTTAATATTCTGGGAGTCCTTAAGCTGACCCACAGCAGGGCAGAGAGAAAAGTCCAATTCTGCCAGGCAAAACCACTTCAAACCTGCCATCAACCCAGGAAACCCTCTGGTTTTCACTAAGAAGTTTCTTTAGCCCGAGCTCAGGCATCCTCTGGCAAAGAAGAGCATATCTGGTACTTTGGCCTGGACCAACACTCTTAATACTACAGTAAAAATGTATCTGAGGGAATAGCTGGGCATGAGGCTAAAATTCTGGTGGGACTGCTTTCAATCCAGTGTCTCTTCATTCAGTAGTTTGCTGAATTAACTTTACTTAAGAGCAAATCTATCTGTAACCCTTCTGCAAGCACAACACAGTTCAGCTCAGCCGTGGAGTCCAGGCACAGCAGATGTTTCCAAAAACCTATGCTTGAACATAAACTGCCACATGTCAGTAGCATGAATTCCCTGAAATTTAGCCTCAAAGGGATGTGAAGAAAAGCTTGTGTCAAAGTGAGAATGATCCTGGACAAATATTGCTCATTGTAGATTTTTTTTTTTAACTTGAACATTTGCAGGAACATGAAAGTGAATTGCTGTGTTTGTTCAAATGGCACAAAATTTAAAAGCAATTTCTGGTGACAAGGTCACAAAGAGCAAGTGGAAGCTTTTTATACCTCTGCAGAAGGCTGCTGAGCATATGTATATTATATAGACACAGGCAGAAAACCAAATATTTTATCATTAATAATACACCTGCAGAAAGGGGAAAAAAAAAAAAAAAGAGATTCTGCTCTACAGAGGCAGAATTCTGCTCTACAGAGGATTACGTGTGAAATGATGCTGCATTTTCTAGGCAGAGAAACTATCTCCAGGCTTGTTAAATAGGGACAAGAGAAGCAGAGAAAGAACACAGTATTAATGAGAAGAGCAGAACCAGAACACAGGAAAAGATTCATGTCTGATTGAATCACAGATTCTGAACAAAACAGAAGTCAGTAGAAAAATTATCCCTAAACACTTTAGTTATTTTTATTTGTAGATTCTATATTTGTTTCAAATGTTTTAATAATAATATTGCAGACATATTCACTCACTGTAAAGACAGAGCGTTCCAAACCCTACAGGGATTCCTGATCATTCCTCTGGACTCCTGGTGAGACACGTTTTGTTTCAAAACGGGCTGCACCACCAACATGTACTTCTGCAGTTTTGCTGGGAGAGATGTGAAATCTGGAATAATGACAGGCCTTGCTACAGCCCCAAAGAGAGAGACCATTGCAATGAGTTCAGGGGCCCCGGCACACTGAAAAATGAACACCCAAAAGACCAGAGTTGCTTGTCCTTATTCCTCCTTTGGAGGCTGTCAGAAACAAGCAAATCCCTCAGTCGTTTGCTTCCATCTCTTAGGTGTAATATTGCATGGTCACCTGCTTTGGAAGCAGGTGAAGATGTTAACGATGATCAAGAGAGACCAGACATGTCTAGAAAAGTTTGCTGCACATCTACGGAATCAGATAAGATCTGCAGTAGGTGTAAATCGGCTCTGCGCCACTCCAGCCTACACCAGCCACAAATTTGGTTCAGTGATTCTGCTTGTGATTCATTAACACAAATTGGCAAGTTTGAAGGCTGTGTTTTGAAGACGTGTCAGGAAGAACAGCTAGTGATTTTATCTGATGCTATGCAATTATTGACTAATTTTAGATGGGGAAAGGCTTTTAGAGCTGATATCAGTGCCATTATTATGCGCACAGCTTTATTAATCTTAAAGTTTGGAAAGACATTAGGGCTTCTGTGTATTGGAAGTCTATTTTTAAAAGTGTCTCAGAGTATACGATTTCTCTTCCCACCAAGGATGAATTAAATGGAGAACCTTTTGGGATCCATTTAGACTCTCTTACAGGGGGCAAGTTGTTACTGTTTCCCAAAACTACAATATTTGCATCCTCAAAATATTCCCATATGGGAGCCTTTCGGACATTGTGGATGCTAGATACTGGTGCACTGGAAATAAGAAGTAGTGACCTCCCTTCAGTGAACAAGAAGTCACATATTTCCCATCCAATTCCTGTCATTCTTCCCACCACACAAAAGATAATGAGCAAAGATAAGAAAATATTAGCAGCATCAAGAGCTAATATTCTTCTCATTGTTTTAGGATATTTCTTAAGGCAGATTCCCCTCAAAAGTAAACAAACATTCAGTGCCCTCTGATGCTGGTAGGTCTTTCTTTTCACGTGGTTTTTCATCTCTGCTCACATACACATTAAAAAACTCACAATACAGTCAAGTTTAACAGCATAAGAGGTGCTGTTACACTCCCAGCTTAAGCCAGGTAAGCAGTTATTAACTTCAGCTAACTCTGCCTTTGTGCTTTTAATAGCTGAGTTTTCTAACCTGGGCTATCAAGACAGAACTGGTTAGAGAGTGAAACCAAGAGAAATTGCACAGGCTGATCTGAGGGTGCAATAATTTCTAGCAGAGGAGGAGGATAGCAAAAGGAAAGTGTAGTGGAAGGAGGCATCCAGCCTCTTGACTGGACTTGACCTGAAGCATACACTCAATCACAGTCTGTGTCCTAGCTAGGACATCCCATCCAGCCACCAACACTCACTACCTGGTCTAGGGACAAGAGACACCTTCTGTCTCCATTGGGTTGGAGCACTGAAGATGAGATGGAGTTTGCAGAGAGAACCAGAGTACCAAGCCAGGTGACTGTCTGCTTATCCTGAAGCTAATGAGAAGAGCTGTGCCTCTTCTACTATTAATCAGAAAAGCATTTAATGAGAGCCAAACCTAACCATTTTTTTTTTTTAGCTGTAATAAATAAGCTCAAAAGAAAGTGAGGAGTTTGTGAAAGAAGTGCAGAATGAAGAGAAGCTGCGTAGAGTTGAAGCTGATTTGTCCACTTAGGTTCCTATGGCATCCATGGGATGGATAGACTTATACTCACACTATGAGTAAGTCTAATATTCACTGTGAAAAGGAGGGTAGTCTCATCCTGCCAGAGAAAAGATAAACCTGAAAGAGAGGCACAGTCAATGCTGGCATTAAAATAACAGTGGCAGACAACAAATCAATATTAGTTGCATCAGAGGAGATCATTAAGAGGACCAGCCTGAAACTTAAGCCAGTAGAACTTCATATATACCTCTATATATCTATCTATATATATATATGTAAATTTTGGGGGGTTTGCTTAAGGAAGGACTATGCCTGACAGCTGAGCTTGAATTCAGATGAAAGCTGAGATTTGTTTGAAGGTTAGCGAAGTGTTTGCAGGAATAGTTTAATGTGACACGGTATGTCAGGATAGGGAAATATGAGCTAAAATGAAACTAAATTAAACTAAACTAATAAAACAAAACAAAAAAAATTAAATTCTACCATCGAGAATTAAAAATAGGAATACAAAAAGAGTTCACATGCCTTATACATATATATCCCAAAGTTTCATCCATCCATTTGTCATTGGGAGGGGATCTTCTGGAAGGAATGGATTGTGTAGTTATCTGATTACAGAAGACATCAGAAAGCATAATTAAAGATTGCACAATAAACTTTAGTACTGATTTTCTCTATCTTTTAAGGGCTAATGCTGAAATTCTAGTATTTATTTCCATACATTTTTTTCAATGTCACTATTTCAGTATAACTTTTTTTACAACATTTGTTTTAAAGATAAATCCAGAAATTACACTTCTTCATTGATGTCCCTCCCTGCTGGTGACATGAGAGGGCAAAGTGAAGACACCTCCATTCAGTGCTGGCTGCTATAACGAAACCCTCTGACACGGCAAGAGGCTCTTATCATCTCCCCAAACCACAGGTTGTTTCTATCATCTCCTGGATTCACACCCAAACTATGCTGGTTCCACTTCCATCTACTAGCCATCCACTTCCACATCCACTTCCATCTACTCTGACTTCTCTTAGCTTTTTTAAACTAACTCTCCCTTGATTCTGCTTTTATTCATCACTTCCAAGCCTCTACCACCTCATTTTGAGAACTGAGTCTACCAAAGTTTTGGAAAAAAAACAGAGGAAGAGTAGCTTTTTCTGGCTGCTGGAAGACATTATTATGAGCAACAGACACCTGCAGCTTCACCAGGGTTCATGTAGTCATTGAGGGGACTTGCACAATACTCCGTGCAAATGCAATATTCAGGGAGTGAGCTGTGTGGTTCTCTCTTCAGCTTATGGAATGCAGAGTCATCATTACTTAGCAGTGGACATTTCCTAGTTCAAGCATAATTAATTTTTAGTGGACTTCCAGGTAGAAGTCATAACCCTGAAACTACACCAGCCCCACTGCCAGCTTCCAAGCCACAACACAGGAATGCAACAACCTTGTTGACAAAGTAATCTTTTTTTTTCTATTAATTTTTTAATGTGGAGGAAAAGAGTACATTTTCCATTATTCTCCTTGTTGAAAACGGTTAGCATATTTTTGGGTTATAACATAAAAAATATAACAACCAGCCAGGCAACTTGAGAAAACACTTTAGCCTCAGGCAGAGACCTGGAAAAGCTTCATCCTAAGTACAGAAAATTTATAATGATACCGAAGAACTGAAATGCATTACATCATTACATTGTAATGTATTGAAAAACTTTCATCACAAAATGTGGTTTCTTATAATAGGAATCCATTAAGCTTCTCTCCATGAGCTCAGCTCACCCCCCCATGATTTTTTTTTCTTTAGTCAAAAAAAACCCCACTTTTTTTTCTAAATATTGATAAAATAAGGACTTTTAGAGATGTTTGAGATATTGAAACTAATAAGACAAAAAAAAAAAGCTCATGTTTTCCAAAATATAGAATAGAATGTTTAACAATTCCAAATAAGTTATAAAGAAACCTGGAATTAGCATAAAGATGTTTGAAATGTGCTGGCACTTTATTCAAAAGTAGTTCAAATTAATGGAGGAAAAAGTATTTGCGGAAAAAAAAATCCAAAATTTTCCATCAAGAATTAAGATGACAAAATTAACAGCAGGGATAAGTAATGCATCTTCAGTTTCATTTGCTTTGCAAAAAGTGGCAGTTTCTACTTCATTCCATCACAGCAGGAACAATAATTGTGATTTTTTAACTCTACTTAGATTTCTTTTAGCCTGTTGAGATAACCTAGGGATTCTTAGCTATTTTCAAAACAATCTTGACTAATAGCATTATTTCCCATGTTGGAATCTTAAATATATTGCAGATAACTGGTGTTTTCATGTAAGGATATAATACACTGCTGTTTCCATATCTTGTCTAACGACACTTGGTCATTGGTGTCTTATTAAAAGCAACAGGTGCATCAGTAATTCAATGATTCTTAATGATTTTAGAGTAGGTATTTTGATGCACGCAGTGTGAAAGTTGTGCCTTCATTTTTCAAATGATGCCATTAATTTATGTCTATTCTCACATCGGGGTTCATCCTCTGCCTTGTGTTTCCAGCCCTAATCCCCAGGCACAGCTCTGGATAGAGAGGTTCAAAGTGTTCCTGCAAGCCACTTCAGTCTCTTGTTGACACAGCCTGGATGGGTCAGCACAAGTTGGGCCAGTGGTCCAAAAAACACCAAAAACCAGGCTATTCCTCATCCCATGCAGACCTGAGATGCAGTCAGACGATGAGATCAGAAGACATGTATTCAAGAAAGCCAAGTGTGCTCTGAAATTGGACCTTCTTTTCAGAAGGAAGACGAATTTTCTCAAGCAGCTTTACAACTGCAAGGAGAATAACAATCAATTTCTCTCTCCTTCCTTTCCACTCTCTTTCTTTCTCTTTTTATTTTTTTTATCTGTAATGCTTTTGGTATAAGTTTCCTGAAATGGGTAGTCACAACATCTATAGATAGGAGGGAGCCGCACAGCAAAATGTTCAGGTTGGCTCTCCAAGGCAGCTAAGTCACCCAGGCTCTTCTGAAATTCATAAAGTTACAATGATCGACATCTTCATGAGCTATATGCATGAAAATACACTGTCATTAAGTGACAGATTCGTAGGATGTTTGGTGTGCTAATACTCTAAGTGTTCATAAAAAAAAGTTCATTGTGATGGAGTCTCTTAAACCATAGCCAGAGTAAACACTAACTCTGCATATGCAGGGCGACTGCTTATGAGCCTGGCCTGAATCTTTCTTTCTCCTGATCATGAATGGGGCAAACTGCCAATGCAATTAAAACTTTGGCTCCTGTGTCATTCTTATTCCTTTACCAAAGGGCGAAAGCCTAGGCTAATCGAAATTCTGGCTACTCCTGCTTTTGAACACATAATTTCATAAACAAGTCTTCTTCCCAGGAGAAAAGAGAAAAGGCTGATGAGGTGCACATACGGAAGGTCATCTCAATCAGCTTTCCAGTGCATATGGGCATCTGTGATCTTTGCAAGAAGTCAGGGGCTTTGAAAACTGCTTTGCTGTGGGAATTAAATAGTGTTTGTAGCATAGATGCCTTAATTATTTTAAACAAAATGAAAATATTTCTGCAATTATGCTTCAGCTAGCCTTAAAAAATATGCTTTCAAAAAAGTGCTGGTGATTAAACAAAACTGAAAATTCCTTACTTTCCTATTCTCTGAGAAGCAACCACATAAAACAACGGGAGAATAAAACTTGAATTTCAGAAACTGATCTGTCTTAACAGTGCTTGACTTTTGAGAAAGGCTCAAGAACATGCAAAGCTTGGTCTAGATGGAAAATCTCCCTATTAATCATGCAAAGGAATCTTGTTATTAAGATGTTCTGTCTCTTTTCTTTTGTCAGTCACAGATGCCAGTTCTCTATGTGCTGAGGGTTTTCCATTTACTCTGGCTCCAGTCATTCAGAGGTCTGGGCCTAAAAGCCAAATCTGTGATATCTTAAAAGACTTATGTATGCCTAATGACAAGTACAAAAACTATCAGATTTTGGGTAATTTACTGTGGCATTTCAGTATCTCCTGCACCTAATTCTTGTTGCATGACCATGAAAGATGGAGTTTCTCAAATCAGCCATGAACACTGGAAAAAAGTCAGCTTTGCAAAGAAATGTCAGGTAGATCTGACTACTCCCTATTAAACATTGCAGCCAAGAACCTCCAGAGAACTCCAAATTCTTTAATATATCTGGAATTAAAACATAATTAGTCTTATACAGAAAGAGCAAAGAATCCCGAAATCCTAAAGGTACATGTCACTATGGTGGTATATTACAACTTTACCATATAATGACCCAACATGGTGTTTAATATATACCTATGTACATCAATATATGTTTGAACTAGTCTGGCGTCTTTAAAACCAGGCCAAAGTACATATTTTAGCTGCTTAGCAGCAAATAGAATAAAAACAAGCAAAAGTCCAAAACACTGCTAGGGATCCAAGGGCAGCCTAACTCACCTGTTGCCAGCACAGCCTCGTGCAAATATCACCGATACTCTAGAGTTCTCAAAAGAATATCGATATCCACCCTAAGGCACTGGAAAGTCTCTGGAAGATCAGGCCTGTTAAGATGGAAAATATTCCATCTTGCATTTTGTCTGAAAGCAGCAAACAAGTACGCAACATTGCTAGACGGTACCAGCTGCAGGTCAACACATGGGACCCAAAAGTTGGGAAGGTAAATTCCTTTCCGGGTTGGGCATAAGAACAATCTCGATGGTTCAGATCTGTCTGGCTTGGTACTCCATCTCCAACACTTAAATCAAGAAAATGCCTAGAGTAGAGGACAAGCATTCGTGATACTTCCCCTTTACACTCTACTTAGATTAGGAGGACTCCTCTGTAACCTCAATTCTTCCTACTTCATTCAGATATAAAGTTAGAAAACCTGACTCCTTCAACAGTAAGTCCTAAAAAAGCACAGCAGACCTGCAGCCTCCAAAACCCACCTTGGGTAAATAGATTCTTTTCATGTTAGGTTTAGATGTCTTAAAAGTAACATACATTTTATTGCATAGTTAGTTTCGGTCTCATAAAAAAAAAGGGAAGGGATAGGTGCAAATTCTGAATTTTCCTGGTGTATAAAAGTCAATGAAATTGCAACAGATATAGTTTTTCTGCTCCCTCTTTCCAAGGCTGGAGAAGAATCTCAGATGTCAGTGTGTTGACTCATTTCTAGCAGTGGTAATTGATGACTGTGGCTCCTAGTTCTACACTGCTCCTTCAAAGCAATCTGCTATAATAGATGCTCTGCTGCAAGCACAGATCTCTGATGATGTATTACTTAACTGCTAAAGGTTGTCACGAGAGGGCACTAGAAATAGAAATAGTTTTGTAGTTCTTTAAAATAGTCATATTCAGGCTGGGTTCAGAAAGATATTTGATAGTGTTTTGTGTTCCCTGTCTTTATGCACTTTTTTTTAAGACCTCATTAACTGCTTTTTTTTAAAAAACTTTCTGATTAAATGGTTTATAAGACATGTTTTGCCATTTAACTATATGCTCAATGTGCTGTTTTTGCCTGCTTCCAGAACTTGAAGAATACACAGTGATATTCTTGTCCCAGTGAGTGGGCTAGTTTAAATGTTAAGACACCATCTCCTGCTAATAGACTTTAAATCCTCATCTTTGTCAAAGTATTTCCCCGTTGCATAGCATCAAGGAAAGAAGAGAGAAAAAAAGGAGAGATAGCAAAGATGTACTCACCTTTTAGTGAAACACCTATTTTTATAGACATGGTAATTTATGTATGCTGATATACCTCTTCAGCACTTAAGGTTTTTTGCAGTGACAAGAGAAGGCCAATCTCAGGCCTCTTTCAAGCCTGCTGTTTCTTCCTCTCCCACAGTGTAAGTCTCACAAGATCATATATATATACATATATATGTATAATTTATGTATATAAGCTTATAATATATGTATATTATATACTCATCTTCCAAAGTGGTTTGTAGAAGGAGAACCTGGTCTTTTAATACCAGCGACAGCTTTCACAGACATGGAAAATAGGAGTAATGGGGAAACTCATGGCTTTTTTGCCAATCTTGTTTTTGTGCCTCCTCCACACCACACAGTCTGAACACGGTCTCAGAGGACCAAGAAGTGGCTTGGTGTATGGCTGAAGCTTAAATCCAGATGAGACTGAAAGCCGTATATTGCTCCATCCATTTATGCATGTGTGTCTCTGCATGCAGTAGCCAGCAGGTCAAAAATTTTACCACTCTTATAGCAACTTTCGACGCAACTGGTCCATGAATCTACAACTTCTCACAAAATTTGCAAGAATCTCAAAGCCTTTAGAGCAAAGAGAGCATCTCCTCTGTGTCTCTATCTATCTATCTATCTATCTATCTATCTATCTATCTATCTATCTATCTATTTATTTATTTATTATGTAGAGCAACTCTGTAATTTCATCACCTAAACTATCATGGTGTTGAGTAGACAGAAAGCATGAATCCATGCCCAGAGTAGAATTAAGGAGTGTATATTTCCAAAGTATTTCACACAAATTCCAAGATGTATTAAGCAATGAGAATCCTTTGGATAAAGAATAGCCTAACACTTCTAAAAGCCATCTTCCTCTTCAGGCTCCAGCAAATTATTTTCATATGACTTTTTTCTTTTTTCTTTTTTTTTTTTTTCTTTCTTTCTGTGTGGAGTAGGAATATACACTTCAGGAAAAGTTTAAATAATTTTGGAAGAAAAATCAAGGCCTTTTTGACAAAATCAAAATCACTAACAAGTTCATCTGTTATTAGAAGTTAGCCAGTCAACCTGATTATTTTGGCAAATGATGATAGCATGCCATCTCCGGGACTTTTACAAATCAGATTCTGTAATTAGGTTACAAGATAATTATTAGAAATAATAATTAAGAGGTTATTCTAGGACAACTGCTGGAGATCAATGAGGTAATACAGATGTCACTCCGTATATACTTTCAATATAAACAGAAGGTTAACTTTTTGAAGATGAATTGAAGTTCTAATAGGCATAAAACAATTTTATTATAAACTGAGAAACAAAGATGAAGAGATGAGGTAAACTGAGGTTCAGTACTCCAGAAACATTGATGCATCAGTATTGTTGCATTTCTTTAATTAGCACCTGTTTAAAACTTAGGTTAAACTTTTGTACTTAAACAGTTCATATTGTAGAGAGATATATATATAATAGTTTGCATTTTTTATTAGTGAAAAAATCATTTGACTTTGCAGACATTTGTAGACATTTGGGAAGATTACAAAAGGTTCAGTGATTTACAGTAGTTCATGAAGTAAAAACAGGAATGGAAAATTGTGTTACATTAAGGGTATTGAGTTACTACTGCTGAAAAATGTAGTCCCAGTAATTCATGTAGAAGACCATAGTGAAATCAGCATTTCCAATCTGGAAGAGACACAAAATACAGTAGTCAGTCGACAGAGAAACACTAGGACAATTCCGTATCCATCTGGGATAAGACTGTAAAACTCATCTTAAACTTTTCAAAAGTGATAAATAACTGAGGACAGAATGACAGAATGTGTTTGCAGATGCTATACGGAAGGCAAAAAAAATTTAGTTCATTGATCTTGCTTCAGCACACAGAACAGGAAAAGTTACAGAGATGCAAAAGCTGGAAAATTTGAGGCTGATCAAATATGTTTTTTGTCCAAAGCACAACTAAATTGTGGAACTCATTGTACGTGATACTACTGATGTCAGCTCTTTCCCAACACTCAAAAGGGATCTGAGATATTTTTACTACTCTTATAGATGTATATACTTGTGACAATTTTCTAGTAATAAATGTAAGTTTTGTTTTTTTGTTTTTTTTTTTTTTTGTCATAGATATAAAGCAAAAAGCTCGACTGCAGTTAGTGTGTTGGAGAGACATCATATGCACCAAAAGCCTCATACAGAGATTTTTTCCTCCTATTATTGATCAGAATTTATGGCAAGATCCTTGAGCAGGTGACTAACCTAATTCAGGATAATGATTCCTACGTTTCATAGATCTCTGTACATCTGTAAACAATTTTTGCAGGACTTTGTGCTCTTGTTTTGCATAATATGGTGGTGATACTGAAACAAAAACTATTTTCCTTGTGAGCTTTGACAATTCTGTATTCCAGCTTGCCTTTTTCAGCTGTAGGGAATACCGCAATAAAGTCAAATTTAGACTATGAACATCAAGAGACTGATAAAAACAATATTACTATCGCTTTCCCAGGGAAAGCATTCAGTTTAGCAATGAATAGGCAGCATCAAATGCCAGAAGAGAGGAGGAATGGGAATTTCTTTCAACACAAATGACTTTTGTTTCTTTTTACCACTGTTTTACAATCCTGTAGTTATGGTTAAATATTTTCCAGTGTATCAGATGCTGCCAGTACAGATCATTCAACACATTCCTGAATTATTATAGTACTTTTTCTTTAAATTTTCTTTCTGTTTGTACTACACTGTTCAAGCAGATTCAAAGCCCTCTGAAAACATCAAAGTCCTAAGTGTTCTTTAATAACAATCTTCATATTCTTCTACAGACTTTTCAACATTGTTTTAATTCCTAGGAAACATCCTCTATATAAAATATTATTCTTCTAATAAAATTCTTTTTCAACATTTATATAAATTAACATCTCTGCATGCTTATTGATGTTCTCAATTAGAATGATAAAAGGTGACAGAACTAAGTTTCTATAACACTTGGAGAAGAAAAAGATGCAATTTCTTCTAAAACTTCCTGTATGCCTAGGAAGCTAACAGTTACTTATCTGCTGAATTCTAGTATTGTTTTTACTATGATCTGACCTAACCTAAGGGCATGGAGACATTTAAAAGGCTAGACAAGGAAGAAAGATGTTAAAATGAATATCTTTACTGATGATGTCTAAATCTCACCCATATTGAGTTTAAAAAGTGGGTACCTATCTATCTACAACAGCAACGATGCTCAAAAGAAGAAAAGAATATTGAGGTTTGATTATTAAACCTAACAAATACAGATTTTGAATATTACAAGAATTGCAAACATTTTCAAATTTAATTTCTTGTAAGTAATCAATTGTAAACCTAAAATCTAAATGACTCTCTCTGGGAACTATACCAACAATATTTTAACTTTCATTTTTATACCTGCATAAATCATAGAATCATATAATAATGCAGGTTACAGAAGATCTTAGGAAGTCGTCTGGTCCAGCCCTTTGTCAAAGCAGGGCTAACTGATTTATTGTCAGTATTATTTACTGTCAATATTTTTTAATATTATTTTTTGACTTTCATTTAAGTAGCTAGATAATGAAAGAAAAAAAAATGAAGAAATAAAATCAAGAAGAAAAAACTTTTCTTATTTTTGAAAAGGAATAGTTTGTGTGCCCAGATTTTCTCAGGAGTCAAAGAAACTATCTATTCAGACAATTTAATTCCTCTGTGGCAGTTATCTGGTTATACACATGCAACTAGCTCTTTGGAGGAAGACAAATTCCCTGTACCACTCTTCAACTTATTACAAAAGAAATCATACAGAACATGAAATTAGAAAGCAAAAATGTCACTTCATCATCCTTCCTTACTAGTATTATTCTGTACTATTAGTGTTTTATATCCACAATGTCCTGAATAAGGCAATGCTTAGTGACACATACACAATAGCAACAGAAAAAAACCTGAACTGATAATTTTTGCCTGGTTTTAGAATAGGTTTATATATAAAATATATATACATATATATATACATACACATATAAAAAAGCGATAACTTTTTCTTTCTTATATGCCTCAGAAACGTAACAAGTTACAGGAGTCAAAAAAGTCAATGATAGGAATGATGAATTCCTTCTGTAAGTATCACATACTACAAGCACTCTGTAAAGTTACTAGCTAACAAATGTAGAACAACTAACTGTAATTACTCTTGCTAAAGGCTTAGAGTCTGTAGAATTCACTGCCATGGGCTTCGCTGCACTGATGACTCTATTTAGCCCACTTAAATTAAAAATGTGTGCCTGAATTTAAGATGCATATCAATATTATTTATTTTCCTATATGCCTAAATAAACAAAATCATAAAGTGCCTCATGGAAAATTGTTAAGGAAGCAAAAGATATCAAAGCAGTAGAAGCTAGAAATGAGAATAGAAGCTAAAATGAGATTCTATAAAAAAAAAAAAATAGATATTTTTAATCTCCAAACGATATTTCAGCTAACAAGGATGTACGATATAAAAGACATGTATCATAATGTAAAACAGATATTTGGTCTAAGTCCAATTAATTGTAGCAGTGGTTATGAGCAAGCTACTTCCTGCACTTGAAGCAAGAAGGTCTCATCCATTGATTCAGTTTAAATGATGAAGTCACAATGGTGCTTCAGAAATAGGACTTTTTTTTTTCCCAAAGCTAAGTAGGGTGTCCTGTCTCCTAACACTCCTTTTCTCAAAGCTGTTCTAAATTGCAATAGGAAAGTCATCATCTGCAATCCTGTTCTCTAGGTCTTTCTTCTCCATTGGCCAAGAACAAATCATATCCCCTGCTGCAGAAGATAGCACAAGGATTCTTCACCTCTGATACAGGCAAGAACAGGAAAAAGAATGATAAAAACTTCTCAAATTGTCCAAATACTGATCCTCTCATTTAATGGGAGAAGGTAAATTGACATAACAGAATGCACTGAAACTAAATCTTATTTCCCACTTCAGTTCCTGATGAGTTTTCCAGCAGCACAGAGGAACCACAAAAACAAGAAATTAAAGGAATATTATATTACCAGGGACAAATTATATTTCTGATAAAAGTTTCTCGCTAAAATAAAAAGGAAGAAGATCAATTATTAGTTGACTGTAAGGAATGCGTTTTCAGTTAATGCAAAAGTCTTAATCTCCCCTAATAGTATTCCCCACTAGTATACTCACTAAAAGAAAAAAATGCTGTGTTTGGATAGTGCCTTTAAAGCAGTATATCTGCAGAGAAAACATCTATGAATATCTGAGTATCCAAGACATTTTAACATGAGTTGGGAGCTGAAAAGTATGTTTACTTCAGTGGCCACACAAGCAAATGACTAAAAAATATATTCCAATAGGAAAGAAATGTCTGAATACTTTTGGCAGAAGAAGCACCAGGCACAACGGTGCTAAAACTTCTGCCAAAAGTTTCAAGCAATAAATAAGGGGTTGTTCCTCTACTGTCCATGGTCTTTCTCTACTAGACATTGCTGTCACGCAGCCAAATCGATTCCCTGCGTTTGTTATAGCCTTGGGTTGTCTGCGTGTGTGTTTGGACTTTGGGACAAGTTTTACGTTTATCTCTGCAGTAACAGGAGGTTCAACTAAAGAAGAATTGTTGGAATCAGGCCATGCTAGAGGAGATTTGAAGAAGCCTGAAGAAAAGATGAAGACCTCTTGTATGCCACTGAAAGTTGTCAATGTCTGCTCGGCATTTCCAGTATAGAAGTAGCTTACAGAAGGAGACAAACAAAATTAAGTCCTTAAGTATTAGCTCCCAACAAGTGCCTAACTAGTCCCTTCATAGGAAGACTTCTGTTGTTTTTAGACCCATACACCTAGCTAGGAAGAAATGTGCATGGCAAGTTTTGGAACCCTAAGGTTGCTCTATTACCTTGAGGAGAGAAAATGGATTCTCTCTGCTCCACTAGAGGCCGGATAATTTGCTTTAGCATAATGAAGAGGTTCTGTTCTGCTCTGCATTAGTCCCACTTTTGAATTGTCTGGCAATATCTATAAAATATTACAAATACTAGCCAAACAACTGGGCCTTTATACATTGTCTGAGATTCAGACAAAGTGACTTGTTCCCTGCTAAAATCCAGACTGTTATTGCCGCATAAAATGGGCATTCATCTCTCCAGTGTAATTTACTGACTATCTAAAAACAAATAATAGAACAACACCAACCTGTGATTGCCATCCATGAGCCCAGTTCTCCAACCCTTCTGATGGCAGAGCTGCCGTCAAAACCCATGATTAAGTATTACAGGAGCAGGCCCCAGTGCTACTAAAACCAGATTTATCTTTTTATGATTGGTTTAAAATGCTTACGTTTGACAGTGCTAAGGCCATTATTTTCCCCATTAAAGGAATATCATTGTCTATGGAGTGCTTAAATGCTTAAATCCAGGGCATTATGTTTATGAGATCCACCCTCCTGTCTGCAACAGAAGTCAACCACGGTAAGACCAAGAGAATAGAGGGCAAAGGAATTTCCAGGCTATATCCCAGACTGTAGACCTATGTTCCTTAAATAACCAGTGTAGATAAATATCTTGTTCTTTTTTGAACTCAAATTCATTTGACAAAATTACTGTAGGGTAGAAGGAGAGATTCTTCGTAAAAAGGAAAGGAGGTATGACCTGGTCTTTTGCTGTGTCTGTTGCTTAGTGTTTTTTTTTTTTTTTTAACATTTTTTCTGTTAGTAAAAAATAGAGAGTACTTATTAAATTAATGGACAAGACCAGACTATAAGTGCTTTGGAGACTAGTGTTAGAATTCCAACTCATCTTGGCAGACTGGGGAAATATTGTGACAAAATATGAACGCGACTCCGTAAGGACAAGGACTAAACAGTCCTGTTGAGCTTGGATTCATCTTGCCTAATGTGAACCAACAAAGTATTAAGTCCCTAGTCTAGTTTGGTCATCTAGGATCGCTTATAACTGCTGGCAGCTCACAGCTCAAGATGGCGATTCAGCCATATTATTTTAGATACATATATTAGGAAGGAATAATATCATCATTTGAAATATCGAAGACTTCCATGTGACCATGGATGCCAGCAAGCATGTTATACTGGACTAAGCACAACCTGCTAAGATGAATCTTATCCATTGTTTTGTAACTTAGGGAAAATAAGTAAGAGAATGACAGTCAGGGACACTGTTCTTCAGGAAAAGGATTTGGGGATTAGAGTGAATTGAGAGCTTAACGGGAATCAACACTGTCAGGCTGTGACGAGGAAGGGAGGACATCCGAGCTAATCCTCCCATTCTGCTTAACACTGGAAATCTGTCAGCAGAACATCTGCATTCACTCTTGGACACTGAAGTTCAATAAAGTGGTAAATAAAACTGTTGAGAGGCTGGGGGATAGCAGCACGAGCGATCAGCAGACCAGACGACACAGCCTTTAAGGGAATACTGAAAGAGATGAAATTGTCCTAAAAATAGGGAGAACTGAGAGACAAGAAGTGATAACAGAAACGTAGTTAAATCTAATAACATCTTCCAAATGGTAGGGGACATATCAGGAATTATCTCCCAAGCACAAGGAAAGATTACTAAAGGTAGCTGAAATTTACTGGATATTTTAAGAAATTGAAGATCTATAGCCATGGTTTAATTCTAGATGATATCTCAAGATATGGAGGGATTTTTAAGTTTATCAAATTGAGGAATCATGTCGTCTCTTAGGGTAGAGAGAAGGGATCATCTTATGCTGCATTTCAAAGTGATTTCCTTCCAGACACAAATAAAGATCTGATCATAATTCAAACTATATTCACTCCCCTTAAAGCCACTCCTTCCACCATGCTTGCTTTTTTGCTTGCATATGCAAATCTGTGTATTGTTGTTTAAACTACTGATACTTAATTTTCAGACCACCTTCTAAAATTCAGAAGCCACAATCCACACTCTGAGAAAAAGTGAATGACGTGACTTCCTGAAGTGCCTTTCAACTCTGCCTTCCTGCAATGTCATGTTCAGTAAATGGGCATGATCAACCTCCTTCATTCAGGCACATCACTTATACTTTGGAAGTTCATCATGTGCTAAAGGACTTTTCTGAATAAGGGACTAAAACCGCAATAATTGAGTGATGAATTAGGTTTCACACTTGGTCTATACATATATACATATAAAAGGTGAATGTAAATTCCCTTCTCACACCAAGAAAAAAGAAAAAGACTATTTCTAGACCTTTATTGTGTTTTTAATTCCTCTAAATGTTTCATCTTTATAGATTCTATTATTTATATATTACAATCTCTGTCACTCCCTCCAGCTGTGTCAGAACACTATTTCGCTCTGTACAAAATAAATAGCTTATAAAATTTTTCTTTAGGAGAACTCAGGCACAAATAATAATGTGCACTCCTTCTAAGCCACAGATAACAGGCTGATAAATTGTTGTTCTTAGTACCCGTTTTGAATTTCTTGCCCTGAAGGATATGCACTCCTGTACATAATACAAGATGACTTGTTACTACTTTAGCAGAGAGTTATTTCACCTAACTTTGGACAGCTAATTTTTGTGTATCTAAAGCCTGAGTGTAAATTAGCTACCCAGCCTTTGCCAATACTCAGAGGAAACAGACAAGCAATTCCAGCAGGCATTTAAGTCTACCTGGTTTGAAATACTCTCTAGCGATTTGTCCCTTGACAGCAGACAGAGATTATACCAACCTAGGACACCTTAGTTTATTTCCTAAAGTGAGGTAGGAATGCATCCAAGTTTGAAAGGAAGTCTGTTCCCTAGCTTTGTCAGATGATTAGGCATGTGGGAGTTAGTATTTATATTAAGGTTTCACAGCTAGCTGTTCCCAGGCCATTGATTTTAATGGAACCAGTTGAATTTATCACCCAAGAGTCCAACTCTATTAGCCTTCTTCTCCTTCTTCTTTGTCTTCCTCTTGCTGGATCTCATTCTCTTTACAGAGCTGGGTCTCCAAAATCAAGAAACTCCAAAAATAAGATTGGACAACAAAAAGTCTGCTGTTTGAGGCTTTATCATTTCAAGAGCTTGTACTTCTATAGGAGCTTATACCTCCTAAAGACCCCACCTCCAAGTGTAGACATACAGTGCAGTCAGCAGTTGACTTCGCCTAAAGCCCTAGATTCTGGAGATGAATTATGATTGATAATCAAGGATATAATAAACAATTCTTCACTGATAATCAGAACCAGTCAGTCTTTTGCTTCTCCTATGAAAGTGAAAATTTTGACCTCATATCTAACTTTCTGAGAATGCATAGCTTCGAGAAGGATGGCAAGAGTCACTGGGTGCCTGTTGTGAGGGACAGTGCCTCCTCCAAGCATACAGATGGTCCTCAGTTAATTTCATCCTTGGTTTGATAGTATTTTCAGTCAGGATATTTTCCTGAACACGTTGCATCCACAGCTGCTCATCAAGTGGATCAACTCCATCATCAACTGCAGCTCAAACTTCCTTTTGCTAACCAGGATTTCATTGCATCTTGGAGGTTCAATTTTGCCAAAGGATTTTGAACATGATCCCTGACTAATATTTCTGGAGTGACTGAAGTTCCCATTACTATTTTTATATACAATGTGCCTACAAAAGCTCCGTGAAGACTCCATTAGAGAGTTTGATCATTTATAAGCACGGTATACTCACTCTGGTTGCTGTTTTTATAAGGAAGGGTGCTGTCATAGTACAGCTCTGGTTGTGCAGCTGATCTCTTTTCACTTCTTCTAAACAATATTCATCACTTATGGACAATAACTACTCTTTTACTTCACCACCTATCAGTCTCTTTCTAGAGGTAATTCTCCTTCACACTGAACAAGGACCCTGTTCTGCAAGGAGAGCTTCGGCCTTCCTTTCTGATCACCAGATAAATAAAATAAAAACCATTTCAAGGCCTTCTCTATGACTTTCTCAGCTGTGCATAAAGTTCTGTAGGAAAATCAAATATAATCTATTTGCAAAAATATAAACTCTCGTGTCCCTTCCTTCTCCTGAAATAACATCTAGCAAGAAGCAGACAGTGCTTTTAAAGGATACAGATAGCTCTCGGCTTATGTTAATTAAGACGAAAGTAGAAAGCAGTTGCATTGTGCAGCTAAAAAGACTTAAATCACATGCAGCTATTTGCAATACACCTAATAACATGAGTTTTTGAAAATAGACCAGATTCCCAGATTCCTTTAAAAAAATATTGGATTTGTCCTGCAAAGTCATCAGTAGTTAATGGTTTATCTGCTACACGTCTGCTACACGTTTTAATTTTAGAGAAATAAGGGCCTTATACTTTCTATATGCCTGTGTGTGCCAGTCTTCCTGACTGCCTTTCCTCCAACTTTATCAGTTTATGGCCTGATTGGCCAGATATTTAATAGCAAGGCCAAAATCACCAAGATAGGTCCTTCTAAAGTCATGACAATAGGTGATAGGAAGAGATAGAGGATAGGAAGAACAGAGGAGGAGAAAGGCTATCAATGCTCCTGTTTCGATAAGGATGGAAAACCTGCTCATTCTTAATTAAAGAATCCATACAGGGAGTAAGATGTACAAACTCCTTCAGCAAAAAAAACTCAGCCAATACCTACACATTATTAGGAAATCAAGAATCTATGACCCAAATCAAGTGGAAAACAGACTTCATCAGCTTTACTGCTCTAGGCACAGCGTGCTTGCGCATGTTATCCACAGGTTTTCCCATGTATGTAAAAAGAATAGAAATTCACCTCAGTTGGAGCGAACCTGGCTGTTGGCAGAGATATCCTGATTCTCCACATGTATTCAGGGGATTGCAGATCCATTTTTAAATATTGCTGTGAATTTCAGGCTTCTAATTATTTGGAATGTGGAAATTATATTTCTCTGAAAAAAAAAGGCAAGGGATTTGGATATTGGGACGTGGTAAATCATGAAGGACAGGTTAGAGCTGAAATCTAGCATGCAGAGGATGATTGAATGGGGACAGGAAAAAAGTGAGTAGTACAAAATAACAGAATTTAAAAAGTTTTTTTTTTAATAGTGTCATTTCAGAATTACCTTCATAATAAGTGTACAGAGTATGCAGAATGCTAGTGTACTGAGTAACAGATGCTTGGGATGCTTATATACCCTCGACCAATGCAGCTTTTTCTGACTTGTGTTAATTCATTCCAGTCTTGAATCCATTCGAATTCCACACAAACCTTGTACCTACAAACACACCTCAAGTTTGTTCTAAACTGCAGCTCGGGAAGAGTATAGCACAGTACTCTCTCTTTGGGCAAGATAGTAGAGAGAGTTCATTTCCTTTCTTTTTTATTAAATACATGATGTATTAATTCTCATAAATGCCAAAGTTTACTTGTTAAATCTGTTTTTATTTCTTCACTGATTTTTGAAGTGCAAAGGTCAAGGCAGGCCTGAAGGAAGGGTGTTCAATCACTGCTGGATTACACACTGTATAAGTATTAACTAGGAATTAAAGAAATATAGAGGACTTAATTATATGTTTGAATAGCTTTTGCTCTGAGGCTTACTTTTTAAACCAATGTCACTGTCATTTTTTATGATATTTCATACATTATTATTGACATATGGCAAGGAAACAACTATCAATAGACGGTGACTTCATTTAGAAAGACTCATTCAGTACATGAAATTGTTAATCCTTTTTTCTCTCAAAAAAGCTTCCAACATACCTGTTGTTTAAAAATTGTGTTTATTTTTATATATGTTCTCAACATCTTTTCTTTTTTTTCCCCCAGTAAAAATGCTCATTTTGGCAGGAGGGAGCGCAAGTAGAGATTTTGTTCCTTTATTCAAGTTTTTAGCCGAAAAATAATACATATGCTGGTTTCTTTGCTTTTTATTATTATTTTAGGTAAATTATAAATATTTATGTTAGGACAATATGTGCTTTTAAGAAAACAACTATTTTTACCACGTCATCTGATTTTTTTTTTTTTAATTTTCTTCCAATTGAGATGTGAGCATTCAGTTGCTAAAAAACCAACTACATAATGCTTAATTTTCAGCTTTTTAGTGGGAAACATTTCACAACCAGTTGTAGTGCCATCATACTGTCTCTGTTCATAATATTGTTTCTTTTTCTTAATTTCAAGCATTGAATTTGCAAATATATGTGTGTAAGAACAGCCCAGATGCACCAACCAGCCATCCCTTTAGTGTAATATTCATTCTCTGAAAGGAGGAGGTAACAGATGTTGGTGGAAAGAAATGTTGATATCAGAAATGAGGCAAGTAGAGATTAATATTTCTGTGTTTATGTATGTATTTAGATCTGTATGAGTTGTTGATTGCAACTGACCCACCATGGTTAGCAGCTGCCAACAAACCTATTCTCTGCAAATTTGTTCTAACCTTTTCATCTACACACACATTTGGTTTCCACAACAGCCTCACGAATGCCATGACTGAATTATGCAGTTTTGAGTAAAATTATGTATATTATTCAGTTTATGTAAAGCTTTTTTTTCTCAGATTTACTGCCCAAATGGTTAAGAACTTATACGGAACTTATACACCAGCTTGCACAGAAAAGAAAGAGGAATATGTGCCATTGAGTATTCTAAAGCATATTGACTATAGCAGTTACTAACTCTGCATTGGGGAATAGCACAGAGCTATTGTGTACATGATGATTCTGTCCTGCTCCCATACCTCAGTTTCATTCCTCATGGCTCTCAGAGTGTTTTAAGCAGGAAAAAATCTTTTAACCTCTCTAATCCACATCTTGGAGACAAAATACTTAAGCTTCAAAAGCCAAATATCCCTTACCCTCAAATACATTTCATCCATCAGCCTTCATTTTGTTTGGGTTTAATGTCTTTTTTTCTTTTTTTTTTTTTCAATGTCATAGTTTTATTCTAGTAGCTGATCTCAGTGTTCACTAGCCTTTTCTGTCCTTGAAGTTTATATCAATGTGCTTTTCACTGAGCATAATTCAATCCATTTCTCCGCACACTAGAAATACCATTGCTCTACTGAAGTCATTGTGGACTAAGTGCATGATATATGCATAAAGAAGTGGGAATCAGTGCAAAGGCTTTACTGGATGAACAGGCATCCTGAGGACTCCTAGGGAATCTGAAAAAGTTGTAAAACATATGAAATGACCAAGATACCTGCAGAAAGGCAGTGAATGCCTCTAATATTTGCCTTTTTTGAACTTGGAAGTCTGTTCACAATACCATAACTTCACAGGTACTTTTAAGCATTCCTTTCTCATTCTTTAACTTCTTAGTTCAATTTCTGTTAGGAACCTATGCGACTATGGAAGAACAAATATGACATTTCTAACTCTCAACATTAGTCAGTCTCCTACAGAGACAGGAGCAGATATGTTTTTTCATAAAGGTTTAATAAGCTTACAAAGTTCCAAAAGTTTCTTCTGGCTTTATGAATCTGAGGGGATCTTCTTTACTAAGAGTAGAATTTATTGACAAATTTCTGTCTCTTCTAGTAGACTGTCTATTTTCACAAGATATTTAAGAATTTAATGCCTCTGACTAGGCTCTCAAATTTGGCTGAAATTGGCTTTTGCTGTTAAATGTTACTGAACTGGGAATAGACAACAATGTTATTGTCAGATTTCTTCGAAAGTGAGCTCCTCCTGGTCCAGATCTACACAGTCTGAATTATGAATCTGCATTGCCATGGCTGGATAGGGTACAAACCTTATGAGAATGGGCACTGTGCAGGTATTTTCAGGTTATACAACTCGAGCTATGTTAGCAGAGAACTTACAAGACTAATAATTATTCCTTTTCATTGTGTAATTCCATACCACAGAACCTTTTTGTGGAAATAATGGTTCAGAAACCTTGCATATATAGGTCAAAAAGATGAAAAGGAGCAGGCAAATGAGCAGAAGGAAGGAAGGAAAGACAAATTTTCATCAGAAAATGCAGTTTAATATAAACACTTCACTGTAGTCTGTTTCAATGTCATTTTTTAAATAGGAAAATGATAAAATGAACCATCATCACATCATCTTTGAGTTTTGACATTGTCAGAATACTTTCTTTTCAATACAGCAAAACCATTTCACTTCTTTTAATTTCACTTTAAAAGACTATCTTAACATTGCTACTGTATTTAGCCCTTTCCATTGAGCTGACTATATTGAATAAAGTATATCGTCCAATAATATTTTGACACTAATGAAACACAGATTATTATTCTTAAGAACATTTTTTAATCTCATGGGGAAAAAAAATTTCTTTTCATTTTCAAATAAACCAAAGTTTGAAATGTTAGAATACTGAAGGAAAAGGCATGTGTTCTGATCTTGCTGCTAGACAGACACAAGCTAGAATCCCTTCTGAGAACACTAAATAGCAGAAGCAGGATTTAACAGACAGCTGCCCAACGCACCATGGCCAACTTTTGGCTGTACTTTGTGAGCCTTCATGATAACCAAGGCTGTCATTATTTGTAGAGAAAATCTAAAGGGGATAAATGCAATAAATGTGATGAAAAGTCCGTGGAGATGTAAGGGCATTTAAAAGCCACTGAAGGGGTAACTGCCAAAAGTCAGCTGGCTGAGAAGCTGAGCATAATTGAAGAGAAATATGTGTGTTTTAGGAGGATTGACACTGCTGGCATGCACTGTTCTGCTTCCACAGCATACAGATTTTGCCTTGCAGTCCCAGAGTTCCCATGGCCAACTGTCAAAAGCAAGTGCTATAAGTGCTATTATGGAAGATATTTTGTCACATATTCCCACTTAAGATGAGAAGTGAACAGTTGATGGGGCTGTGTTTTAAAATAACAATACATGCTGGACATAGGAGCATGCAGAGAGCAGCGGTGCAAGGCAGAGCTCATAGGCCTCACAACCATTTGGCAGATGAGTCTTTTAGGATCCTAGAGCCACCACTACGAAGCCCTCTATTAACCTGTTACCTATCTATTTCTGGTTTGCAAAACAGGTAAGGAATGTGTGGAAAATCCCCCTAACAGGAACCGAATGTCCACACAGGAGACATAGGAGTCCTAAAACTTCATTCAAATAAAGGGTGAGTCCACCAGACATATGCCTGTGGGGTCTCTCAAATTGCAGGAGGTCGCAGTCCTCGTTTTATCCTAATTTCCCGGCCGAAGTATTCCTTCTGCTTTTCTCCATTTGCCAAGGTACTCGGGAGTTACAGGCTTCCCGACCGGCCTATACCAAACTCCTGCCTCCTGCCATGTTCTCACCTCAGGTCCTTTGTCCCCCTCACTCCTGGCTCTGCTCAGTCTGCCCCCTGCATTTATTCCTTTGTCCCGCTCAGCAGCCAGATTGTGGGGGAACTCCCTTATTTGTAAAGACACAAACATGTGTGTTCCGCTCAGGAATTAGCAAGGAGAACAAACATATCTGAGCCTGACCACAGGAAGGAGTTAAACGTGCTACATTCGACCACGCCTGAGCGTCTTTTCCTCTTCAGAACAAGGAGGGACCCAGTTTATGGCTTGCTTTCTAGTTAAATGTTTGCTCTGCAGAGCTCCGGGTCAAGTCTGGGTGGTTGAGATGAAAAACGAAACTAGGAAGATGGAAATCCCCTTACTGGATAAACCTGGTAGGTTCAGGGGTGCCCTTTGACGTGATTGGATAAAGGCGTTGGGGGCTGCCCGTGATTGGTTAGAAGTTGCTCGTGGAGCTCATGGTTACTGTGTGAGCGGCTCCTGGAGAGAGTTTTGGGGAGTCATTTGTACCAGGATATAAAAGCCATAGAGCTCGGTGTTCCGCCATCTGAAAGACCCCTGCTCCTCAATAACACCCACAATTAAACATGGAGACCTGCAACTTCCTACACTATACACCCTGTGCTAAGCAAGTGCCTCTGGTCTCTGGGCAGGCAGTGCTTCCATGCTTGCCCCATCCATGACCACCCGCTCTCCAGCATATCTTCTGACTTGAGCTTTTCCAAGACACAGTCTGCAGATGGACCATAAACACCAACCTGATGGCAAGGGAAAGTGCATACAAGCTATGAAGCTGCTTGAGTCTGTATCTTTTTTAGACTCTGATGTTTTCAGTGATCTATCTCTCACAAAACAATCTGAAGGCCTTTCCTTAAGCATTGCATTCATTTTATATTAGGCATCCATCTTTCAGTTCAGTGGTGAACTGTGTTATTATGAGCAGGTAAAACGGTGTTTCTTTTTTTCATTGATCAGTAAGAAGACAGAAGATGCAGACACACAGACACACACATGCAAAGCTCCAGAAGGGAGAATCTGTTTACAGCAAAGACCCATTGCTCATCTATCTATGTTTGCTAGGTAATTTAGGCCTCAAAAGCAGTATAGCTAGCTCACTGAAATGGCATTACTTGCTACTGTTCAGAGTGAAGAATGTGGCCTTATAAAGCTGGGGTCATTATCTCTCTGAGCCTGTTTGTGGCAAGTTAAAGGAAAGAAATACGGTGTCTATCTAAGGCAACCAATATTTTCATTTCAGATATGCTTTGTATGAAACACCAACTCAGTATTTTATGGGATATGACATTATTTCCAGCACATCTTTTATAATGTTTGCTTGGGGCTGGCAGATAAAACAATACAGTTGAGCCAAACCCCTGGAATTGGACAAGTTAATCACAGCAATGTGTATCAATCATTGGATATCCATCAAGAATAACAGCCAAAGGCCATAAGAAATGAGTCCAATATAAAGAAATCAGAGCCAGAACTATGATGTTATAACTGAGCTTTCTATTTCACCATTGTTCAGAAGAACATATTTGAACTGCCTGAATTCAGTGGAAGTCAGGTTTATCCACAAAAAACCTCAGATGCCTACAACATAGCCTACAATGCCTACAACAAATAAGAACACTTATCTAAGATTCTGCTGGAGTGAACAGGAACACTGGAGTTGAGGTCTGATTTAATGTAGGTGCCCACACTAAGAAGACTTGAATTACAGTTTAAAATCTATTGAGTTTATTGATTATGGTCATGGGTGAGGTAGCTAAATTCAGGCACCCAGTCCTATCTCCCCTGTGAGGAAAGGTTGAGAGAGAGCTGGGCCTGTTCAGCCTGGAGAAAAGGCGGTTGTGGGGGATCTCAACAGTGTGTCTAAGTATCTTAAAGGAGAGTGTAGGTGCCAGACTTCTTAGTGGTGCTCAGTGATTGGACAAAAGGCAACGGCAACAAACTGAAACATGGGAAGCTCCTTCTGAACATGAGGACAAACTTCCCTGTGAGCATGATAGAGTACTGGAATAGTTTTTCTAGAGAGACTGTGGAATCTTCATGCTTGGAGATACTGAAAACAGGTCTGGACAGGGTCCTCTGCAACATGCTCTACTTTACACCTTCTATAGGTGTCCCTTCTTAAGCAGCAGGCTTGGACGAGATGATCTCTCAAAATCTCTTCCAGTTTCATCATTCTGTGAGCTAAGGGTGGTTTGCTCAGTTTTAGACAGATGTCAATAACTCTTCAGGTGGATTCCACCATTTTGCTCCCTAGAACTATTGGCCATCCAGTGTCAAGGATGACTGAAATATTCACATCTCGTGCTTTCCAGTACTTGATGGGACTTCCACTTCATCATCTTAACGAAAGGAACATATCTGGAACAAGTTAAATGGGTCACTGAACTAAGATGATGGTTGCTTTGATCATTGCTGTCAAAGCATGAGTATTAGGGAATTAGGATTCTTTCTAGAAGTTCTTTTAATTCAGTGCCTACCAGCCCTTCCCATCTACAGGGTCAAAGTTTGCCTATCTTAAGTAGCAGATATACTCATCGCTCATCACTTTCTTATTATGTCATTACATTAAATTGCATGCCAATTTGAATTTTGCTCAAAGCAGTTCTAACCAAGAAGCTAAGAATAAGATTTTGACTTTTTTCCTTTTGTCATTTAGAAAGAAGAATTTCTCCTTTGCTCGACTGTCTAGAAGAAAAAGGATCCTGGCAGCAGAACTACTACTCTAGACTGTGTGTAAGGAGAATTTATTTAAGAAGTTATTTGTCTCTAAACAAAACTGAACTGACATAGAGACTGTAGAATTGAAGAAACCATAATACTAATTCACAAAAGAGGCAAATTCTTACTACAGAAGCAGCACTATTTCAGGTACATCTGAGTGCTCATCTGGGCAGCCTTGACATTCTTTACAGTAGGACCGTAATACAATTTATTTTCACAAGTAAAAACAAGCAAACAACATTAGTGAGTATGACAAAAATCTAATCTTGTACAACAATTTCAAACATTGCAGACACCATGGACAAGGTTGAGTTATTTAAATCCATTACAAAATTATCTTTCACTAGAGACAGTGGATAATTTGCTTGCTAGTTTCTCTGTTGATATGCCAAAAGGGAGAATGAGATACACACTTTGCAGGAAGTCACCTGGAATGAAATAATAATTCACAGAAATAATGAAATGTTGAACTAATAGGGTCAAACCCAGAATCTGGAGAGGTTATAGACCGTATCCCTCTGGGATTAATTTGTGTTTATTTTCTCCTGTTAACAGCTTTCTTTACTTTCTGCTATGTCTTCATTCTGCTCTAGTCTTTTGCCCTCTCAAGCCCAGCATAATTGCCCTAAAGCTTTCAGTTTATCAGTTCTGCCTTAAGGTCTGTCTCTGCCTCCAAGTCATTTCATTTCCTTCTGTCCTATTTCCCACTCCTCCATCTACCTCTAGGTGAATCTAGCATCTAACTTTACAAATTTAAATCTGAAGACTATATTTTAGATCAGATTTTTTCTTCTGAGAAAAACTATGGGTGCATTTTTGTCAGAGTTATCTCACTAGATTTCAAGTCTTCCTTCAAAATTGTGGAGGAGTTAAAACACCTAAATCAAATCAGAATTATGCAAATCAGATCATCCCAATGTCCTTCATTTCTTAAGAGAGCTGCCTTAGAAATGTCATTCCATAATCCTCTTTTTAGGAAAAGATGTTTTAATTCAGAGTGACAAAATAGTTACTAAAAGCTGAAAAGAGGGTCCCAAACTGAGTAAGCATAATTACAGGCAATTCTGCTTGTGCCCTGAGCAAAATTAACCATACTAGCTCTTGATCTATTCAAGTCCAGCTTTCAGGATGTCTTCTGTGCTCACAATGTACTGATTGGCAACACCGGTTTTCAGCTATTTGTAAAACTAAACCTGCAGTGATCTGCTGTTATGGGCTTTGCTGATTTTCTTGAGATTTAACTTCATGCTAAAAGTCTGCATAATACCAGAGTGAACTGCTGGATCCACAGTAAACCACTGCCATATTGCCTCTAAATTCTTGTAACTGTTCCTCAGTCTTGTATGTTTTAGCTCTGAATCCTCCTTCATGTGTGGTACCTGTCTTGTGGCTTTCAACCATTTGACAATTTTGTCATGTCATTCACAAGGTCAGGAATGATAACTACCTTGCTCCAGAATGATGTCTCCATAGAAAAATAATAATTATTGCAACAGTGTTTGGTTCAGATAGGAAAAAAAAAGGGGGTAATCTGGAATTTGGGAGCATGCCCTGATAACATCCTAACTTCACAGCTGCCATTTTAATACCCCATTGACATGGAAAAGGCCAAGCAAGCCTTTATCATTTTGTCCCCTTTCAAATCAGCATGCACTGTGTAAAGAAATTCACTTTGCATTCAACACAAAAAATGCCATTCTGAAAAGCCTGTGTCAGCAGCCTTAATTGCTGGGTTGATGCCAGGATGGATGGATTGTAGACTGATGGATTGAACGCTCCTGCGTTTCTAGAGGAAGGATGAGAGAACAGATGGGATTTTGCCAATTTAAACTTCTGTACATGTTTAATGTTCTATTTATCTCTTCCAGTGAGCCTGAAATGGTAATAAATGAACTAGATTTTTTATTGGAATCTGTTAATGTCATGAAAAGTGTTTGTGAAGAACAAAAAGCTCTATTAGCCTGCAATGACCTGCAAACAAACAACAGGCTGTGAGGAGTGGTTACCCACTTCCTAATTTGCTTAATGGGCTTTTAATGAGTGGGCTTATGGCCATATAGTTAACACACGGGTCTAGTACCCTAGAGGCCTGTATTCATGCTATTTCCTGAAACTTTGGGAAAAATCTCCTATATTTCTGCTCCTGTTTTTCACTTTGTTGGGCTTCACAATGCACCCAAACAACCCTTAGACTTTTCTAGGGGCTGAAATACAAATAAGAGTACTAAGATATTCTTGTTACAAGTTCAAAGACCTCAATGCCCCATTCACTTACCTACCACACTTAATTACCCTAGTTAACTCTCAATTTCCCTTTTATATCTGTCCAATAAGTTTGTTAACATAAAGTATTTCATATTTCACATAGAAGTGCATAATTTTTTTGCTGCAGATTTTTTTTAATATATAACTTCAGAAGGGCTCGATAGTGTAAAAAGGGTGACATAATGGAAAAACTATTCCTATTTGTTTGGGAAAACAAACACATTGGAAAGACAAGGAGGAAAACATGGAGTTACTTGTAAAATTGTTGTTGAATCTACAACACAAGTTTAGCATCGACCCCTTCTGATGGCCAGATACATGTTTATTCCAGTCCAAATGTACTAGATATGGAAATCACAGCAGAATTATCTTTATGGTGCTATTGGGGCAGAAATTCACAAGAAATCAGCCTTCTGTGCAGAGCCACCAACTCAATTAAATGTGTAAATGAAAAAAAAAAGTAGAGATTACCATCATCAAATAAAAAGGATAAATTATGGATTGAGTTTTAGGAAACAGAGATACAGAGAAAGAAGGAAAGCAAAAAAGAGAAAAAAGAGAGATAAAAAGGAAAGCAATGAAATTAAAAAAGGATAGAAGGTCAGTAGAAATACTTTAAATATTGAACATGTTTATGAGCATACCTTGTAAAAAGTTTGATTTTTTTTATGGAAAAATTGCTGCTGATAATGTACAAACTTTGTAAGCTACACACACACGTACACATACACATTCTACATAATTGGTTTCTTTCTTCCACTGAAACACAAAGCACTTTTCAGGTGTCTTAGTTTAGGCAGGCAAGTTAGAAAATGTTTGCTGAAATAATTTAACCAAGGTCGTAGAGCTGAGCAGTTACACTTCTCCCCTGACTCCCCCAGCATATTCCTCTCTCACCACATGATTAAGGAGTGTTAAAAAATAACATTCAAATGACCTCAATAGGTCCTTTATTTCTCCATGTCTTACTTAACACCTTTGTTAATGGCCTGAACACTAAGCGAAAAGCACTTAGCAAGAGCGAAAAAGTCTGCAAATAAATTAAAGTATAATAAGTTTCAGTTAGTCTCCAAATAGAGTCTGTGATTACACAGTCTCTATTTAAGCAGCAGCAATACCAGACTTCTATACAAAATTTTAAAGGCTAATAGATTCAACAGGCTTTAAACTAGAGAGAAAGGAAATAAAGGAAGTGTTGTCTCAGCTCAGACAAAATGACTTGTATTTCAGACATTCATGTAGAAATTACATTTAGCTTTTATCATTTGCTTTTCTCCTTTGAGGTAAGTAGTATTAGCAATTATATGTTAATGGGATGAGGAGAAAAGTACAGAGGAAAGGGAAGTATTACTAAATGGTGGAGAATTTGATCTGGAGGGCATGGATTTAATCTACTCTGGATGGGTTTTTTTATAATTAGAATGCCTGTCTATAGATAGGTTCAATCTTTCTAGGAGGGAGAGAGCTGAAGGAAAAGGAAAAAGATCATAGGATATGACGGTATTATTTTAAATGTCACTAAATTACATCTTCAGAATGGAGACTGTTGAGGAAACCAGCTTGGAAGGAGGTACATGTAAAAGAAAATTGACGTTGAGCTTCTCTCATTCTTTCATGAACTTTGAGAAAAGAAAGCTGCATTATGTCTATGCCAACATTTCTGAGGTCTGTCACTTGCGGGATTTAAAATGGATCTGAAATCACTGTCATGTCATCATCTCAGTTTGAAGCTTTGATAAGGAAGCCTGTAAAGGCTTAAAGGGCTCAGTTCACGGTGAGGGTATACTGATAGCTCTCGATCTGATTACATCAGTTGATCACTTAACATGAAGCTAAAATCATAACCTAAAAATGCAGGGTTTTTTAGAAATAGTTATTGACAAATGGTAAACGTAGGAGAAGTTGGACCTGTAGAACTTGTCCAAATGCATACAACCTGTCCAGCAATCCGTGGAGCTGGACATGGATTTAGCACAAAAATCCATGTCCAGTCCAAGCACAAATCAGAGTTGATACAGGAAGGTTTTGCAAACAGGTGGTACAGCAGTTCAGATTCAGCAATGTTTTTCTAGTGTCAACATATATCAAATTTTTTTTAAGCAAAAACTGACTTAACAGTCAGAGGTCACAAACCCTATCCAGTAACCTGTGCTTGGATAAATCTTTGGCTCACAGATTATTGTTCAAGCATTGATTAAATCCTTTCAACTTTAATGGTCTAATTAAATCAGTGAGTGTGTGGGGAGGGGATAGTGATGGATGCTCCATCTAAATTGAAAGGTGAAAAATCAGCACTTCAGAATGATTCATATCTCAGATATTTTGAATTGCCCATGGGAATTACCCAAATCTTTTTCCTCTAACTAAACAAAAAGAAGGAATCCTAAGTCTAGATGACATAAACTATGGAGTTACCAGAAATGAATATTCAACCTTTCCTTCAGTAGTTTGTGATTAAATTGATGTTTAATTTTTAATTGCTGTTTGTCTTCAAATTCTAAATGTTGGCCTGTGTGAGATAAGGAACAAACAATGCACTGAGTGTAAACCAGGAGCTTGTAGTGCTTGTGGTATCCAAGATGACTAACTCACTTGTCATGATAGCACCTTATAGCCGGCAAACCCTTGGACAGTAAAATGACACATGCTTATAAATTGATGCTATTCAGCAGAAAAAATAACCTAAGCAGCTAAAGCCCTAGCAAGATTAAAAAGCCTATTTTTTATGCCTCTATAAATTTGGTAGTTCTGAACTACTGAAAGTGAAGAGATTTTAGAGATAAATATTAAAAACTTGAGAAAAGTATTCCCAGTCACTGGAACAAGGCATCTAAAAGTAGTCTTAAAATACCAAGGATTAAAGTGGTAAAAAATATATATTATTGATATTAATGAAAATTGTCCATTAAAATGCATTTTACATATTTAAATTTCAAAATATATTGGTACTAACTTTGAAAGAAAGAAAGATAAAGCCTGAGGGTGAAATTCACCTCATATAAATTTATTTGCACTAATCATTTTCATACTCAGACAGAATATGTGGAGAGTTCAGCTGTCTGTTTGGTCAGCTAACAGCATGTGATAAAACAGACCAATCATTTCATCGGGACAATGACTATAAAAATTAGTATAATCACAGATAGTTTGTGAACATAAATCATTAATGAAATAAGTGTCTGTGAATAATACACGAACTGAAGAGGGGCTAGCACTCTTGAATTAATTGTTGTCTCAGGATAATCCTGTAGTCTGTCATGAATAATAAAGAAAGAAAATAAGTAAGGGGATTCTACAACAAACAGCAAGATAACTTTCAGTGATGTATTTCATTAGCCTGCAGGGAAGACTTTCCAGCAAAAAGGGTCTATTGTTGCATTTCAAATCAGGACGCACAAGGAAACATGCAAACAACAGGAAACAATAAACAGATATATCTCAAACCCCAGGTTTCAGCAAACAGACCTTATAGAGGGAAATGGAAAAAAAACAACAATCCCTGAATAGTCAATAACATTTCCTCATGTCAAAAGTTCTGGAGTCAGATTAACAGAAAATATTATGCCTTGATCTTTGCCAGGTTAAAAGAGCACCCAAAAGCCTATGGCTAAACATATACAAGTCTTCCAAGAATCAGCACAGCCAGGCTTTAGAAGAGAAAGATGATTAGCTCTAAAATTTTATATGCACATTCTGGCTGCAGTCAGGATTGTGCATTTGTGGATATTGCTGCCATAGCAGAGTGAAAAGCATATTGAACATCTCAATGGTATTATTGTTCACTGGGAGTTTGTAGCTCAGCCCTTTAACAGGAGGCACTATTTCTAAAATTTCATATGTTTACGCAAGTTTTACACATAAATTTGTGGCTGATGAAGAACTGGATGTTGACTAATAAAGAGTGAGGCTGAATGAGCAAGGTACCTCTTGTTCCCTAACATGTATATTTTATTTTCAGAGTGAAAAAACTGCATGATTCTATAAAAGACTAGGCACATCTGCAGCTCTTCCATCATACCTTCTTACACAGCCAATTCAAGAAATTACTACTCCCTTGCCCCTAAGTACATGTTAGGATTCATATTCATTTCAACGAACTTGAGCAGTCTGGGTGAGGTGTGTAACTTATTCAGGTCCCTTTGTAGTCAGTGGAGAGACATATCTGCTGGATGATTCATCCCACTTCAGTTAGACATGTGTCGTAGACTGCGATGAATCACTCCCTGGAACTACTGACTTCTCATGTGTGATAACTGAGGAAGGCTTGCATTTGATGTCTTCTTTTATTGTGACTTTCATGACTGCAGCCATACATAAACTTAGTTTTCCTTCAAAACCCTTCCAGGGATTATGGATTACAAACTCACTAAAAAGGAATCAGACCTTGTTTGCTTGTCTACTGAAAAATGATAAAAATCATCAGACACCTTAAGCAAAGCAAGGGCTAGACAAATTTTACAGACAACCCCTAATTTGTCTTCCTGGAAGACGGTTGTGGTTTAAAATCCTGGAGAAAAATGGCTGACCTTAATTCCCCTTGTTGTGCATCAGGAATCAAGTCTTCCAGTTACACCCAAAGCACTTGATCCTATGCTAGAGGGAGATAACAAAAACTGAGCACTGTTTCCACAAGGGGAATAAGGTTTCACCTCTTTATTGAATGTACCACAGGAGGAGTATGTGGTGCCAAATACAGCTTCAGCTTTTGTGCAATGATCACTTATCCTTAGGGTCCTCCAGCTACATTTCAGTCAAAGAGCTGATGGGTGATTACATCTCCAGGTCTACAGGTCCAGGGTATGTTTGAATCAGACTTACAAGTGAGATGTTTAATAACTAAGGGCCTCTCAAATAAGCTTTAAAAAATGGTGCCCCTAGAATCAATCTGATTGCAATAAATAACTCAAATGGGTGCCCTCAAGCACTCACAAAAAGCATCTGATCATGAAAAGTCTTTGGTTAATACTAAACAAATATAACATTAAAACAAAAAAATCTTAAAAAGCTTAGTTTAAATCCTAATTCAAGGTATCCAATTACCAGTTGGTAAGCCTTCACTCAAAGAGTTAGGAGGCACTTTCCTTAGCATTAAGTGTGTTAGATTGTTTTCCATCTCCTCTGATTTTAGCCATTTAGCCTAATGACTAAAATGAAATACAGCTCTGATGGCTAAAATAAAGCCTTATTTCTCAGGCTTTAGTTTAATTGGAACCACGTGAGATTTGCTGTATGTTTTACAGACCTGCACCATTTTGTCCTTTGGTGATAATAGCAATGACACTGTCATCTTCATCCTGTAATATGCTTCTATTTCATTTTTAATATGAAGTTCAATTAAGGAATAAGTATGATTAAAACAGGTATAAGAAAAATATCCCAAGCCTCTATCTCTCCCAGATTTAAGTAGTGGAGAACACTAATTTAAAACTAAAAATTATTGATGCATTTTACATGGTTTCCTATTAATCAGCATCAGAACGAGAGCAATTTGCAAAATTCATGTGGCATCTATTAAACATTTCCTTCTAAGTAAGTAAATGAAAGAGATTTACTAATTCTGGTAGACACTTCATGAATTGGTAATGGTGAGAGATACTAAATATAGAGGGACATGTTAAATCTATACAAAATGCAAAATACCCCTCAGATCTCCACTAAACGCATTTAATCCCTTTTTGCATATTTTAAGGCCTATCAGATTTTATAAATATTGATACAATATAGTAAAAGGTGACTGTTTGGAAATGAATGTTAAAGTCTTGGTGTGTTAAAAGAAAAGCATCACAGAGAAATATTATTCAGCGTGGCTAGACTATTTGCTCCAGAGATAGATTTGGGGGACTTTCTTCACTTTTGCTGTTACTCTAAATCTAGCTGAAATGGTCAGTTTCACCAAATATTCTATTCATGGGATGGTCGTAAGGGAGAGTTCCTATGTTAGAATGACTTGTGTGAAACCTGGATTGTACAGCGTTTTCTCTCTTTACAAATCATTTAACTTAAGGATATCCAAATGAAATCCACTCATTAAAAATCATGTCTCAACTTGCAAACAGTATTGCATAAATGATTTAAGAAACAGTTCTCTAGCTTTTTGGACCGGCTCAAAATTTGCAGTGGATTTTCTTTATCATAAAAAACTGAATGAATCTTTATCATAAACCTTTATCATAAAATGTTAATGATCTTGCTAATGTTTCTATATCATCTCATCCAATGGAGCACCTGGAGGTCACGTATCTCAGCTTTATCTCCTCAAGCAGTCTGTGAATATGACGCTTGGATCATTCTCTGCCCTGTTTGTACCTTTGAAGTGGAGCAGGCACTTTTCACAGAATCACAGAATGACTGAGGTTGGAAGGGACCTCTGGAAATCATCTAGTCTGAGCCTCCCTGCTCAAATAGGGGCCCTTAGAGCACAGGGCATCCGGTGGCATCCAGGTGGGTTTTGAAGATCTCCAGAGAAGGAGACTGCACAACTCTCTGGGCAGCCTCTTCCAGGGCTTGGTCAAACTGACAGTAAAGAAACTCACATGGAGATGGAACTGCCTGTGTTCTAATTTGTACCCATTACTCCTTGTTGTGTCACTGGCCACCGCTGAGAAGAGTTTGGTCCCTTCCTCCCTACATTCTCCCTTCAGGTATTTGTGCATGTTGATCAGATTCCCTCTGAGTCTTCTCTTTTCCAGGCTAAACAGGTCCAGCTCACTTAGTCTTTCCTCATACGATAGATGCTCCAGTCCCTTAATCATCTTTCTCACTCATCGCTGGACCCTCTCCAAGAGCTCCACATCCCTCTTGTCCTGGGGAGCCCAGAGCTGCCCCCAATACTCCAGGTGTGGCCTCACCAGAGCTGAGCAGAGGGGCAGGATCCCCTCCCTCGACCTGCTGGCAACACTCCTCCTGATGCAGCCAGGCCTTCTTGGCCACAAGGGCACATTGCTGCCTCATGGCTAACTTGTTTTCAATCAGGACTCCCAAATTCCTCTTCACGGAGCTGCTTTCCAGCAAGGCAGCCCCTAATCTGTGCTGGTGCCTGGGGTTATTCCTGCCCAGACGCATTTGTTTTTGGAAACACACGTTCAGTGACTGGTCCTGCTTTTGCTCCCAGGAACAAAAGCTCATCAGTTTTTTTTCCTTTATTTATTTATCTATCCATTCATTCATTCATTCATTCATTTATTTATTTATTTATTTATTTATTTATTTATTTATTTATTTACATTTTGCTTTTTGCAATTCTGTGGCCAGGGACAGAAACAAGAAACAAAGTTGTGGTCAACACTGACTCGGAGTGGCTCTGCAGATGCTACTGCAGTACAAACATAAACCCTGATACTTTAAAAAAAAAAAAAAAAAGGGGCCAATGACAGTGTAGAGAATATGGACCTGTAGGTGGGTTTATCACTGAAGATAGCACTAATGGCTTGTCCTTGGACAACTGTGTCCACAGTATGAACTTAGGAGAGAGGCAGATCAAACCTTTCTGATGAAACCCAAAGCTTAGGAAGTGCTAATGTGCTTTCTGAGCAAATTTACAAAGTAGCTTTTTAATGTAAAATACAGACCAAATCTGGGTTTTGCCCAAGCCCAGCACAATTAGCAGAATTCTCCCAGATTATGATCCAGCTCCAGATTCATTACGAAACATGGCAGAGCTTTCAGCTCTCCTATGTGCATTTAGGCCAACTGACAATGTCAATACCAATGTAGATGTAAACTCATTTTCTTGCTAAAATACTGAGAATTTGTTCCAGCACCAAAAATGTAATAAAAGTAACTTTTGCCTACATCTGTACTAGAGGAAGATGAGGAGGTTACTGCTTCCAGCTCTCTCCTCACCTTTTCCTGCATCCTGGTTGATGGTCAGTTGAACTGCTGGTGAGCCATAGAAGAGTTTTTTAACGTGATACAAAATCAGCAGATTTTATCTAAAATTCTTGCTGGAATGTAAAGTCGTTTATGAGCAACTGAGATGCGTGCACTGCACCAAGGGAGACCCTAATTTCTCATTAGCCATCCCATGATCTGCTGTCCTGCTTGTCTGATAGAGTAGTAGGAGGCACATATTGCCCTGTCAAAAGACTCTGCAGGACTTTAAGGTAATGCTTTGTGAGGGATAAAAATAAAATAAATAGAAATAAAAAAGCTTCCTGTTTGCTTATAGTCTCCCAAACTTATTCAGTTTTTGCTGGCAAGAGCTGGTAGGAATGTAAATTCACTTTTACTGCATGGTTCTCATTCTTATTTGTTTAATTCAGCAATGCAGTGCTGTGGTACCAAAAACATCATCCCAACTTATGCATTATTTACTAGTTAATATCTCAAAACAGATGTCCCTAAATAAAATCATATCTATCCCCTCACTTGTCTGCCTGAGGGCCAAATCTGAGAAACAGGATACTTCCTTGATAATGTGCAATAGACTAAAAATATGACATTGGAAACCCCCAGCTCCTGTCAGAGCTGGATGCTGAGAGAGTGAGAACTCAGTACCAACGTGTGTCTCCAAGCCACTGTCAGCATTTCTCAGTCTCTTTAGGACTGTCTAACATCTCCAGCTTTTAAACTGTCATTCTAGCCTTTCACTCCTACTGATTTCAAGGATTATTAGCTGAAGACCTGTAAGATGGAAAGATCATGCAGCAGGCAGAAAAAAATACATTCCTTGGACAGATGCAAGAAGTGTCCATCAGAACAGGCGCTGCTCTGTGTAACTGCACCAAGTGCTGCCTATGCATGAAGCACACATTGCCCAATCTCTGAGTTTTCACAACTGGTGCTGAATAGTCAACAAGATGTTGAAGTGGGATATCTGTGTTTCTTTTCTGCCATGGATAATTATCTTAAATTGCATTATTTTTCCACGGAGTACAGGTGAGATTTGTGGTCTAGCGAAGATACTCATAGCAAGAAAGTTCATCAAGTTGAGAAGTCCCTGTGACTCCTGCTCCCAGTATTCTCCCCATCACATATACAATTGTGGCTGGGATGAAGGAAAGATTTGGAAAGATTTTAAGGAAGAGGCTTCACTCTCAGCTTTAACAAATATAATAGTCACATTTGTGAGTCATGACTGTTTAGCTGCCAGAAACTATATAACAGTTCAGAAGGGATGTGTTCAGCTTTTTGCTCAGATAAGAATTAAAATGGAAACAGGATTCTAAAGGGAACCCAACACTGTTCATTGTCTTCACTAGTAATTCAACTGTTGGTGCATGTGCTCAAATTTGAAAGCCGTTCTGGAGGCCAGTAAGCCCATGAGCCCATGGCCTTTCCCTCTAATATTCCTTCCTCTCCTTCTTTCCTCTTTTTTTTTTTTTTTTTTTTTGAACCTATAATTATATTCTCTCATAGTTATCACAGAGATAGCAAGTTGGTTTTGGATAGTCCTAAATAAGTGCAGTAGAAGGATCAACCCCTAAAACTTTATAGTAGAGAGTATAGAGAAGATTGAATGGGAAAATACAATTGATCCTATCCCTGCTATGAAGAATGAGGCCTGTAAGGGCAGACCATGGCAGCTCCTCATGAGCAAGCGTGGTGTACATTGGACAAAGAGAATGTACAGAGTGCCTATAGCGAGCAGAGAAAAGACTAATTTGGGTGGCAATGGGCTTATAGTCTGGATGCTAGAAGGAGGAAAAGACAAGTATCTTTTGAACAGAAGTAGAGAAATGACAAGGACATGAAGGCGGTGGAGACGACCTAGAAAAATATATACTTTGCTACCCATTGCTTTGGTTTGAGAAGAAATTCTGAAGAGATTTATGCATGAAGCAGATAGGAAGCAGATAGGAATTATACCCTGCTGAGATTATGGCCAGAGTCTTAAACCACAAAACCATTCTGCTCACAGCTGCATTCTGCATCCCACCCTTTGTTTCCTTGCCCCTGCAAGACTTGGCAGTGCCCATGTCCTAAGTTTCAGGAAAATTTACAGCAAAAGCAAAGGCGGGGCATTTTTGCACCTAATAGCTGCCTGGAAAGGATAGGAAGGAAAAAAAAAAAAAAAGAGGGAAGAGAGTAATAGCAAATTATCTAATTATAAAGGAATTAAGACCAAAGTTAACTAAAAGTTAACTCATTTCCCCCACCCCCAGCCTACAGTTCACATGCAACCTTAGTAATTACCAAGCAGTTATCCTCAAAATTAAGCCAATCACAAATGGACCCACAATTGGCAGGGCAAGCCAGGCCAGGCTTGGCTCTCTGGTGAAGCATGCAATACTCTGCAGCATTGGGCTTCTCTCAGCAGGTACATTAGTTAAGGTGCATGAACCTAATCAGTCGCAGTGAATGTGCACCAGTAAGCGTGACAGGAAGAGTGGAGACATTTGACTTTCATGAGAAATCCTGAAGCCTTGGCTTCTCTCCCCTCTGTCAGGACCCATACAAAATATTTATCAAGGCTTTGCTCCTAGCTTCTATCTTTGTCTCTGCAGTGCATGTCCACAGTGGGAAAAGAAACTTAGACGGGTCTTAAAATACAGTACCGTTCTTACCAAGCACTCTCTGAAAGAATTGCTGAAGCTTTAGTTCACATTTTCCCTGTTGTGACCTCCCAGACAGCTCCTGTTAGTTCAACTAACCACAAGAAAAGGGGTGATGGAGAAACAATGACAAGTATTGAAACAGATTGCAAGTATTTGGATAGATGGAAAGCTCTCTGGATCTCTACTTCCCAGGAGGACAGTGAAATTTTTGAAGATCTGAGGATATACATCTCCAAACACTGAGAAATCTGAATTGGAAATTGACGTTATCTAAAGAATTGAGATGATACTACACTCAGATTTTGCACTTAAACTGATGCAAAAGCTGGAAGGAAGAATACTCATATGAAAAACCTCATTCACTGCAAGGTGGAGTCCCTGATATATGTCTATTTTTTCCCCATCTTGAAGTTAGGTGTTTAGAGTTAAGACTGTCTTCCAGAACCCTTCTGTGGTCAATGGAGAGGAATAGTCACCTGCAGAGAGTGAGTCATCCTATCTATATCAGGAAGGGGATGAATCACCCATCGCTTTCTCCATCTTTGGTTTCAGATCCTGAGAGATATGTGAGTAACTGAAAGATGGATTCAGGTTTTTCCAACTACATAAGTCATAATAAAAATATTACACCTCTTTACAAATGTGTCTTGCTTATATGTTCCGACCATTATGAGAGCAACAAAAATGTTCTCTCCCTACTGACTGTAGAAAGAGCTCAGCTTAACTAGAGACCTACATTCCTGATATATGAGGTTAGGTTATCTAAACAGCTGGCCTACAAATTACACATTCTTTTCCAAAGGCTATGAAGGACTCTGAACTGTTTTAAGCATTTTTCAGACACAAATATTTATAGGATTAAGAAACTGTGTGGTTCTCTTTCTTCGAAAATTGTTTAGAGAACATCAACAAATCCTTGTTGAGCTTTGCAAACAATTGCCTTGAGATCCAATCATATTAAAAAAAAAAAAAACTTATTTTAAAATGCTTTATCTTTGTCTTTTTTTTTTCTACCACAGAATGATTTTTTTTTCTTGCCAGACATGAATAAATAGTGCAAGAAATTCAGCTTTATTGCAACATTCTGTAGGGAAAGAAATTGTCAAAGAACCAACAATATGTCCAAACACATCTTTTAATTCATCTGCAAGTCTCTCAAACCAACCTAGAAGGAAACTGAATGGATATGTTTCAAGTTGAATAAAATATGAAAGCTATCCTCTAGTATAAGCAGTCTGTTTAGAAAAATATCATAAAGAAAAAAATCATGCTTTCTATTCTGGAAATATAAGAATTTTATTCCAGAAGTCTGTTTTACATTGGAGCTCACTGATGGTTGTTTTCTCTACTGGTAATAAAATACATGAATTGTGAAAATAATCTCATAAGATTTCCAGTTCAATAATCCAAATCCTAAAAGACATTAGATTATTTTTAGTACTAATAGGCCTCAATGCCTAAGTAGGGCTTCATTACAGAAGAATAAGGCCTGAGCTTCTTTAACCTGCATACCTAGGAATGTTAAGAATATTCAGTGCATTTTAGGGAAATCTCTAATTTAGAGAATCTGACTGAAATGAATCAAAATTCAGAATCTTGTCAGACTGCAGAATGATTTCTTTTTAGTTATTTTTGTAATTACTTAGAATTGAGCTATATAAACTTTTTATGTGTGACATGTAATGAAGTACTAACAGATGACCTTAGCTTAGGCTGCCATATCTTTTTTTTTCTTTACTGTGTCCACATCTGCACAGAATCTACATGGACTGAACATTTATCCATTTGCCTATGATTATCAGTTGACTGGAAATCTTAGGTCAGATGCTACAGTGAATGGTCACAAATGCCTATTAGTTTACAATGAACCCAGGAATCCCAACATCTTCTCCTGTGATAAAAGTTTCTGATTTGTTAGTCATGGTCACAGGAACTGCACAGCACATGTGCAAGAGAATCTGTTATGAAGTTATGAGCCTGTGTCTCTATCCAGTTTTCTAGCACTAGAGAAAAATGCAGACAACAAGTCTGAAGGAGTAGGATGATTAAGTTCTCTCAGACATGTTACTGAAATGTGACTCAAGGTTCACCTAGTATATAGTGACACGTTTACACTGACTCCGTGGGCGTCATGTCAACATATACCAGCTAAAATTCTGGCATAACAGAAATATTAAGGTATGCCCTGTTCTTTGATGATAAAATCCAGAATGCCAAGCAAGTGAAAATCTGTAGAACAGACATTTGCCAGTGTTTTAGCACTTTGGAAACCAAGAGACCACATTAAAAAGTTTAAGTGGACTAATTACTTGAATTACATTACATTACAAACCTAAGTTGGGTTTTTACAGCCCTGTATTTCAGTCCTTGCTGTTTCTTGCTAATGAAGTTGGCTATAAAATAAACAGGATGATGCTCTGCTTTTTACTGACCTGACAAACATAAAGACTTTTTACTACTATTGAAGAGCTGGGGCAGAAGGCAGGGGATGAGTGCTGAGCTCATGGGCTTGGTGAAAATTTGAGTTATCCAGGCTAAGAGGAGAAGCAGTATTTGTCCATAGCACCTACATTTGGCTCAACTCACAGTCAAACATATCAGTCCACCACCCCAGGGAGTATGCAAGTCATGCTATTGCATTTTTCCCCATGTCAGATGACTGCATACATAATTACAGCAAAAGCAGGATTGATGTGATCTCCTAAAGGTTAATATAAGGAAGATTTTGCACAGAAAAGTGGTGGGGTATTAAAATCCCCGATATCTGATAATGGCAAACTGATCCAAGAAAGTCTCTTAAACTCCGATACCAATATTCTGATGTTACATCTCTCATGCAGCACAATTGCTTGTAGTTCTCCTATTATTTGAAATGTCACAGGTTTGTGTAATATAGCCATAATACCAAGATCCATTCCACAAAGCGTAACTCCAGTTTTATCCATCATCATCTTTCCAAGTTCCAGAGGAGACAAATCACTCTGTAAGCAATAAAAAGTAAAGCAGAACTTAAAGGTGGTTGGGGTCTTCTTGTTTGGCAACAGACATTGAATCTCATTCCTCAGGTTTTGAGGACTCTTAAAAATACAAAAGCAACAATACGATCTTATCTATGAGACTTAAGCACTGTTAAAAATCTTGTTAACCATATTAGGTGAGGAAATCCTTAGAGCAGACTGATTCCCATCATTTGATATAGGCAAATTGGGAGCTGAAGGTGTTGAGACACACAGTGCAAGAGGAATAGAAGCTTCCTGCTCCAGTCTTCCAGCAGTGAAGGTAAGCATCCTAATTGCTGTGTAGCATTTTTATTTTCCTCTTCTAAACAGGCTTCAGTTTTACGAGCAGTGTGATTAAAAAAAAAAATAAATCACCTAGTGGAAGCCATTTGAACAGTGGGGAATCCATTGACATCAGCATGCGCTTGCTGCAGCACAGTCAGATTGCTTTACTATCACTGCATTCATTAGCAGGCCTAAGAGAATGTCTAAGTTTACATGGACTTTGTATCATTTATGACACACTGTACATGGCTAAGAGTGTTTCTCTCTTCAGGAGAATGCAGGCATTTTCTGTTGTGCCCAATGTAACTGACAGCAGTCTGCAGTCATAGCTTTTGGATGATTTCTCTAACAACTTTGGAGAAAATACCTTAAAGCCTTCCCTTGGCTTCTGATGAGCTACAATCTGCAAAAGTGGTGATGTTCTCAAACAAAAACGAAAACAAAAACATATATATATATATATATATATAAAATGACTGAGCTAACCTTCAGAAAATCCCTAGAGAAATAGTATTTCCTAATTGTAGTTTGTTTATTGTGGTTTATCCAATTCAAAAGTTATATTTATTTCTCTACCACTTTTAACAAGAACTCAGGTATCAGGACCTTAGGCTAAGGCAATTGAAACCTTTGCCTAGATCCTTGATAGTTACTGTTAACTATAGAGAGATTCTGACAGTGAGCACCTGGGAAATCCCAAATCTACTCACAGAATCACACAGAATTACACACACTCCATGTCCTCCATTGCAATATCCAATTTTCCGTGGTACTTTTATGCCATATTGCCAAGCCCCTGACTCTTCCTTAGCATTTTATCATAGGTCCAAAGTTCCTTTGTATTTAGACACAAAAAAGCTAGCATTGCAACAAAGCTTTCAGATAATATTCTGATGAAGAACGAACACGCAGGAAATGCAGGAAAGAAAATGTGGAAAGAAAAAGATTGCTCCATACAAGAGCAGAGCTGAGATAAAGAGAGGCCAGACACCCGGTGGAAGTCACTTTTGGTGTTTTGAATTCAATGGGCAAAATTGCCAGTACAGCGACCCAAGCACTTTAGCACTTTAGAGAAAGAAACTGCTGACACTGTGCTCTGCATTTTAACTGTGCTTACAAGTTTCCAAGGTGCTGGTATGTCTCTTCTTTACACAGAAGTGTTTCTGTGCTCTGCTCAGAGAAGTTTGTAATGACACAACATTAAATCACATATAGTGCTGAGGCGCAGAACGTTCATTTTTGCTCTCTCTCCAGCATTAGCCTTAACTCATCAGACTATTTAATGAACCCAATTACCACACCAACGCCATAAGAGAAGAGAATGTCACAAGAGAAACAGTAGCCAAAAGATCTTGCCCTGGAGAAAGAAATGAACTTAGAAAGCAGTGATAATTGTTTATCTTCCAGTAAGTTTCAGGAATCAAGATCATGACATTCCTCTCTCAAATTTATAGGCAGCTCAGATGAAAGATCTAGAGTGTTTATTAAAAATAAAGAAAGAAACTGAAATTTTATTTCATAGTCACTCTGAATAGATGATTTGTGTTTGGGAAGGGATCCAAGGCTTTATACATCTTGCAGTCTTTGTGAAAGGAAATTTGCTCAAGAGAGGCTGTTTGTAGGAAGAAGAGCAAAGTCATGGAAAGGCTGCTATAGTAAATATAGGAATGGGGTACAGAACTCATCGCAGAAATGAAAATGGGGATGGCAGTAAAAAAGCACACAAAAGCTATTTTTCTTCCTTGGACTACAATGCATAGTGCACATTAAGCCAGTGATATTTTAATGTTCTTTATCTGCAGGCAGCTATTTTAGCTCAAATGCAGACAAGTAAAAACAACTAAAATTGTTCCTGGGGAAAAAAATATGGCAGGATGTGTTTATCAATGAAACAATGAAACAGATATTGCCTAGATCAATAAAGTTAAGAAGTAGGTGTCTGGGTGATATTAGGCTTTCCCACGTGCTGACCACATCTAATAAGAGATGCCTTATGTCTTATTGAGATCATAATATAATCTGTAATCCTCCTTCCCTAGTTCTCTGAATGGAGAACAGCATGATGAAATGTGCCTTTGCTTAATGACCATCCTGGTGTTTAATCAAAAGGAGGTATCTGCAGAAAAGCGTTTGGCTTTATGTGTCTGTGACACCCCTAAAGACATATCCCAGGTAAAGTTCATAGTATTGTAGAAGAGTAAACATAGTATCATAGAAGAGAAAAACAAAAGATAGCAAGGAAAGTCATCATCTTTTGGAGTATTGCACATCCTACAGATGGACAATAGTTCCTTCACAGTTTACCAGAATTTCTTCATGGAGTTGGGATGTGAGGGGCCTACAGCATTTGAAGGCATTTCCTCTTCCTTCCTCTAAGCAAAAAGCTCCTAGTCCATGTGCATTGCCTTTGGGGCTGGACAAGCTCTATGGCCACACTAGGGCTGTGTCTTGTCCATCCCTCAGCTGAGGGAGCGCAATGCTCTTGTCCTGCCTTCAGAACTATTGAAATCTTGAAAGCAATGGCATCCAAGAACAATTTCCTAATATTAACTTATCCACAAGGATGGATCCCATGAGGCCACTGAAATCACTGCATTGATGAGTAGGTCATTTTAGACAAGAGGCAGCCTGTTTAAAGAGATCTAAATAAACTGAAGCTAAGAAACTTGAGTTCAGTTTCTGATTTTTGCTGTCTTTCTTTTTATTTTTTCTTTTTCAGGAAAACAGCTGTCACTTTACATCAGCTAAGCAGCCTAACTACTCTGGAGATGGTGTCTGAATAGACACTTCAGAGGAACGTGAAAAAGAAATAACCACCACACAGTGAAAACAGTTGCCTGCAGGGGAAAAGAAACAGGGACAGAAGCAGGATGAAAGCTTTAAAGTTTCAGGGTTGCTGAAGTTCTTCTCAATATTTACTATTTAAGTACTGTTTGTTTGTTTGATTTTCCATTCCAACCATTGCAGTTTTATTCTATTATTAAAAGGGTTAAAGAGGCTCTGAAAAAATCATGACAGACTCTATAACAACTAAAATAAGACTCCTAGAAACTGTTGGTTTTCTCTCTCTCTTTTTTTTTTTTTTTTTTTTTAAGCAGGAAGAGATCTAATTAGTTCATTGGTTAATGAAGTAAATCGAAGGAGATTGGCTGCAGAAAAAAATCTCATTCATTGCGTTCACTAACTCCAAAGATGGGGTGGGCTGTTTCTCCTTGTGGCCTGGTTATGGCACCTGTATAAAACAAGAGGAAAATGTAATTAGTGTCTGGGCTAACTGGTGACACATTTTGTGTCATTCTGAAACTGCCCTGGCAGATACAGCATGAAGCAGGGTAATGATGCAGTATTGCAAGCGTGGCATGACATAGTCCTTTTTATAGTATAAGAGGAGAAAAGAGGAAGGGCCCAATTTTTCAAATATCTTCAATTACAAAAGGTTGCTGGAAGGAACACTCTGTAATTACCTTCTGCAACTGTTTTTTTCCATATTCAGGCTAAATCGATTTCTCAGTATGGGTGCTTTACAGTGAGGGCTGTTCCACATTTCTAATAATTTACATATCTGAAAAAAATCTGCAGGTTCAATGCTGTTCTCATCTCAACCGTCTTAACGATACAATAATTAAACCTACCTCCAAGAAGGAGAGGATTCGACTTCATCCACATAAACAGTCCACATTAAACCAGGAACATTAATGAGGCACTCACCTTGCAGGCACAAATTATACAACCAGTACCATAAATCTTTCATAAATAAGCTGGTGCAAAAGTCATGTCAATCTATATCATTAATTTTATCTTCTGGCTGGACCGTCACACACTGTCTGGGCTGGTCCACACCTGTAACTGTGAGCTCAAGTGCTTCATGTCTGCAACAGAAGTCAAAGGTAGAAGGACATGATAGCAGCTGCATGACTTCCTTCCAGGCTACTGGGATGAATCAGCATGCAAAGACTGAGCTTAGAAAAGACCTCTGGCCTTTTTTTTTAAGCACAAGATGCTTCCCAAATACTTGGAGTAAAATCCCATCAAAGATAGAGTCATAGAATCATTATGGTTTGAAAATCACAGAATCACAGAATAGTAGAGGTTGGAAGCAACCTCTAGAGATCATCTAGTCCAACCCTCCTGCTCAAGCAAGGACACCCAGAGCACAGGGCACAGGGTGCCATCAACGTAGCTTTTGAAGGTCTTCAGAGGAGACTCTACAACCTCACTGGGCAGCCTATTTCAGGACTCCTCACAGGAAAGAAGTTTTTCCTCACATAGAGGGAGAACTTCCTGTGTTTAAACTGGCACCCTTGTCCTGTCAGTGGCCACCACTGAGAAGAGTTTGGCCTCATCCTCTTTACATTCTCCCCTCAGGTATTTGTATGTATTGATCAGATCCTCTCACAATCTTCTCCAGGCTAAACAGGCCCACCTCGCTCAGTCTTTCCTCATACGATAGATGCTCCAGTCCCTTAATCATCTTTCTCACTCAATGCCGGACCTTCTCTAGAAGCTCTACATCCCTCTTGTCCTGGGGAGCCCAGAACTGCACCCAAAACTCCAGGTGTGGCCTCCTCAGAGCTGAGCAGAGGGGCAGGATCCACTCCCTCCACCTGCTGGCAACGCCTCTCCTGATGCAGCCAGGAGCCCATTGGCTTTCTTGGCCACAAGGGCACACTGCTGCCTCATGGTTAACTTGGTGTCAACCAGGACTCCCAAATCGCTCTTCATGGAGCTGCTTTCCAGCAGATCAGCCCCTAAAATGTGCTGGTGCCTGGCGTTATTCCTGCCCAGGTGCAGGATCCTGCATTTGTCCGTGTTGAAACTCATGAGGTTCCTCTCTGCCAAGCTCTCCGACCTGTCCCCTCTGGGTGGCAGCACAGTCCTCTGGGGTGTTGGCCACTCCACCCAGTTTTATATCGTCTTCAAGTTTGCCCAGGGTGCAAAGTTGCCCAGTAGTGACCTCTGGGGGACACCACTGGCCACAGGTCTCCAACTAGACTCCGCCCTATTTTTCACCCCCCTCTGAGCTCTGCCATCCAGACAGTTCTCAATCCACCTCGCTGTCCTCTCATCTAACCTACTCTTCCTAAGCTTCCCCATGAGTATGTTAGAGGAGACTGTATTGAAAGCCTTGCTGAAGTCAGAGTAGACCATATCCATGGCTCTCGCATTGTCCAGCCAGCCGGTCATCCCATCATAGAAGGCTATCAGGATCATCAAGCCCAATGCTAAGCCCATCAGCACCATGCCTGATAAAACACATCCTTTCACCACTCTTTATATGTAGGCTTTTTTCCTAGTAGCTAAGCCGAACCTCCCCTGTCACAACTTGAGGATATTTCTTCTTGTCCTATTGGTAGTTGTTTTGATAATGAACAAGTGTTTGCTCTTTGGGAGTGAATCTCTCTGCCATAAGGTCAGAGTCTGAATAAAGCAATGAGTATAAAATTAGCAGGTAATGCTTTACCTAAATGGCGTACTTGTTGAAATTTTGCACCAGGCCTCTAGAGGTTTTATTAGATTTAAATATCCCTGCAGAGTTGTGTTTGAGTGAAGGGCCCAAGAAAGAGAGCATTTATCTTATCAAGATATTGACTTCCGATATTGTTGTGCTACTTTCTCAGGATGTAATAACACAATGCAATGTTTGCATAGCAACAAGGTAAAGGTTTCTTTACTAAATGCATGGTTCTCCCCTGAAAAAGAAAATCTGACACCATAGCAACACATAGTGATTCCTCCATCAAAAATACTTACAAAAGTGCTCTGCTAGATTCAGGCATCATCATTAAAGAGAAGAGAGATTTTAACAGTCTTGCTTCCAATTTATATATATATATATTCACAGGCAATATTACTACCACCTTATTTATTAGCTGAGTGTTTATATCTGCACAGACTCCTACAGTATTCTTCCTGCTAATCTAATCTTCCTGCTCTTTTACCATCTGTCACTTCAGAGGCAACAATAAAACTGAACTTTTTTTTTTTTCTAAACAGCCTCCTAAAACGCTGCTAAAAACAGGCAAGTTCCATCCATCTGAGCTTTTAGTTAAAAAACATGTGCAAACCTTTACGATGGTATCTAAGAATAAGGTACACAGTGTGTGCACATCTGCACCGGGAGGAGCAATCCCTCTGCTAGTTCAGTAAGTGCTTCACCTGCCCACGCAATCTGAGTGACTGCAGAGACTGTGCATCAATTTGTGAAATGGATATAAGGGCTGCCTAGGAAAAACAGTTCTTTCAAAACCCAGGACCTCCAAATAACGGATTTAAGAAACCAGGAAGAACAAGTTTTTCTCAGGCGTTCTCAATCCAAAAACAGCTATTTGCTTGTTTGTTTTAAAGATAAAATGCCTGAAATTGATCAGTTAATTAATAGTCTCACAGAGACCACACACCCCAAAAAAGAAAAAAAAAAAACAACAGATTTTTTTCTTTTTTAGCACATTGCTTTCTTTGCTTCCACAGCTTTCACCCTCCATAATACTGGTAGCTCAGAGTCTCCATGAAGGCTCTCATGATGATTCTGCAGTTGAGCTCCAGCTTCACAAATAATGCCATAACCAGATCTATGTTACCAGTTGAATTTTGATTGTTTTACTGACAAGTGATCAGAAATCATAGACGGCAACTTAGAAGTTAATGAAAATACATATATATATGTATTTATATATATACACACACTTAGGGCAGCATTTCCAAGCCTTTCAAGAGTTGTCATCATGATATTCACATTTTCTTTGCTTCCTTTCCCCTCCTCTGCTGGTCTCAGCTTTGTAGCACTGTCAAGACAGTGGAACAGGCTGCCCAGAGAGGTGGTGGAGTCTCCTTCTCTGGAGATCTTCAAAACCCGCCTGGACATCACCCTGTGCCACATGCTCTAGGGGACCCTGCGTGTGCAGGGGGGTTGGACTAGATGACCTCTACAGGTCCCTTCCAACCCTAGCCATTCTATGATTCTATGAAATATCTGCAAGATTTTTTTGTTTTGATGATATTAAGAGGAAAGGGAAAGGTTGAAAGTTTNCACAAATTGAGGCACCACAGGAACTTGAGGAAGAATTTCTTAACAGTGAGGGTGACAGAGCACTGGAACAGGCTGCCCAGAGAGGTGGTGGAGTCTCCTTCCCTGGAGATCTTCAAAACCCGCCCGGACACCACCCTGTGCCACATGCTCTAGGGGACCCTGCGTGTGCAGGGGGGTTGGACTAGATGACCTCTACAGGTCCCTTCCAACCCTAGCCATTCTATGATTCTATGAAGACAGACAAGGGATAGAAGAAAAGGGAAAATAGGGTGATTAAATTCACCATGAAATCACTGCTTTTTAACAGATACTTACAAAGGTAAATGTGAGTTAATGTGAGCTAGTATAGCCAGTGGAAGAGGTTTAAGCCCAGTTGCATCTTCCTATCTTCACCTGACACATACACATGATGACTTCATGCAGAGGCAACTGCTGAGACTTAGCAGAGGTATAGCAACTTATTACACCATAATACCTTGAACTGTGAAATTGAGCCATCATTTTCTTTCTACCCCATTCTGCCATCACCTAGGTAATCTTGCAAGCTTCCCTAGAGAAGAAGACCTCAGACACTAAGAAACACTGATATAAAATGCTGGCATTTGCATTACTGCAAATGAGTTGCTGCACCTTGGACTTCACATGGCAGATTCCGCAATTACTCCTCTCATCACTTTTTTTTTTTTTTTTTTTTTACAATTTTCTTCTAATATAGAAGACTGACTGACTTTTAGAATGGATATAGTTCTCTGACTATTGACAAGTAAGCATACATTACCCCATTCATGCAGTTCTGCAATAGTGAACAGTCTGTAAATGAATGGACTTTGTTACCTTCCCTCTGGAAGTTCCCTCTGGACTTTGTTACCTTCCCTCTTTGTTACCTTCCCTCTTACCTTTCCCTGAAACCATTTAAGCCTATATCTGCTTGAATTCTGGGCACCTTTTAAAAAATATATTTTTAAAATATAATCTTTCCTCCGAGGAAATTCAATTCCTTTGAACCTAAGCCACGCAAGCAACATGACGTAACAAGTGATCATAAAGAAGTCTGATTTTTAATATAAGCCATTTAGAAAAATCTTTTATGGAGCACTCATATTTCTCCTCAAGCCAATCTTTCTTCTGGTGGGTATAGCTGTAAAATATCCACCATACACGCTGAAAGCAAAACGACAGAATTATCTCTACTAATGAGTAGATTAATTGACAATTTCAGCGCTCATATATATATATGATCACTACTTCCATATAAGACTACGCAGATACCACCTTCAATTAAATATCATCGGTCAAGCACTACTACTGCTGAAGTTAAGAGTCTTGTACTCATCTATTGTAAAGAACTCTGAAAGGTCAGGAGAAAATTTGTCTTCACATAAACCTGTCAAGTTGGAGGCAATTCTACAGCTTTAACCCAAGCTGTATTAGCATTTGAATGCAATTGTTATAAACATGTAATTCCCCAGAATTCCCAAGCTTCTGCAAAATGAAAGATTTCCCAGATTTCTAGAGAGACTATTTCCGTGGGGATGAAATTAAAACACTGCTTAATTTAACATCTACCCTTTTATAACAAAAAAAAGTATATTTTTAATATATTTTATATCCAGTGCATTTGTAATTTTTAATCATTGAGCTTTTCCTGTATCAAAGTTTTTATTCATCTAAAAGAAAAAAAGAAGAGTGTGGGAGTTATAAAGAGAATTTAGTCCATATTCTGAGTCTCAGTTGGAAAATATCGTTAAGAGATTTTTAGGAGAAATAATTATTCCAAACTCATTTTATTCTGTGATGTGTTGCTCCATGTCTAACTCAATCTTTAGGTATCAGTTATCTTCACCTCTTCTCTTGAGCAACAGAACAGTTTTGCTTTCTCTGAATAGTGCTTGTCATCTTGGAATATAGACCCCAACCACTTGCCATCTGCTAATTCTTTTGAAAGGGCAAACTCCCCAGCTGCCACTAACCTCAGAAATCAGGAGAAAAGCAGAGCTAAGGAGAGACTATCTTAGGTGGTAAAAGCAGACATTACGGGTGGAATTGATCTCACCTACCTTCACATGTATAAAATGCAGGTGTTTACACTAGACCTAGCTGTCCCACATTCACTTAATGGGGAGGAATAGACCTTTTCAAGGCGCAAATCAGTAGCACTGTACAGGATGTCAATTTTTGAACGGAATGTATAGCACCTAATTGCACTTTAGCAGTAATAGCTAGACCCCTTTAGCCAAAGAGATAATCTGAATCTTTCCCTCATACCGGTTATGTGAAAGTTAATCCTGATTTATTTGAACAAGGGAGAGACAAGAATAAGGATTTTTAGGGTCAATAAAAGCCCTGAGAGATGATGAGGGCTTTTATACCCATCTGGATGTCTTGTCTAGCAGGAAAAGGCAAGAATAGGTGAACAAGGTGTTAACTGAACAAACAAGAGACTCTCCTAACTAAAATGAGTACCAAACCCAGCATAGTCTTTGGATTTTCATTCCAGAGAGGCTCTGGGCTCTCCGAGGTAAATCAATGTAACTTCCTCCCTTTTCTTTACCACACAATAGAGGAGGTAATTTCTTACTTCATGGTTAATTTATTGGAGTTCTTTACTGTTCTACTTTGCTATGATGGATTAGCTCCTTAAATCTTTTCTTCTTTCTGCATCATCAGTTGCCTGTTCCGAAAATATAGTATTCTCTCTTTCTAGGAGCCACGGTTAACAGAGCTGTGTGCAATACTCTGTGGTATTCCTGATAATGTAAATGTGATTTTTGATTGAACTATTGCCACCTAGCAGCAGAATGTATATAGAGATCTATAAATATGCAGCAGGTGCTAATAAAGCACAGAACAAACCCAGCTTCACGAGTTCTTTGGGGAAAAAAAAGAAGAAAAAAAAGCAAAGAAAACAAAACAAGTATTCCTTCAAAAGCACATGCAAATATAAAACTGCTGCATTTCCCTCCTTGTTGAAAACTGTTTCCCTCCCCAAAATCAGTGCCTAAAGAGTGTGTAATCTGCCTGACGCTCCATAAATAAGCATAGCTCCTCTGTTCTGTCTGTCTCTCTGTGCTAGCAGTTTATCCACATCACCTCTGGTATGGCCTGCTTTTTAATTTCCAAACAAACAAGGTCAACAAAGCTGGCAGCTGCTAGTTAACTCAGTATAATAAGATTTTGATTGCTTTCCTGGAGCAGAGTGTTAGGAGACAAGTACATTCTACTTTTGACTGAAAGCAAAAGACAAATTTCAAGGTCTTCTCTACATGCATTTATCTTTAAAGATAGGAATACCAAATAATGATTAAGTAAATAATGAGGTCTTAACAAGCAACCTATAAAAAACAAGCAGCTACCAAGACGGGTTACCAAGAAATAAAGACGTTTTTTCTTAATGGGAAGGTTGACTGGCACATCTATTCTGGAACAAAATGTTGCAGAATAATTCTTTGCTTTCCCACTGTGATTCAGAGTAAAGGCACCTTTTTCTGGAAGACACGCAAAGGAGATACTGTCCCTGCCTACAGTGACTCAATAGTTATTCTATGCAAGGTCTGGATCATGTAACAAACATAACATTCCTGGATTTTTTACTGGAGCTAGTGTTGTTCAATACCCTCATCAGTGATCAGGGTGAAGATAGAGAATGTGCCCTCAAGAAATTTATGGATGACAATAAAATAAGATGAATGCCTAACTCACAAAGCTGACAGTGCGTTCTTGTTGTGAACAAGGCAAAACTTGCAGAGTTTTCTGCTTTCTGGGCAGACTGGGAAGTTCAGATTACAGAGGAAATAGTAAAAACTCTGCTAGGAAGGAAGGGCAACCCTGACACAGATCTCCTGAGGGATAGTGGCATCTGCCTTCTTGGAGGTTTTCAGAACTCATCTGGACCAGGCTGACCACACTGAGTGTTGGATCCTATCCTGTTTTAAACATGACTGGAGGATCTAGAGCTCCTTTCCAACCAAGAGATTGATTCTGTAGTCTGAATTTACAAGTCTCAGTGATTCCCTCATGTTATGATCTGTAGCTGAATCTCATCCATGTGAATAGGAAATAGCTTTTAACCCTCCATTTCATTTTGCTTGATATTGCTAACTATTAAGAAATCATTGTTTGTGCAGATTAATAGGGAATTTCCTAAGGAGGTTGCATTGCTTGCAGAGACAGTCACAATTCCCTCCTGTAGGCAAATTTCCAGTGGGACAGTCTATATTGCCCCATTAGACTACAATTTCAATTCTGTCCAAATCCTGCAGGACTCACATTACTGAAGAAAAATCAAGGACATGTACATTGAGTTGAGTTCTATAGCCATCAGGACACAGCAGGAGCTTGAATTAGGCCTTCTATGAGCCACACAGTTGGGAAACTCAATGCAATGCTGAAGTTGTATATAATTAAGCATTTTTAAACAGTTCAACAAAGGAACTAAACTTCCTTTAGTTTATCCTCTAGAAAGGTCAAGCTTGCTTTTGAAATAAAAAGTTGTGTAAATGAAGTCTTCAGTTATTTTGCTCTCATTTCATCTTTTCATCCTTATGCAATATGAAAAGGCAAATACTGGACTATTGACTGAAATTTTGATTCTGAATCCACTAATTTCTGTTGAAGATTTAAGGAGACTTGCACCTCCTCAACCTAGTTACTGTAATTGCAGATAATGTTCTTACAAATTGTAATAATAGTTTGTGATAAAAAGCCTAGACAAGATCCTTACTTATCATGTGTCTACCTTTGATTTTGTTTCAGTCCAAAAGATTTTTTTTTTTATTTTGAATTCCAAGTTCTTAGTATACTATTTCCCAGAAGAAAATGGACTCTTCTGTTGAAGGACAGGATACAAGGATCATGCAGAGGCAATTAATGTGGATTGTCTAAATTTTCAAGGAGATTCTCACAGTAGTCCCTTGAAGCTTGCTCTTCATAGCTCCCTCATCAATCCTCCATGGGAGGTTTTGCTACTCCCACATACACAACCTGGAAGTCCAAGGAATAGAAGGTTATCTACTTCTATCTGCCCATTCCCAGGAGAATGAGTATTGCTTTTCTGAAAATACTGGATGATACCAGGAATTCCTTAAGGCTCATGCAAAAATTCCTAAATCAGCATTTCCAGAGAGGTCATGTAATTTAATGAAGATGGAGTCATTCCACTCAGCAGGTCAGATTGCCAAGAACACATCTGAGACCAGATAAACCATCATGTCAGAAAGCTTCATGTTTTTATTGTAGTTTTTCTTATGGTGCTAGCACTTTTCTATTTTAACGTAGTGAAGGCTCCAGATCCTTTCCAAGCACTAATGGCTCCCAGCAGTTCTAGTTGGCAAATGAAGGTAACGTTTCCTTTTTTACAGCCATGGAAACTGAGAGAGGCATACATGTGAGGACAGCAGTTAGAAGTGTTACTTGTGTACTATCCTATATTAGACTGAGACAGAATTTGTACATTTTAAGAGAATTAAACTTTTTCTTGTCCCTTATCACAGAGGACAATTTGAGGGCCAGATAGTTTGACTGCAGTAAAACATGGTTGCCACTGCACCATATACAGCTCCCAGTCACATTTCAATCATTACAGAAAACCATCAGTTTATATCTCAAAAAAAACCAAAACCAAAACAAAACCCTAGCATATCTGAAAGCTAAAAATTTAAGCAGTTGAGCACTGTTTCTCCTAAAAACTTGGTAAAAGTGGGGTAGCAGGGTACAAGAGACAGTGTCTGGGGAAGCTTTCAAGGACTGTTCCTTTTCTACCTTATTTAATCTACTTAATATCCATATTTTTTTAAGCATCACAACCAACTGGTTAATACACTATGATGTAATCCTTGTTACAGAAATCAAACTTACATCAGCATGCTACCATGATTCTAGTGTTATTTCATCTTAACCTTGCCCTTCGCTACTACCCCATATCAGTTACAGCCAACTACTCAGACCATCTAAATGACAGGACTAATTGTTCAGGGCTAATTATTTGCTTCTTGCTTTGCTGCAAAATCTGAATTCCTGGTCATTTTTGAAAATTAAAAGCCATAAAAAAAAAATCACCAGGGTAATAGAACTTTTACAGAAATCAGTCTGAATTCCCAATATCATCTTCTGATTTCCAACCTTGAATGAGAAGATCCCACATTCACAGGCAACTGCCTCAGGGAATTTGAGTCATTTCTGATTCTCCTGCTACCACTGTATTGTCCAAGGCAAAATCACCAGACACTGTTTGTTTTGGGGAGGTTTTTACTATTCTTTTCTGTTTCCCAGAGCACATTCACCTTGGTATTTCCACTCTCTGGAAAATTGTGAAAATGTGCATTATTGAGCTGGTTTTGAGGCACCAAGACAAGGCTTTTGTATAGAAAAAGCTGCTTTTAAAATCCCTCACCATTGTGGCTATATAGAGAGGCAAAGGAGAGCATTAAAAATAAGATTAGCAAAAAAAAAAAAAAGAAGGAAAAAAGAGGCAATAAAAAAGAGTGGTGTAGTATTCCTAGCATTATTTTTTTTTACTGTCTTTTGTCTTCTAAGCTTGGACTGATGCTTTGTTCTATATTTTGCAAGACAGAAACCAAACCAGGCTATGACAAGAATCAAAAAATCTTACTTAGGGAACCTCTATTGGAGTTCACTTGTAACCCCCTGGAAAGTTGAAAGATGAGCAAAGAACACTTAGGACCAGCTTCTATCTTGTTTTACACAGCTCAAAACCCAAACTCACCCATTAGTCTTCTTTTAACTTAATTGCTAGGTAACAGAGAGTGGAGGTAGGTAGAGGCCTGGGAGAGACCGATGAGGTGATTTCTGCTTTAGTTGGTGCTCCTCACTTGCTAGATAACCTTGAACAAAAAGTTTCAGCTTTTTTTGTGACTCAATTTCTGTTCTTTGTAGTACAAGCTCTACAGGGTAGGAACCACTTATCCTGTATTTTTTCTACAGCAGACAGAATGGTAATATTCTATTCCCACGTCAGACCTCCAGATATTACACCGAGGTGAATAATAGACAGTGCAAGGAAAATCAGTGCTGAACCACTTTTTAAAAAAGCTCCAATACCTCATTCTCATTTGTTTCAGCAATTTAGAAAACATACGTTCCACAGTACACTGAGCTATTTCTAATATGCCCAGCTGTGCAGGTTGATAGGCTAGAGATAAAACGATGCTGCTAATGAAAAACAGCTGCTCATTAGTCAGGGAAAAACAGGGTAGGATGTTTAAAGATACAATTATTTTTACTGTTCTTGTCCCTTTTACGGCTATACGGAAATTATATTATTATCAAATCATGTTAGATGGTGTCTCAGGTTGAACATTTTAAAAATGAATGTCATTCATTAACAACATGATAAATATTTAAGTAGGATTACAGAGCATAATGAACTTCCTTTATTTTTTTTTTTTAAATAGAAAAAGCCCAATAAATTTGCTAATATTTCACTGGCTAATGTTGCAATTAGGTGTGCAGCATCTTTTCCCAGATTTCTAGCATCTCTCTTTTACTGCTGACTCTGAATTTAATTCTAATGCAAAGGGCTGAAAAGCTGCTTATTTTTTTTCTTTACCCCTTGAACATCAATCGGAAACAGGCTAATACTTTAAGTCTAATTTAAGAGCAAGGCAGTCAACTCGCCTGTGCGAAAAACCCTGATAAGGATAGGAAATGGAGCTGAAAGTCTGCTCTGATACTCTCTATCTCAAAAGTAAAACAAAATTGAAGCATAATCCTATGGGTAACCCTTTTTTTGTGATCTTATCAGGCTGCTCTCAAGATTGCCTAGAATCTCACCACTACACAAAAATTTTGGCTTTGGGATCCTGCCCCCTCTTACTTGAGAAGGAAAAACCCAAAAGGCAAAGAGTAGGCATATTTGTTGGCCTCAGAACCCAGGAAAAAATTAGAGAAAGTGAGTATCATTATCTATACATACATGTATACAGACAGATGGATGGATGGATAGATAGATAGATAGATAGATAGATAGATAGATAGATAGATAGATAGATAGATAGATATTTCAAATAATTTAATGATTTCATTACCAGTGCCACCTCAGTATGCTAGAAAGTCTACTGCAAAAATACACTTCTTCCATTGGTGGAGTGGGCTTGGTGATTTTGAATCCACTCTGACCTAAGTCTTCATCTTGACTTATACAGCAGAAAAAGCACAGTAGGGAAAAAAAAAGAAAGAGAGAGAGAAAGAGAGAAAGAAAGAGAGAAAGAGAAAGAAACAGAGAAAGAGAGAAAGAGAGAGAGAGAGAGAGAGAGAGAGAGAGAGAGAGAGAGAGAGAGAGAGAA